>OY804579.1:42396764-42994264 GCA_963680875.1 Bathymodiolus brooksi
CCGACAAGTCAATCACCATCCTCAAGAATCTCAAGATCAATACACTCAAATAGCAATGACTTAAAAATGACATAAAACTGAGCTTCAAATTCATAGATTGTGAACAAATTTCGAGATTGTCCACAAGAAGCCCTTGAAAGAAATGTAATACTATTACTCAGTCATTATGATATCTAAGATCTTCAGACAATCACCTATATATAGCAGCTTGGAAACCACACCGGCATCTTCAAGAAAATAAAACCGCATCGATGGCGTTATTATTTCCGCGCTCGCCTCGAGTGAGGGTAGATCGTAGTTTCGAGACCCAGTCGGGTCAAACCAAAGACTATAAAATTAATATTGTTTGGCTCTGCACTAAGCACACAACTTTAAGGTTTAAAAGCAAAGACTGGTCGGCTCGGAATCGGGATAGAGTGGAACGGCATGTCTACACGCGTACTGTTGTTTCAGTGATCTACTATATCCAAATCCAATTTCATTTCATTGAATGTATCTTGTGCTGTCCATGATATAGCTGTAAAATTGCTCATTTGTGAATCAAAAACTCCAGTTTGAACAACTGAATTAAACATGAAAAAATAACTTTGATATACCGGTAATCTCAGTTTCAATTTGAATATAAACCACAGAAGGATAAATCAAAGTTATAATGAACTACACATAACAATTTTGAATTTCAGCTTGATTGTGAAGTTCTTGCATACAACTAATTCTAACATGACGTTCTTCTTTCGCTTTGTAAACAATCAAGCGATTTATCGATTGGGTATAATCTCATTAGCACATGCGCTGGTGCATGTGACTGGCTTTCCCGTCGTAAATGTACATGTTGATGAATTATCGCCTGCTCGAATTTGGCAGCATAAATTGTGTGCGACATTGTCCGCAAACGTAAATATAAATGACCGTCTTCCAATCAAAGCATACTACCGTATTTGTACTCTTAGACATATAAGAATCGAAATAATTCATGGAAGCCAGAATGTGTTTTGAGTTTTAATATTGGTTGGCGGATATTAGTAAATAATAATAAAAAAAATATCTGCCAACCCATGTTAAAACTCAAAACATATTCTGGCTTCCATGATTTATTTCTTAAGCAAAAAACAATATCTCTTTAAATCTTCACAACGACGATGTTCTTATCAATATCAAAATGGACACTAAAACAGTGAAACATTTCATCTCGAACTAGTAGTTCATCGGCAGAGCTTTCTACCCAGTGATTGTAATAAACATGTACAGTCAAACCTGCCCATGCGGTCACCTCTATTAAGCAGCCACCTGTATTAAAAGGTCACATTTTTCTTGTCCTGTCATAGAAAATTTCATATGAAGTGAACCTCTTTTAAAACGTCACCTGTCTTATAAGGTCACTTTTTATTTGTCCCAATGGCGACTTCTTAATACAGGTTTGACTGTATATATTTAATACAGGTTTGACTGTATATATTTAATACAGGTTTGACTGTATATATTTAATACAGGTTTGACTGTATATATTTAATACAGGTTTGACTGTATATATTTAATACAGGTTTGACTATATATATTCAATACAGGTTTGACTGTATATATTTAATACAGGTTTGACTGTATATATTTAATACAGGTTTGACTGTATATATTTAATACAGGTTTGACTGTATATATTTAATACAGGTTTGACTGTATATATTTAATACAGGTTTGACTGTATATGTTTAATACAGGTTTGACTGTATATATTTAATACAGGTTTGACTGTATATATTTAATACAGGTTTGACTGTATATATTTAATACAAGTTTGACTGTATATATTTAATATAGCGTACACGACGCGTTTCTTGAATAATCTTCTTGCTGGACGTTAAACACCAACCAATCAATCAATGAATAATCTTCATCAGCATCTCAAAAGTATAAAGATTGGAAAGCCAAATGATTTAAATTCTTTGAGAGCAAGAAAACCAAATGTCATAATCAGCAGTATTGCCAAAATGATTTATTGTTACTTTCACCTGGGGGAGATTAATATTAGTTTTACATTATTTACTAAGTATACATTTAAAAGATAAATATATCTAATGAATCATGTAAACGCGGAAACACTCTGACTACTGGGTGGATGATACCATCGGGAACGAAAAGTTTACCAGCAGAGTTATCGATCCTGTAATAAATAGGTAGATATATAATTCAGGGCACACGAGGCGCTTCGGAATAAATAATTAGATACACTTCATTTTGACACCCCAAGGCGGCCATGTGGTCTAAAACTTATCACTAATGATATGATAAAATCAGGTCAAACTTCATTGCTACCGTTATTAAACTTTTGATGAATATGTTTTATTTTATTTATGTTAACAACTTCTTGGAGAAAATCATATTTTTGACATTTTCAAACCAGAAAAGTATTGCAGGTGTGCCATTATTTGATCTCTCAGTAATATTTTTTTATTATTATTAAGACCGAAATACAAAGTTAGATTGCTTTCTGGAAAAAAAACCATAAGTTAAAAATCCATGTCATATAGTTTCCCAAAAATCAGAGAACCGCTAATCATATGTTTTTCCATACAACACTTATAATCATAATATCCGCCACGATATAACTGAAATATTGTTGAAAGTGGCGTTAAACACCATAAAACCAAAAATATAATCATAATCAATACATTGATCAATACAACAATTATACACATTTTTACGTCCTAACATAAGGTTTATTTACAACATTTTAAAAGACATGCATAAATAGTCCCATTGGTCTGTAAAAGTCGGTCAGGAGATCAGTGTTGGGGTAAAAGTCGGCCAGGAGATCAGTGTTGGGTCAGAGAGGAAATTATGTTTAACCTCTTCATCACATACTTAAAATATTTATAAACAAACGAGAGAGAAAATCGAAAGGGCAATTAATCATATTACAGATTATTAAACTCATTGAAATGATCCAGTGTTATATGGATTGTTAACCTTGTGCAGATGATATATATTTTGTGATTTATTGTTTAAATTATCTGCAGATCTGTAAGATAGGCATAGTTACTTTAGAATTTGTGAAAACTGATGTATGAACGTTAATATTAACAAAACAAAAATAATAATACATGATTTGATAAATATGGGAGATTCCTTAAAGAACCAGTTATATTGAGTAATGCAGTAATTGCACACACCAGTTCTTATTAGTATATGTGAGTTTTAACAAGAGTAACACGGCAGGTGCCACTAGTGGAGCAGGTACTGGAAACTTTTCCGGAGCACCTGAGTTCATCCCCACTTTTTAATGGGATTCGTGTTGCTTAATCTTTATTTTTATGTGTAGTACGATGTATAGATCATTGTTTGTTCTTTTGTCCTTTTTCTGTCCGTCATTGTATCGTCTGTCCGTCTTCAACTTACGGTTTAGGATTGCCCCTTTGGTATCTTCAAACTTAAGTTTTCTCATGTTTTGTGTCCTTCACTGGAATGAAACATGATCTATACCAACATCCTACAAAATCATTATGGAAGTTCAAATCATGACCTTTGAGATAAAACAACAACATTATTCAAGCAATACATAAAATGTTTAGTGTATGTTGAAACACATTACACGAGGCGTAAGTAGGGGGTAGGGTGTAGATGAAATGAGAATTTTTGAGCTTCCATAAAAAATAATAATAAGTTTGATTATTTCGAGTTAAACGATTTTAAAACACTTCATGGAAAAAAAAATCATATTTAATTCGAATTCAACTTCACATAAGATATATTAATATTTTTAGTTAACTATTGCTCACAATGTCAAGTTGTACATAATTCATGCTAGATGACCCATAAATGACATTTGCTTATTGTTAAACACCAGTGACACATTTTCACGATTATTACAAGAAGGAAATAAATACATAGGAAAAAGTTCGAGTGTTATTGAATCTATTATAATAATTTTCTTATCATCGCTGGTGAATTTTCTGTAAGTATGTGTAATTGTGTTAAAACAATATAACATTACAATGTATCAATTTGCTTTATTTGCTTCGAAAAACGTTTAAATTATTTGGCTTTCTAATCTTTATGCTATGAACGTACCTGATGAATGCTATTCCAGAAACACGTCGTATACGCATTTAATTCGAGATCTACATTTTTATTACTAATATATTAACAAAAGGATAGGACACAAAGTCCTCTCCACCATACCATATAGTATAATTTAATAACAAGTATCAGCGCAATAAAATACAATTTAGGAATATCATCGATAATAATTAGGGATTTGCTAGGTATTTAGTGGGGTTCGTCGTGTTACTCGATCTTTAGCTTTATGTGTATGTTTTGTAGATCGTTGTTTGTTTTTAGTGGGGTTCGTCGTGTTACTCGATCTTTAGTTTTATGTGTATGTTTTGTAGATCGTTGTTTGTTTTTAGTGGGGTTCGTCGTGTTACTCGATCTTTAGCTTTATGTGTATGTTTTGTAGATCGTTGTTTGTTTTTAGTGGGGTTCGTCGTGTTACTCGATCTTTAGCTTTATGTGTATGTTTTGTAGATCGTTGTTTGTTTTTAGTGGGGTTCGTCGTGTTACTCGATCTTTAGCTTTATGTGTATGTTTTGTAGATCGTTGTTTGTTTTTAGTGGGGTTCGTCGTGTTACTCGATCTTTAGCTTTATGTGTATGTTTTGTAGATCGTTGTTTGTTTTTAGTGGGGTTCGTCGTGTTACTCGATCTTTAGCTTTATGTGTATGTTTTGTAGATCGTTGTTTGTTTTTAGTGGGGTTCGTCGTGTTACTCGATCTTTAGCTTTATGTGTATGTTTTGTAGATCGTTGGTTGTTTTTAGTGGGGTTCGTGTTACTCGATCTTTAGTTTTATGTGTATGTTTTGTAGATCGTTGTTTGTTTTTAGTGGGGTTCGTCGTGTTACTCGATCTTTAGCTTTATGTGTATGTTTTGTAGATCGTTGTTTGTTTTTAGTGGGGTTCGTGTTACTCGATCTTTAGTTTTATGTGTATGTTTTGTAGATCGTTGTTTGTTTTTAGTGGGGTTCGTCGTGTTACTCGATCTTTAGCTTTATGTGTATGTTTTGTAGATCGTTGTTTGTTTTTAGTGGGGTTCGTGTTACTCGATCTTTAGTTTTATGTGTATGTTTTGTAGATCGTTGTTTGTTTTTAGTGGGGTTCGTCGTGTTACTCGATCTTTAGCTTTATGTGTATGTTTTGTAGATCGTTGTTTGTCCTTTTGTGCTTTTTCTTTTGGCCATTGTGTTATCTGTTCTTCTTCGATATACGGATTCTGATTACCTCCCTTTGGTATCTTCAAACTCTTCTTACAAATGAAGAAGGAATACACAAAAATATTTTTGTTATTAGTGTGTGTTGTCGTTGTACTACTGTACGAGTCTTCACACAATAGAAGGATTTCGATTTTTAATTTATCTTAAATAGAATAGCTTAGTTATTAAAGTTTGTCATGCTTCACGATAAAGATTGCATTCCAGACAATAATACATGTATATAGAATTTTCAACAGCCTCCCCACAGATGCAATGAAGGTAGTTCATGAAATTTTCATGAAAGATAGCAGCGTTTAAATTGATACATAGGAATAGTATGTAGTCAGTTTCACTGTTGTAGTAAATTTATCAAATTACCATTAAGAGAATTACGAGTGAGGCAGTATCTTTGTTATTGAAATTTACTGTTCATGATTAATGTAATTATTATTAGAAATAAAGTTCTCTTCCCCGGAGGGGGGGGGATATGTTACTGTAACCGATTTTGGCTATCCTGTTTGGGCCGTTTGGTTTTATCGCTTCCAAAGATTTTCTAAAAATCATTTGACTTCCCAATCTTTTGACTTACCTGATGAAAGTTGTTCCGGAAGCGCGTCATGCGCGCTGGGTTTTGGTGTCTGTGTTTTTCTCTATATGTTTCCATTTAATGGATCCCACAATCGATATTATGATTATGGCCTGAACATATGATTATGGCCAGAACAAATGATTATGACCAGAACATATGATTATGGCCAGAACATATGATTATGGCCAGAACATATGATTATGAATAAAGTCCTAGACTTGATGCCAGGACCCTGTAATCATATTCAACCCTACGGGTGATTTTTTGTCACTTTTTTGTAAAAATAAACAGGCAACCATTTAGATAAATAGGGACGTAGTGGGGTTCGTCGTGTTACTCGATCTTTAGCTTTATGTGTATGTTTTGTAGATCGTTGTTTGTTTTTAGTGGGGTTCGTCGTGTTACTCGATCTTTAGCTTTATGTGTATGTCTTGTAGATCGTTGTTTGTTTTTAGTGGGGTTCGTCGTGTTACTCGATCTTTAGCTTTATGTGTATGTTTTGTAGATCGTTGTTTGTTTTTAGTGGGGTTCGTCGTGTTACTCGATCTTTAGTTTTATGTGTATGTTTTGTAGATCGTTGTTTGTTTTTAGTGGGGTTCGTCGTGTTACTCGATCTTTAGCTTTATGTGTATGTTTTGTAGATCGTTGTTTGTTTTTAGTGGGGTTCGTCGTGTTACTCGATCTTTAGCTTTATGTGTATGTTTTGTAGATCGTTGTTTGTTTTTAGTGGGGTTCGTCGTGTTACTCGATCTTTAGCTTTATGTGTATGTTTTGTAGATCGTTGTTTGTTTTTAGTGGGGTTCGTGTTACTCGATCTTTAGCTTTATGTGTATGTTTTGTAGATCGTTGTTTGTTTTTAGTGGGGTTCGTCGTGTTACTCGATCTTTAGCTTTATGTGTATGTTTTGTAGATCGTTGTTTGGTTTTAGTGGGGTTCGTCGTGTTACTCGATCTTTAGTTTTATGTGTATGTTTTGTAGATCGTTGTTTGTTTTTAGTGGGGTTCGTCGTGTTACTCGATCTTTAGTTTTATGTGTATGTTTTGTAGATCGTTGTTTGTTTTTAGTGGGGTTCGTCGTGTTACTCGATCTTTAGCTTTATGTGTATGTTTTGTAGATCGTTGTTTGTTTTTAGTGGGGTTCGTCGTGTTACTCGATCTTTAGCTTTATGTGTATGTTTTGTAGATCGTTGTTTGTTTTTAGTGGGGTTCGTGTTACTCGATCTTTAGTTTTATGTGTATGTTTTGTAGATCGTTGTTTGTTTTTAGTGGGGTTCGTCGTGTTACTCGATCTTTAGCTTTATGTGTATGTTTTGTAGATCGTTGTTTGTCCTTTTGTACTTTTTCTTTTGGACATTGTGTTGTCTGTTATTCTTTGATTTACTGATTTTGATTTCTCCTTTTAGTATCTTCAAACTCTTCTTACAAATGAAGAAGGAATACACAAACATATGTTTGTGATTAGTTTTGTCGTTGTACTACTGTACGAGTCTTCACACAATAGAAGGATTTCTACTTTTAATTTATCTTAAAATAGAATAGCTTAGTTATTATAGTTTGTCATGCTTCACGATAAAGATTGCATTCCACACAAGAATATATAGAATTTTCAACAGCCTCTCCACAGATACAATCAAGGTAGTTCATGAAATTGTCATGAAAGATAGCAGCGTTTAAATGGATTAATATGAATAGCATGTAGTCAGTTTCACTGTTGTAGTAAATTTATCAAATTACCATTAAGAGAATTACGAGTGAGACAGTATCTTTGTTATTGAAATTTACTGTTCATAATTAATGTAATTATTATTAGAAATAAAGTTGTCTTCCCAATCTTTTGACTTACCTGATGAAAGTTGTTCCGGAAGCGCGTCATGCGCGCTGGGTTTTGGTGTCTGTGTTTTTCTCTATATGTTTCCATTTAATGGATCCCACAATCGATATTATGATTATGGCCAGAACAGATGATTATGGCCAGAACAAATGATTATGGCCAGAACATATGATTATGGCCAGAATATATGATTATGGCCAGAACATATAATTATGAATAAAGTTCTAGACTTGATGCCAGAACCCTGTAATCATATTCAACCCTACGGGTGATTTTTTGTCACTTTTTTGTAAAAATAAACAGGCAACCATTTAGATAAATAGGGACGTATTTATTATGAATTTACAAGCTGATATGAAAGCAGTGTTTAATATCTAAGGTTTATTGTAATACTAGACCTTCTTAATTTCCCTTATTTCGTCCGCAGTAATTTGCATTTTCACACCCAGAGGAAACTATGCCAGATGGGGCGTTAATGGGCACACCTCTTCGTGCGATAAGAACCACTGTGGTGCACAAATTACCAATTCAGACACTATTCTTTATATCCATTGTATATTACCACACACGAGTAATGTTAGCGATGTTATTTTATATCTAATTGCTTTGGTAGCGTTCATCAACAATCAATCAATCATAAAATTGACATAGAAAGATGAAATGTATTGAACTGTATGTCTTTTTTGTTGAGCATATTGGTAAAGATTCAGAATTATAGTTATCGTGCATATGATGCTTGTCCTAAAGCAAAGCTTTTCTCTTCGTGGTACTTATTAGTATTGTTTCTTCTTTCGTTTTTGATGACGAAGGAAGAATACACAAATCTGTAGACGTTTTAGAGAAAACGGACGAACTTGAACAAAATAACAAGAAAAAGAAAGAAAGATTAAACATATATAAAGAAAATAGGAACTCCTACAACACTTTCGTTGTCAAGTATAACATGAAGTTTTAAAATAAAATCTATCTAAAACTAAATGTTTATACATTTTTTTCAGTTATCATTGACTAAACAGGAAATAATCATAGTAAAAACTTTAAAACAAATTCTGATCCTTTCAATTCAGAGCAAAGGATTGATCAATAGATAGACATCAGACAGTTTTAGATACACTTAGCGTTAAAAGTACAAATACCTAGGGGCCGTCGTGCCGTTATCGTATGGTAGTTAGATTTACAACTACCTATGCAATCAGTGCCTATCACCACTGATGTCGTGAGTTCGATCCTCCACCAATAAAACTGACGGCCACGATATAACTGAAATATTGTTTAAAAGTGGCGTTAAACACCATAAACCAAACCATTTATCAATAGACAGACATTAGACAGTTTTATATACAGTAAGCGTTACAAATATCAGTGATTCTAATATGACGTCTATAAAACGGCACACACGATAATACTCAATAACTCTATATTTAGCGCAAGCGCGGTACACAACAAATCTGGCTGTTCCATGTGACTACCGCTGTGAAATTACAGGGACAACCGAGTGTAAACAAACAAAACACCGGCATATAGCGTATTTTTAAAGTCCTTAAAATAAAAATTCCCCCTCAGTTATAAATAAATATTCTGTAACTAAGTATTTGTTTATCATTTGTTTTAAAAATTTACATTTGAAGATCCCCAGTACGCACACATATCAAATACATTGTAACATTTCATTGATATGTGTCGGCCATGAATAACGAAATGCACTAACCTTGTTTTCCTACGTATGCATTGGTAACTATACGGTGGTGTAATTAAGTTACTGATATTTTCCAATTTGATGGCATTTTGAATTTTGCTACTCAAACAAGTAAAATGCTCACAAAATCGTAAAATAAATCAGTAACCAGCTTGTGTCAATCAGCGTCCCTTGTAAACAACATCACAGGATGACGATATATTACAAAAGTCAAAGTCGATAGATGGTTGTCTTAAAGTATTTTTTTAGGATTTTTTTTTATGTCAACAGTATAGCTTTTTTTTTCATTGGCATTTATTTTTTATTTCATATCTAACAATAATTGTCGATTATTAACAACTGTTCAAGTGTTCGATATTATGTTTGACAACTCGGCTCTGCCATCTTGTTAGCGCTCAAAATGATGAACGAATGAACTCCGAAAATATTTTTAAGCAGGAATTGTTCAATCGAATCTATGTTGGAAAATACACAATAAATATGTTTTTCATGTTAACATTCATATCTTTGTTTTAAAATATCTCGTTCAAAAACAAATAATTCAAAATCAATTCAAAATTTCCGAAGGAGGTAAATGGAACAGCCACCAAATGCCGTGTGTATACAGTTCACGAAATGTTAAAAATTACCGTATTTGTCCTATTAGAATAGAAATAATTCATGGCAGGCATAGAGTTGTGCAAATTTACACCCTCGCTTTCGCTCGGGGTAAAATTCGAATATAAAGGTCCAGCCCAGGTGTAAATTTGCACAACTCTATGCCTGCCATGAATTATTTCTTAATCATTGTTGTATTTTTATTACATGATTGTGAAAAACGTGATAAGTTTGTAATGGTAATACCTCTATGACGCATCAGGGGATTAAAACTGAAACATGACCTGGAGGTTTACTTATTTGTAGATTATTAGAAGAGAGTTTGTTATCATTATCGGCTAATAAGCAATACGTCATCAGAAGAAATCACCTAAATATCAATAAGCTTTCGTCATTGACTAAAAAGAAAAAAAAATACATAAAAATAAACGTTATGATGTAAATACATAACAATATATAGAGTACATTATGTTTTTGTCATAATGTTAAAGAATGTTTCACTCATTAATATACTATCATGGTAAACACTCGTATTCGATGGAATTTGCATAAAGTTGAAATGATGTAAATTACTGATGGAGAATACACTCCAATTCTTAGAAATAATCAACGATGCCCATATTAGGATCGAGTTGATTATTTTTTATGCATCTACAAGTTGGTTTGGTTTATGGTATTTAACGCCACTTTCAACAATATTTCAGTTATATCATGGCGGTCAGTTTTATTGGTGGAGGAAACCAGAGTACCCGGAGAAAATCACCGACCTGTCACAAGTCACTGACAAACTTTATCCCATAATGTTGTATCGAGTACACCTCCTCATGAACGGGGTTCGTACTCACAACTTTTGTGGTGATAAGCATTGATTGCACAAGTAGTTGTAAATCCAACTATGTAAATCCAACTACCATACGATCACGACCACGACGGCCCTCTTACATAATACATTTCTATTAATAAATCAGGCAGGGGTTCGATACCCGGAAGTTCCAAAATATTTAAAACACGTTTATAAGCATAAAATGGTAAAATGTTAAGGTTAATATACGTAAGAACAAAATAATAAGCTCTGTATTCTTAAAAATAATCCACTGTCCGAACAATGTGCGACGTCAGAGAAATGGTTTAAGTAACCGCCATATCTAAGGCGTAGCTGGACTTCTAAAAACGTGGCAGCTCATAATTGGTGAGAGTCTGGGACCTCTTTAATCTACCTATGTGTCTACGTAGAAAAGGGAATCAAAGGGGGCAAATCGTACCAAACGATATGTCGAATTACGCAACAAGGAGGAGATAATTTGACTTGTAAATAGTTTTAAAGAGTCCGTAATATCAAAGGAAATGACATTTAGACATCTTATCACAGTTAAATAATAGTATAGTGTAGATTACTAAATTGAAAGATCCAAATATAAATTCTTGATACACAAAGTTTGTCAGTGACTTGAGTCAGGTTGGTTGTTTTCTCCGGGTACTCCGGTTTCCTCTACCAATAAAACTGATCGCCACGATATAACTGAAATATTGTTTAAAGTGGCGTTAATCGCAAATATAAATTAGAAGCCTGTCACTGGCATTGAATAGACGGAAGACAATCGATAATCAACGTCTAGACTATGTCTGTATATAGCAGATGTTGTGATTTATTTGAGGTTACACTTGTATTTATTTATTTATTAATGGTTATCATGACCTTGAGTCGATAATAAACTAACTCCATCTTCAACAGATAGCATTGTTCCTTATTTACACTGAGTGAAAACGCAAATCTTCAATCTGTATATCTTAATCAAAGCAATCTTGAAATCGCCTTTTTCAATATTTATATAAGTTTTTCTTTGTATAAATACAGCAGCACAATTAGTGCAAGCAACCGTTCGGTTGTCATAGTTGGATTTGGGAAGGGTTCGTCAGTGTGTGTGTTATTATTTTTATTTTCATTTTATTGTCATTTTCGTTTGAAAATTGTTTGAATGTTAAGGGTTCTCGCTGATTAATATTTTATTTTGAGCTGGTGTATGTTTGTCATATACCTACCTCTATGTCTTGTTTTTTCCCCTTTTCATATAGTATATTATAATATAATATTTGTGCGATTAAGATCCCATTAACACTATAAATATTTAATTATCTTCACAGTATAATGTTTACATGAACGTTATAGATTTGCAAATTAGATTTAGATTAAACATATTTTATTGCTAAATATTATAACAATTGGATTGGACACAAATTATAACAATTTACAAGGGTCCTCTCCACATAATAAATAATTACAATAGTACATGCGTCAGCAATAGTAAAATACAATATACAACATTATAATAAATTCTTTGAAAAATGAAAAAAAAGGAGACACAACAAAAAAACAAAAACAAAATACAAAACAAAAAGCATGAAATTATATAATATAAGCATGTTTTACCATACTTGTATCTGAGATGAAATTGATTGATTGATTGATTAATTAATCAAATATATATTTGGGAGGGGGTGGGGGGGAGTGTTGTGATCATAAATGGGTAAAACGTTTTGTTCGTTTGATGTAAAGCTGTACAGATTTGAAAATTTGCAGATTCTGCATCTCAGTTAAGGTGTCATCGCCAAAAAGAAAGACTGCAAATTAGATAAAGCCGTAGTATTGAATTCTTTTCCGCACGGACGACTTTGGCAGTTAGTATATAAAGAGAATATTAGATGTACTCGATGAGCCGGACGTTAAACCCTCATACTACTACTACTACTCGATTAATGCGACGTTCGTTACAAGTTGTAATACGACAAAAGTTCGTGCTTTGGATCTGTGGGAATACATGATCGCTAGTGTGTATTGTTTCAATTAATATTTACACTTCGACATATCCAAAATCAGGGCATATCACCACTGGAGTTGTGTTGACGATTTATGAGTTTGTGGATTACCCTGTCCATTTTTAGCTGTACTTTATGCAACTTTATATTGTAATATTTGTCTGTCACTTACGGCACGTCGTTCTCCCCCTCCAAATTAAAAAAACCCATCATAATCCATAAAATATAAGAGCATAAGAGCAAGACAGTGTATATGTTGTTCACTTAGGTTATCGTTGACAAAATACAAAACAGTACCCTATACACTTTGAACGATTAATAACTTGAGTTCCATATGTCCCGTTCGGTAGATCGTGGGTTCGAGCCCCGATTGGGTCAAACCAAAGACTATAAAATTGGTATTTGTTACTTCTCTGCTAACCACGCAACATTAAAGAGAAAGGGCAAAGACTGGTTGGCTCGGAATCAGGATAATGTGTCCGAGTGGGGCGACATGTCTATCCACACACTGTTGTTTCAATGAGTTAGCACTATAAAAATCCAACTCAGCGTGTTGGTCTAGCACAAAGCGGACCTCATCATCATTTCATTGAAAATTAACTTGTTCTCGCCGTGATATAGTTGAAAAATTGCTGAGTTGGCGCTAAACAACAATTACTCACTCATTCACTCTATATGCCCCCCCTCCCCCCCCACACACACAAATAAAACTAGACAGGGAGCTTACATCTGATACAAGAATTAAACCGGTATATATTGGGACACCATAAATATGCTACTATAGATATATACTTGGTACAGCATATTCTGGATAATAAGAGTTGTTTCTCGGTTTGAACAATATTGTTAGTTGTGTCGTGATGGTAAAATGTTTTGTCGAAGGAAAACGAAGTACGTTGAGAAAACTGCAACCTGCCGCAAGTCATTGACAAACTTTATCACATAAATTTGTAAAGAGATTGAGCTATGATTAAAAGTGTAACGCCACTTTCAAAAATATTGTTATGTCGTGGTGGTCAATGTATTGCTAGAAGAAACTAAAGTACTTCGATAAAATTACAACCTGACGCAAGTCACTGACATGCGCCCTATCGCATAATGTTGCACTTCAGTGCTCCTTGCCATGTGCAGAAATCGAACTTTAGTGCATCTCGCCCTGTGTGCGAACATAGAACTTGAGTACATCTCGCTATGTTTAGGAATCCAACTTGATTGCTCCTAGCCATGTGCGGGTATCGAACTTGTGTGCGCCTCGCCATTTCGGGAATCAAACTTGAGTAAACCTCACTGTGTGCAGGAATCGAACTTGAGGGCATCTAGCCTTGTGCATGATTCAAACTTGAGTGCATCTGGCCATGTGTGGGAATCTAGCTCACTAGTTTAGTGGTAATAGGCACTGATTGCATAATTATACCTTGTATACCTTTATTTTATTGTTCGTAAAATTCGTTTCTTCGTGAATTTAGCTTAAATACTGGTCATTTGATCTTAAACAACAGTCACTGAATATTAATATATATCTATTCTACTAAAATATATGTTACCTTGTATAACTTAAAATGCATTGCTAACTTTGAATTTCAAAAGTTATTAAAAACAGTATGTTATGAAGATCAACTTTTTTTTACATTGTAACTTTTGTGCATTGAAACATTGTGTTTATAGAATCATGTATTTATAAATCTGTTCTTGGAAAAATAAACAAATTACAAAAAAAACCCCAGTCACTGAATCAATTATCATTTTATATTTTCAGCCTTTATCATGACGGTTATACGGATAGTGTTTATGTCTACAATACTCTCAACTCTTCTACCTGTTTTTTCAATGACCTTAGAAGTAAAACCGTGTGCTCCGAATACATATTGCAAATGTTTAACAAAATCCAATGAAAGATATACTGCAACATGCAACGGCACAAACCAGAAAAACAAATTGCACTTTATACCACAATTTCCTAACTTAACAGAAGACGTTATCTTCATTAATAACATTTTGTATCACTTGTCTCGCAAAACATTAAGAAACCTAACCCATCTTACAATCAAGTACCTGAATCTTAAATTCAATGACATTCGATTTATCGACAATGACACATTTCTGGATTTAAGACATATGACTAAGTTTGATATTTCTAGAAATGCCAACATAAATAGAAATGGTCTTGCGAAAAGTTTCTTTAGCTTGCCGAAATCAACTTTAACAATGTTAAGCTTGAACTATCTGTGGTGGAAACCATTTGAAAATATGTTTGATGGCCTAGCAGGCAGTAAAATCACCAAAATCGAATTAAGTAACAGTTATTTAACTCCATTTGATGGAATGTGGTTTCAAAATCTAAGCAGTCTTACATCATTAGATATTTCCTGGAACTCGATCGAAGATAACCTCAGCTTGAAAGGACTGTCGTCATTACAATGGATAAATTTAGAAGGAAACATGATAAATGTTATACCCGATTTCTGCAAAGATGGATTACACAATCTGACAAGCATGAGACTTTCTAATACCAAGTTATATAGTTTAGATCATCTAAGAAACCACACAGAATGTCTAACACGACTGAAAAATATAAACTTATGTGGAATTTCAATACAAAAAATACCTAACAATACATTCTCGAAGCTTCCGTCATTAAAGAGTCTAACAATGTGTAAAATGGCATCCCAGCTCACCACAATACTTCCAAATGCATTCAACAGTTCCTCTTTGACAAATTTAACATTCTCGAGAGCTGATGGCTTTAGGTTTACACAGGGTATGGCACAGAAGGGATTTTTCGAACCTAGTTCCTTATTCAAAAATTGTCCAAATCTTATCGAGTTAGATTTGTCGCATAATATCATCCAATTCAGTTCCAAACTGATCAGAGATATGTTTACCCCTTTGAAGAAACTGAAATTAATCTGGCTTGAATCGTTGTATCTAGCGTCCATGCCTAAATACTTCTTTTATCGCTTTCCGTTGTTGGAATATATTTCACTGGATGATAATATACTAAGGTCTTGGACAGATGGATCTAAAATTTTCGACGGTTTAACGAAGCTGCACGAACTGCATTTGAGTAGCAATAAGATAAATATGATCAGTGAAACATCTTTGCCGCCCAACATTTTAAAGAGTTTACGAGTGATAGATTTTAAGTATAATCACTTCTCATGCACTTGCGATATCATGTGGTTCCGAAACTGGATTGCCAATACAAAAGTGAATGTTACTGATAAAAATAACTTTCGATGTGATAATTTGAGTAAGAAGCTCAAAGATTACAATCCATCTGTAGCGGAATGTCATATTTTGTTAATCAGCTTGTCAGTTGCTTGTGGCGTTAGCTTAATTGTGATCATAACAGTAACTGTTTACTTCTGCAGATGGCGCATTCGATTTCAACTTTACAACATACGATCAATGAAACGAAGCTATCAAACGCTCCATGACAAGGACGAATTTACATATGTAGCTTATGTTGTCTATTGCTATGAAGATCTTGAATGGGTGAAAAATAATCTTCTACGGAAAATCGAAATCGAGTATGGTTATAAATTGTGTATTCCTCACAGAGATTTTGAATTGGGAAAAGTTTTTGCCGATAACATTGTGGATCATATGAATTTGAGCAAAACGGTTATACCTGTGCTGTCAAACAATTTTGCGCGCAGTGAATGGTGTTTATTTCAACTCGCTGTAGCTCGAAATAAAATAACGAAGGAAGGCAATTTGTCAATTTTCCCTATAATGCTGGATGAAATTGAATTTCAACACATGAATTCAGCCCTATATTCATTGATTAAATTGTCAAGTTACGCAGCATGGGATGAGGATGAAAATGCCATGGATCTCTTTTGGGATAAAGTAAAAGATCACTTAAAGAAAGTGTATTGATTTCCAAATAAAAACGATGTTTGATTCGTCTTTACCCCCAGTTGCTTGTAGGAGGGATCATGTCTTATTTACGTTATTTGTATATATTTGTGCATAGTGGTGTCCAACACATATTCTTTTGTGTTTTGTTTGTCTTCACCCCTGTGGTTTATTGAGCCATATCCATGATTCGGCACACCATGGTTTATTAGAAATATTTATTATTGAAATTCACAGTTCCTAAATCATATAATTATTATCAAAACTAAGGCCTCCTCCCTCATGCATAGGTAACCGTGGCATATTTTGGCTATCCTGTTTAGACCCCTTGGGTTTTTTTGCTCCTTAAGACTTTTGAGTTGTTTGCCTTTGAAATGATTTGGCTTTGAGCATACCTGATGAAGGTTATTGCAGAAACGCATCGTTTTCTCTAAATTTGATATCTACGTTTGTATGCAATTGTGGTGATATTCAGCTCATTGCTTATTACATATATAATGTATTATTATTTTGTCATTCTCATAAATAAAGTTATTATCAAAATAGTATTTGCAAGGAATTTGTTTCCTTAAACTTGCAGAGTATTTATCCTAAAAAAAAGTTTGAAGATACCAAAGAGGTAATCAGAAGCAGTCGAAAATCGAACAGGAAGAGACAACTCAATGGCCAAAATAAAAAGGACAAACAGATCTCTCACTTGTTCCCCTTTACTGATATGTGGCGGTGTGGGAGATCCGAATAAACCCTACATATACAGCAACTATGCTATCAAAACGGGAAATCGTTGATCATCACATGTCAGTCTTGTCTTCTTTTGGTCTTTCCATGACAGATGAAGAATATGATCTTCCATCACTGTATCGGATATTAAAATTACATAAGTGTCAGTACTAGTAACTTTATATCGCGGGAACTGATAAATGTTCTACCAAAATTCCTTCAACACTTTATTCTTACAACTGTCAAACCTGGTCTCCAGAGGCATCATATGATCACTGATTTTCCAGATGTGGCGTTCATCAGATGTGGATATTATAAAACAGAAAACACTTGTTGGAAAATCTAAGTTCTAGACCTCAGGTCTTTTGTAACATCATTAAAACATTTGATTTAACCACCGTATATACCACAATTCCACATGCGCAACTAAAATCTAGACTTAAAGATTTGACTTAGCGTAGCTTCTCAAAGAGAAACGTCAGGAAGGTAACAGTAGCTTGTTATTAGAGAAAAGTCATATTTTATCAAAAGCCATTCAATAAATATCGACAGGACGAGATCTTTCGAATGTTAGATATTTTTGATCGACAGCATATTTGTCTAGTTTGGTAGACTAATGTTTCAACAGACAATTGGTATTCCAATGTGTACGAATTGTGCTTCACTACCCGTTGATTTGTTTCTGCACACTTATGAGACAACCTTCTTTCCTCAATGGTGTCTCAAGAATAAAGATAGAAAATTAGCATAGACCTTTAATTTCAACTTCTTCTATATCTAGATGATGTTCTGTCACTGAACAAGTCTCGATTCCTTGATTAACTGCATCTATCCAAATGAACTTGAAACGAAGGATGGATACTACCTCCCGATACTCATAAGTCTACGTCCTACCTTGACTTTTACTTGAAATTAACAATGTAGGAAGATTAAAAACAAAACTCTACGACAAATGTGATGATTCATTCTTCCAATATTCAACTTCTCATTCATCAGTAGCAAGATTCCTGCGTCACTAGCGTGTGGAATTTACATTTTACAACTCATACGTTATTCTAAGGCTTATGCCCAGTACAGTGATTTTCTGGACAGATACAAAAGCTACTCACCGAAGGCTACGTTGCTCCTAGGTTGAAGTAATTGCTGCAAAAGTTCTACGGTCGTCATCACGAACTGTTGACCGTTAAAAAACTTTCAATTCTCAAATGGCAATGGATCTTTTCTCTTTTATGTAGATTTTTTCTTTTCTCTACCACCAGCAATATTGTTATTGGACTTGACTAAATGAGTAGATGAGTGTCTTATGAGAAACATAAACTGCTCATCCTTCACGAGCTCCTGGATTCACTTTCAGATTGTTTTGGTGGGGTCCATGCTGCTCATTTATTTAGTTGTTTGTGCTATGTTCTTTGTTTTGTTTGTATTTGTTCTGTGTTTTGTACCCAATTTGTATATTTGTCTGGATTGTCTATTCTTATTGACCCTTCGGTTTTCTATAACGTTTATTTTGAAATACAGCAAAATAATTCATTGATAACTGTAAGCCTTTGTCAACCATTCAGATAGCTATATGTGAAGTATGAGATATAATTTGAATAGTGAGTGAGTGCGTGATTGTCATATAACACCAACTGAGCAATTTGTTAGCTATATCATGGCGAGACCAAGTCATATTTCAATGAGATGATGATGATGTCCGCTTTGTACGAGATCAACACACTTAGTTGGAATTTTATAATTCTAGATCACTGTAACATAACGACTAGATATGTCTCTTCGCTCGGACACATTATTCAGAGCCAACCGGTCTTTGCACTTACTCCTTAATGCCCCTTTATAAGGCTCGAATCCACGATTTATCGCACTTGAGGAGAACACGCTTATTATCACATCTCCGATGCGGTTAACTGAAGATCAAATTTCAAACAAAATATAAATTGTTAATGGTATTCTAAGATGATATTGATGTTGACGTAAATGCTGATTGCTAAACCAAATAGAGAATACTGTTGTCATATTTCACATTATAATTAGAGATTAAATGAAACTATGAGAACATATTCAAGCTTTCAAATCCCTGATGATTGCCTAAGAAAGATGTTTCCTTCCAAATTATACAATTAATTGTAAATAGTGTTCAAATTATTTACCCATTAAAAGAATACTATTTAATCAAACTTCTAGAAAATATTGAAACTTCTGCATGTAATTGCTAAATTCTTCCAGCAAATTTAATAATGACGGGGAACGACAAAAGCATTATTCTACAAACAATACCCGGTATCCATCTTAATATAGTTTACAAAAACAATTCAATGTTTAGGTTTAGGTTTATGGTGTTTAACGCCACTTTCAACAATATTTCAGTTATATTGTGGCGGTCAGTTTTATTGGTGGAGGAAACCGTAGTACCCTGAGAAAACCACCGATCTGTCGCAAGCCACTTTCAACAATATTTCAGTTATATTGTGGCGGTCAGTTTTATTGGTGGAGGAAACCGGAGTAACCTGAGAAAACCACCGATCTGTCGCAAGCCACTTTCAACAATATTTCAGTTATATTGTGGCGGTCAGTTTTATTGGTGGAGGAAACCGGAGTACCCTGAGAAAACCACCGATCTGTCGCAAGTCACTGACAAACTTTATCAAATAATGTTGTATCGAGTACACTTCGCCATGAATGGGGTTCGAACTCAAAACAATTCAAATATATTCCCATATTTATTGCATTAAGATATATTTTACACCCAGAATAGCAATGCTTTAGTACCAAAATATAGCTCGTTTAAATATTAAAAAACTCTATATAAGGTAAGTCTGGAACTTTAATTTTCACAGTCCTCCATGTTATATCCTTCGTCAAATAATTAACAAATCAAATTACTGCATTTATACAAAATAGAATCGATAAAGGAATGCTTTGTATATTTTCTGTACTGATGCTGATTCACTTCCAGTTGACGAACTATCTGAAGCTTTTACGATAATACGATGTAGTATATTAATACATGAATTAAGAGAAGGGGTGTGGAACATAAAGGGTTCACATGGGAGAGCCTTCCAATTGAAACGCGACGAAAATAATAATTTTGAATAAATGTTTGTGCATCGCATTTCATGCATTACAATACAATGAAGGCAGTAACGGCATGATGCTTAGTATATATTAACAAAGATGCCACACGGGAGCTAATGATATAGACAGAGATCACCAAAGGATTAAATGTACTTATTTAAAATATTGTTGAAATCAACAATAGATGGACATTGGTATTCCGAATGTACAATCCATTCATAAATACGAATAATAAAAACAAAACAAAAACAACACAAAACAAAAACAAAAACGGAAACAAATGTCTGATATTTTCAACAACACACCACACAAGAATTGACTAAGCTACGCTACAGCAACTTGCACTGTACATGTATAGTAAAAGAGTTAAAAGAGCATTAAAAGAGTTAAAACAATAGCTAATATCCCTATATCAGCCATGTCCGTCGCTAAGTCAAATGTGTAAATGTTAAGTAGAATGTTGAATGGCCATCATCTGGTTTAGGTTTATGGTGTTTAACACCACTTTCAACAATATTTCAGTTATATCGTGACGGTCAGTTTTATTGGTGGGGGAAACCGAAGTACCCGGAGAAAACCACCGATTCGATCTGTCGCAATTCTCTGACAAACTGTATCACATAATGTTGTTTCGAGTACACCTTTCCATTAACGGGGTTTGAACTCAGATTTTTAGTGGTGATATGCACTGATTGCACAGATAGTTGTAAATCAAACTATCATACAATCACGACCATAATGGCCCCTGGGCAGCATCTGTCTTGGGGCAAAATATGAAGAGTGAAAGTAGAATATTGATTGGCTTTCAAACAACGAATTACACAGTGTTTCATAATAGCTGACCCTCCTTTGCCACATCCATAATAATCGCCTGTTTCAGCATAAACATATTATAGAAGGAAGAACCTCATCTTCGCTAGCCAAGGGTTACGATCCGCTTTACTCATTCCACCCTTGGCATCGTTAGTCGGATTTTCGTAATTCCCGCGCACTGCCACCTGCTGGATTTTGACAGCTACGCCTCTTGTAAGGATGTCATTTTCAGCCAATCGACGCGAGACTTTTATTTCCTTTCGGTTGAATTCCCTGAAAATTGACTCGAGATTATAATATGGCTGATTTTCAAGCGAAGATTTGACGAGGCTCATACTGTTATTCAATGGTAAGCTAGTGCTTTTATTTCAAACTTACAACATTATTTTATATGTACACACATTTTTATTTTGTTGACATTTTTCCTACAGAACATGTGCTTTTTGTAAAGCGCGTTCTGATTGGTTGCAGCTACCACTAGCTGCATTACATATAAACCGTCACCGTGTGACCTCGAAAATCCGTCAAACGATGCCAAGGGTGAAGATGAGTAGAGCGGATCGTAACCCTTGGCTAGCGAAGATGTAAGAACCTATGCAGTCTGTATTTTAGGTCAATTATATATACGATCGTTCGTTTCAACATAAACAGCAGACGACTTTTCCCTTTATCATCTATTACAGAAGCATGAAAGACCTGACGATTACGCAATATCTTTTTTCCCCCCAATTAAAATCTTTATTTGAAAACTTTACATTTGTTAGTGAGAGAAACATAAAATACCAGTACCTTATCCTTGCCTCGTTAATATTAGTAGCATGTTATAGAAATAGTGTTAGTCGTTTTAGTATCAATAAAGTGTTTCTAATTTTAGGCTTGTTTGCTTACTTCCTATATACTTTCGTTTTTGACCCATGTGTTACGATTACGCAATATCAAAATCACTGTAAAGCCTGTTGTTTGTATTTATGTCAACCATGTTTACAGCGACGTACGTTAATATTTCTCTCTAATACACTATCTTAACGTGTAACTATTTCTGATTATTAGGGAGGCCGTCGTGATCATATGATAGTTGGATTTATAACTATCTATGCAATCAGTGTCTATCACCACTAACGTTGTGAGTTCGAATCCCTCCCAGGCGAGGTGTACGCGATACAACATCATGTGAGAAAGTTTGTCAATGACATTTGGCAAGTCGGTTGTTTTCTCCGGGTACTCCGGTTTCCTCCACCAATAAATGTGAGACACCAAGATATAACTGAAATATTGTTGAAAGTGACGAAAGACCGAAACCCTAACACTAAACCCTAACACTAATCCCTAACACTAAACCCTAACACTAAACCCTAACACTAAACCTAACACTAAACCCTAACACTAAACCCTAACACTAAACCCTAACACTAAACCTAACACTAAACCCTAACACTAAACCCTAACACTAAACCCTAACACTAAACCTAACACTAAACCCTAACACTAAACCCTAACACTAAACCCTAACACTAAACCCTAACACTAAACCTAACACTAAACCCTAACACTAAACCTAACACTAAACCTAACACTAAACCTAACACTAAACCTTAACACTAAACCCTAACACTAAACCCTAACACTAAGCCCTAACACTAAACCTAACACTAAACCCTAACACTAAACCCTAACACTAAACCCTAACACTAAACCTAACACTAAACCTAACACTAAACCTAACACTAAACCTTAACACTAAACCCTAACACTAAACCCTAACACTAAACCCTAACACTAAACCCTAACACTAAACCCTAACACTAAACCCTAACACTAAACCCTAACACTAAACCCTAACACTAAACCCTAACACTAAACCTAACACTAAACCCTAACACTAAACCCTAACACTAAACCCAAACACTAAACCCTAACCCTAAACCTAACACTAAACCCTAACACTAAACCTAACACTACACCCTAACACTAAACCCTAACACTAAACCCTAAAACTAAACCCTAACACTAAACCTAACACTAAACCCTAACACTAAACCCTAACACTAAACCCTAACACTAAACCCTAACACTAAGCCTAACACTAAACCCTAACACTAAACCCTAACACTAAACCCTAACACTAAACCCTAACACTAAACCCTAACACTAAACCCTAACACTAAACCCTAACACTAAACCTAACACTAAACCCTAACACTAAATCCTAACACTAAACCCTAACACTAAACCCTAACACTAAACCTAACACTAAGCCCTAACACTAAACCCTAACACTAAACCCTAACACTAAACCCTAACACTAAACCTAACACTAAACCCTAACACTAAACCCTAACACTAAACCCTAACACTAAACCTAACACTAAACCCTAACACTAAACCTAACACTAAACCCTAACACTAAACCCTAACACTAAACCTAACACTAAACCCTAACACTAAAACCTAACACTAAACCCTAACACTAAACCTAACACTAAACCCTAACACTAAACCCTAACACTAAACCCTAACACTAAACCCTAACACTAAACCTAACACTAAACCCTAACACTAAACCCTAACACTAAACCCTAACACTAAACCCTAACACTAAACCTAACACTAAGCCCTAACACTAAACCCTAACACTAAACCCTAACACTAAACCCTAACACTAAACCCTAACACTAAACCTAACACTAAACCTTAACACTAAACCCTAACACTAAACCCTAACACTAAACCCTAACACTAAACCTAACACTAAACCCAAACACTAAACCCTAACACTAAACCCTAACACTAAACCCTAACACTAAACCCTAACACTAAACCTAACACTAAACCCTAACACTAAACCCTAACACTAAACCCTAACACTAAACCCTAACACTAAACCCTAACACTAAACCCTAACATTAAACCCTAACACTAAGCCTAACACTAAACCATAACACTAAACCCTAACACTAAACCCTAACATTAAACCCTAACACTAAACCCTAACACTAAACCCTAACACTAAACCCTAACACTAAACCCTAACACTAAACCCTAACACTAAACCCTAACACTAAACCTAACACTAAACCCTAACACTAAACCCTAACACTAAACCCTAACACTAAACCCTAACACAACCCTAACACTAAACCTAACACTAAACCCTAACTCTAAACCCTAACACTAAACCCTAACACTAAACCTAACACTAAACCCTAACACTAAACCCTAACACTAAACCCTAACACTAAACCCTAACACTAAACCCTAACACTAAACCTAACACTAAACCTTAACACTAAACCCTAACACTAAACCCTAACACTAAACCCTAACACTAAACCCTAACACTAAACCCTAACACTAAACCTAACACTAAACCCTAACACTAAACCCTAACTCTAAACCCTAACACTAAACCCTAACACTAAACCCTAACACTAAACCCTAACACTAAACCCTAACACTAAACCTAACACTAAACCTTAACACTAAACCCTAACACTAAACCCTAACACTAATCCCTAACACTAAACCCTAACACTAAACCTAACACTAAACCCTAACACTAAACCCTAACACTAAACCCTAACTCTAAACCCTAACACTAAACCCTAACACTAAACCCTAACACTAAACCTAACACTAAACCCTAACTCTAAACCCTAACACTAAACCCTAACACTAAACCTAACACTAAACCCTAACACTAAACCCTAACACTAAACCCTAACACTAAACCCTAACACTAAACCCTAACACTAAACCCTAACACTAAACCCTAACACTAAACCCTAACACTAAGCCTAACACTAAACCCTAACACTAAACCCTAACACTAAACCCTAACATTAAACCCTAACACTAAACCCTAACACTAAACCCTAACACTAAACCCTAACACTAAGCCCTAACACTAAACCTAACACTAAACCCTAACACTAAACCCTAACACTAAACCCTAACACTAAACCCTAACACTAAACCCTAACACTAAACCCTAACACTAAGCCCTAACACTAAACCTAACACTAAACCCTAACACTAAACCCTAACACTAAACCCTAACACTAAACCCTAACACTAAACCTAACACTAAACCCAAACACTAAACCCTAACACTAAACCCTAACACTAAACCCTAACACTAAACCTAACACTAAACCCTTACACTAAACCCTAACACTAAACCCTAACACTAAACCCTAACACTAAACCCTAACACTAAACCCTAACACTAAACCCTAACACTAAACCTAACACTAAACCCTAACACTAAACCCTAACACTAAACCCTAACACTAAACCCTAACACTAAACACTAACACTAAACCCTAACACTAAACCTAACACTAAACCCTAACTCTAAACCCTAACACTAAACCCTAACACTAAACCCTAACACTAAACCTAACACTAAACCATAACTCTAAACCCTAACACTAAACCCTTACACTAAACCCTAACACTAAACCCTAACACTAAACCCTAACACTAAACCCTAACACTAAACCCTAACACTAAACCCTTACACTAAACCTAACACTAAACCCTAACTCTAAACCCTAACACTAAACCCTAACACTAAACCCTAACACTAAACCCTTACACTAAACCTAACACTAAACCCTAACTCTAAACCCTAACACTAAGCCCTAACACTAAACCTAACACTAAACCCTAACTCTAAACCCTAACACTAAACCCTAACACTAAGCCCTAACACTAAACCCTAACACTAAACCCTAACACTAAACCCTAACACTAAACCTAACACTAAACCCTAACACTAAACCCTAACACTAAACCCTAACACTAAACCCTAACACTAAACCCTAACACTAAACCCTAACACTAAGCCCTAACACTAAACCTAACACTAAACCCTAACACTAAACCCTAACACTAAACCCTAACACTAAACCCTAACACTAAACCCTAACACTAAACACTAACACTAAACCCTAACACTAAACCTAACACTAAACCCTAACACTAAATCCTAACACTAAACCCTAACACTAAACCCTAACACTAAACCTAACACTAAACCCTAACACCAAACCTTACACTAAACCCTAACACTAAACCCTAACACTAAACCCTAACACTAAACCCTAACACTAAACCCTAACACTAAACCCTAACACTAAACCCTAACACTAAACCTAACACTAAACCCTAACACTAAACCCTAACACTAAACCCTAACACTAAACCTAACACTAAACCCTAACACTAAACCCTAACACTAAACCCTAACACTAAACCCTAACACTAAACCTAACACTAAACCTAACACTAAACCTAACACTAAACCCTAACACTAAACCCTAACACTAAACCCTAACACTAAACCCTAACACTAAACCCTAACACTAAACCCTAACACTAAACCCTAACACTAAACCTAACACTAAACCTAACACTAAACCCTAACACTAAACCCTAACACTAAACCCTTACACTAAACCTAACACTAAACCCTAACTCTAAACCCTAACACTAAACCCTAACACTAAACCCTAACACTAAACCCTTACACTAAACCTAACACTAAACCCTAACTCTAAACCCTAACACTAAACCCTAACACTAAGCCCTAACACTAAACCCTAACACTAAACCCTAACACTAAACCTAACACTAAACCCTAACACTAAACCCTAACACTAAACCCTAACACTAAACCTAACACTAAACCCTAGCACTAAACCCTAACCGAATGCACTGTCTTAGCGTTTGTTATGCTTAGGACATATGCATTAATTATTATTAGAACGTTCAGATAAAACATTATCAGTCGAGAAATGTCAGATATAGCGCAGTCCGTCATAAGACTGATAACGTATAGTATATGACATTACGGTGGAATGTAGAATGGAATGTTGACCGATCAACAACCGCCTTCGAACATCCAATAGAATACAATTTTAATCGTAATGTTTTCTTTATATCATACCTTTCGTTTTCAAATTCCATAATGATTCCCTGTCTCAACAAAAACAGTCCTTAATGGTGACTTTCAGTGTGTCCCATTATTAATACGACAGGTGTCACATGTGGAGCAGCAACTCCTTATTCGTCCGGAGTCCACGCTCGGTTTTTAGTTGGGTTTGTGTGGTTCATTATGGTTTTCTGTGTAATGTTTTGTAGTTCGTTGCTTGTCCTTTTTCTTTTGGCCATTACATTGTCTGTTCTTCGAATTACGGCTTCTGATTACCCCTTTGGTATCTTCAAACTTTTCTTATCATTATCATATATAATACAATTGCAATATAACAATAAAATTGACTGCATACAAGGACCATCCAGAGATCGTGTATATTTGAAACATATGCCAACATATATAGGACAAATATCGGACAACGTCATAAAATTTATCTTTGTAATTTAAAGTATCACCAAACTGATCACGTAAACAAATAAATTTGATCACACTGTACATAAGAGATGTCACACAAAACCCTTAAAAAATGTACTTGAAAATTTCATTCCGAGACACGACTCCAACAATTGCACTCCAAGAATCTACCCCGTAAAGTACATGCCAGACAGCCTTGTGCATACTGACCATGACATAATGACACAATTCAGACAGACTTGTGCATCCTAACCATGAGACCTAATGATTACACGTCAGACAGCCTTGTGCATACTGACCATGACCTAATGACTACACGTCAGACAGCCTTGTGCATCCTGACCATGACCTAATGACTACACGTCAGAAAGTCTTGTACATCCTGACCATGATCTAATGACTACAGGTCAGACAGGCTTGTGCATCTTGACCATGACCTAATGACTACACGTCAGACAGTCTTGTGCATCCTGACCATGACCTAATGACTACACGTCAGACAGCATTGTGCACCCTGACCATGACCTAATGACTACACGTCAGACAGCCTTGTGCATCCTGACCATGACCTAATGACAACACGTTAGACAGCATAGTCAATACTGACCATGACCTAATGACTACACGTCAGACAATCTTGTGCACACTCACCATGACCTAATGACTACACGTCAGACAATCTTGTGCACACTGACCATGACCTAATGGCTACACGTCAGACAGCGTTGTGCATACTGATCATGATCTAATGACTACACGTCAGACAGCCTTGTGCCTACTGAACATGTCCTAATGACTACACGCAGACAGCCTTGTGCATCTTGAGCATGAACTAATGACAACACGTCAGACAGCATTGTGCATACTGATCTTGACCTAATGAATACACGTCAGACAGCCTTGTGCATACTGACCATGATCTAATAATTACACGTCAGACAGCCTAGTTCATACTGACCATGACCTAATGACTACACGTCCGACAGTCTTGTTCATACTGACCATGACCTAATGACTACACGTCAGACAGCCTTGTGCATACTGACCATGACCTAATGATTACACATCAGACAGCCTTGTGCATACTGATTGTGACCTAATGATTCCACGTCAGACAGTCTTGTGCATCCTGACCATGACCTAATGACTACACGTCAGACAGCATTGTGCATCCTGACCATGACCTAATGACTACACGTCAGACAGCCTTGTGCATCCTGACCATGGCCTAATGACTACACGTTAGACAGCATAGTCCATACTGACCATGACCTAATGACTACACGTCAGACAGCCTTGTGCATACTGACCATGACCTAATGACTACACGTCAGACAATATTGTGCACACTCACCATGACCTAAAGGCTACACGTCAGACAGCCTTGTGCATACTGACCATGACCTAATGACTACACGTCAGACAATATTGTGCACACTGACCATGACCTAATGGCTACACGTCAGACAGCCTTTTGCCTACTGAACATGTCCTAATGACTACACGCAGACAGCCTTGTGCATACTGACCATGACCTAATGACAACACGTCAGACAGCATTGTGCATACTGATCTTGACATAATGAATACACGTCAGACAGCATTGTGCATACTGACCATGACCTAATGATTACACGTCAGACAGCATTGTGCATCCTGACCTTGACCTAATGATTACACGTCAGAGAGCATTGTGCATCCTGACCATGACCTAATGACTACACGTCAGACAGCCTTGTGCATCCTGACCATGGCCTAATGACTACACGTCAGAAAGCCTTGTGCATACTGACCATTACCTAATGACTACACGTCAGGCATCCTTGTGCATCCTGACCATGACCTAATGACTACACATCAGACAGTCTTGTGCATACTGACCATGACCTAATGACTAAACGTCAGACAGCCTTGTGCATACTGACCATGACCTAATGACTACACGTCAGACAGCATTGTGCATACTGACCATGACCTAATGACTACACGTCATATAGCATTGTGGGTACTGACCGTGACCTACTGATTACACGTCAGACAGCATTGTGCATACTGACCATGACCTAATGACTACACGTCAGACAGACTTGTGCATCCTGACCATGACCTAATGATTCCACGTTAGACAGCCTTGTGCCTACTGAACATGTCCTAATGACTACACGCAGACAGCCTTGTGGATCTTGACCATGACCTAATGACAACACGTCAGACAGCATTGTGCATACTGATCTTGACCTAATGACTACACGTCAGACAGCCTTGTGCATACTGACCATGATCTAATGATTACACGTCAGACAGCCTAGTTCATACTGACCATGACCTAATGACTACACGTCCGACAGTCTTGTTCATACTGACCATGACCTAATGACTACAGGTCAGACAGCCTTGTGCATACTGACCATGACCTAATGATTACACATCAGACAGCCTTGTGCATACTGATCGTGACCTAATGATTCCACGTCAGACAGTCTTGTGCATCCTGACCATGACCTAATGACTACACGTCAGACAGCATTGTGCATCCTGACCATGACCTAATGACTACACGTCAGACAGCCTTGTGCATCCTGACCATGACCTAATGACTACACGTTAGACAGCATAGTCCATACTGACCATGACCTAATGACTACACGTCAGACAGCCTTGTGCATACTGACCATGACCTAATGACTACACGTCAGACAATATTGTGCACACTCACCATGACATAAAGGCTACACGTCAGACAGCCTTGTGCATACTGACCATGACCTAATGACTACACGTCAGACAATATTGTGCACACTCATCATGACCTAACGGCTACACGTCAGACAGCCTTGTGCATACTGACCATGACCTAATGACTACACGTCAGACAATATTGTGCATACTGACCATGACCTAATGACTACACGTCAGACAATCTTGTGCACACTGACCATGATCTAATGATTACACGTCAGACAGCCTAGTTCATACTGACCATGACCTAATGACTACACGTCCGACAGTCTTGTGCATCCTGACCATGACCTAATGACTACACGTCAGACAGCATTGTGCACCCTGACCATGACCTAATGACTACACGTCAGACAGCCTTGTGCATCCTGACCATGACCTAATGACAACACGTTAGACAGCATAGTCAATACTGACCATGACCTAATGACTACACGTCAGACAATCTTGTGCACACTCACCATGACCTAATGACTACATGTCAGACAATCTTGTGCACACTGACCATGACCTAATGGCTACACGTCAGACAGCGTTGTGCATACTGATCATGATCTAATGACTACACGTCAGACAGCCTTGTGCATACTGAACATGTCCTAATGACTACACGCAGATAGCCTTGTGCATCTTGACCATGAACTAATGACAACACGTCAGACAGCATTGTGCATACTGATCTTGACCTAATGAATACACGTCAGACAGCCTTGTGCATACTGACCATGATCTAATAATTACACGTCAGACAGCCTAGTTCATACTGACCATGACCTAATGACTACACGTCCGACAGTCTTGTTCATACTGACCATGACCTAATGACTACACGTCAGACAGCCTTGTGCATACTGACCATGACCTAATGATTACACATCAGACAGCCTTGTGCATACTGATTGTGACCTAATGATTCCACGTCAGACAGTCTTGTGCATCCTGACCATGACCTAATGACTACACGTCAGACAGCATTGTGCATCCTGACCATGACCTAATGACTACACGTCAGACAGCCTTGTGCATCCTGACCATGGCCTAATGACTACACGTTAGACAGCATAGTCCATACTGACCATGACCTAATGACTACACGTCAGACAGCCTTGTGCATACTGACCATGACCTAATGACTACACGTCAGACAATATTGTGCACACTCACCATGACCTAAAGGCTACACGTCAGACAGCCTTGTGCATACTGACCATGACCTAATGACTACACGTCAGACAATATTGTGCACACTGACCATGACCTAATGGCTACACGTCAGACAGCCTTTTGCCTACTGAACATGTCCTAATGACTACACGCAGACAGCCTTGTGCATACTGACCATGACCTAATGACAACACGTCAGACAGCATTGTGCATACTGATCTTGACATAATGAATACACGTCAGACAGCATTGTGCATACTGACCATGACCTAATGATTACACGTCAGACAGCATTGTGCATCCTGACCTTGACCTAATGATTACACGTCAGAGAGCATTGTGCATCCTGACCATGACCTTATGACTGCACGTCAGACAGCCTTGTGCATCCTGACCATGGCCTAATGACTACACGTCAGAAAGCCTTGTGCATACTGACCATTACCTAATGACTACACGTCAGGCATCCTTGTGCATCCTGACCATGACCTAATGACTACACATCAGACAGTCTTGTGCATACTGACCATGACCTAATGACTAAACGTCAGACAGCCTTGTGCATACTGACCATGACCTAATGACTACACGTCAGACAGCATTGTGCATACTGACCATGACCTAATGACTACACGTCATATAGCATTGTGGGTACTGACCGTGACCTACTGATTACACGTCAGACAGCATTGTGCATACTGACCATGACCTAATGACTACACGTCAGACAGCCTTGTGCATCCTGACCATGACCTAATGATTCCACGTTAGACAGCCTTGTGCCTACTGAACATGTCCTAATGACTACACGCAGACAGCCTTGTGGATCTTGACCATGACCTAATGACAACACGTCAGACAGCATTGTGCATACTGATCTTGACCTAATGACTACACGTCAGACAGCCTTGTGCATACTGACCATGATCTAATGATTACACGTCAGACAGCCTAGTTCATACTGACCATGACCTAATGACTACACGTCCGACAGTCTTGTTCATACTGACCATGACCTAATGACTACAGGTCAGACAGCCTTGTGCATACTGACCATGACCTAATGATTACACGTCAGACAGCCTTGTGCATACTGATCGTGACCTAATGATTCCACGTCAGACAGTCTTGTGCATCCTGACCATGACCTAATGACTACACGTCAGACAGCATTGTGCATCCTGACCATGACCTAATGACTACACGTCAGACAGCCTTGTGCATCCTGACCATGACCTAATGACTACACGTTAGACAGCATAGTCCATACTGACCATGACCTAATGACTACACGTCAGACAGCCTTGTGCATACTGACCATGACCTAATGACTACACGTCAGACAATATTGTGCACACTCACCATGACATAAAGGCTACACGTCAGACAGCCTTGAGCATACTGACCATGACCTAATGACTACACGTCAGACAATATTGTGCACACTCATCATGACCTAACGGCTACACGTCAGACAGCCTTGTGCATACTGACCATGACCTAATGACTACACGTCAGACAATATTGTGCATACTGACCATGACCTAATGACTACACGTCAGACAATCTTGTGCACACTGACCATGATCTAATGATTACACGTCAGACAGCCTAGTTCATACTGACCATGACCTAATGACTACACGTCCGACAGTCTTGTTCATTCTGACCATGACCTAATGACTACACGCAGACAGCCTTGTGCATCTTGACCATGACCTAATGACAACACGTCAGACAGCATTGTGCATACTGATCTTGACATAATGAATACACGTCAGACAGCATTGTGCATACTGACCATGACCTAATGATTACACGTCAGACAGCATTGTGCATCCTGACCTTGACCTAATGATTACACGTCAGACAGCATTGTGCATCCTGACCATGACCTAATGACTACACGTCAGACAGCCTTGTGCATACTGACCATTACCTAATGACTACACGTCAGGCATCCTTGTGCATCCTGACCATGACCTAATGACTACACGTCAGACAATATTGTGCACACTCACCATGACCTAATGGCTACACGTCAGACAGCCTTGTGCATACTGACCATGACCTAATGACTACACGTCAGACAATATTGTGCACACTCACCATGACCTAACGGCTACACGTCAGACAGCCTTGTGCATACTGACCATGACCTAATGACTACACGTCAGACAATCTTGTGCACACTGACCATGACCTAATGGCTACACGTCAGACAGCCTTGTGCCTACTGAACATGCCCTAATGACTACACGCAGACAGCCTTGTGCATCTTGACCATGACCTAATGACAACACGTCAGACAGCATTGTGCATACTGATCTTGACCTAATGAATACACGTCAGACAGCATTGTGCATACTGACCATGACCTAATGATTACACGTCAGACAGCATTGTGCATCCTGACCTTGACCTAATGATTACACGTCAGACAGCATTGTGCATCCTGACCATGACCTAATGACTACACGTCAGACAGCCTTGTGCATCCTGACCATGGCCTAATGACTACACGTCATATAGCATTGTGGGTACTGACCATGACCTACTGATTACACGTCAGACAGCATTGTGCATACTGACCATGACCTAATGACTACACGTCAGACAGCATTGTGCATCCTGACCATGACCTAATGACTACACGTCAGATAGCCTTGTGCCTACTGAACATGTCCTAATGACTACACGCAGACAGCCTTGTGCATCTTGACCATGACCTAATGACAACACGTCAGACAGCATTGTGCATACTGGTCTTGACCTAATGAATACACGTCAGACAGCCTTGTGCATACTGACCATGATCTAATGATTACACGTCAGACAGCCTAGTTCATACTGACCATGACCTAATGACTACACGTCCGACAGTCTTGTTCATACTGACCATGACCTAATGACTACACGTCAGACAGCCTTGCGCATACTGACCATGACCTAATGATTACACATCAGACAGCCTTGTGCATACTGATCGTGACCTAATGATTCCACGTCAGACAGTCTTGTGCATCCTGACCATGACCTAATGACTACACGTCAGACAGCCTTGTGCATTCTGACCATGGCCTAATGACTACACGTTAGACAGCATAGTCCATACTGACCATGACCTAATGACTACACGTCAGACAGCCTTGTGCATACTGACCATGACCTAATGACTACACGTCAGACAATATTGTGCACACTCATCATGACCTAACGGCTACACGTCAGACAGCCTTGTGCATAATGACCATGACCTAATGACTACACGTCAGACAATCTTGTGCACACTGACCATGACCTAATGGCTACACGTCAGACAGCCTTGTGCCTACTGAACATGTCCTAATGACTACACGCAGACAGCCTTGTGCATCTTGACCATGACCTAATGACAACACGTCAGACAGCATTGTGCATACTGATCTTGACCTAATGAATACACGTCAGACAGCATTGTGCATACTGACCATGACCTAATAATTACACGTCAGACAGCATTGTGCATCCTGACCTTGACCTAATGATTACACGTCAGACAGCATTGTGCATCCTGACCATGACCTAATGACTACACGTCAGACAGCCTTGTGCATCCTGACCATGGCCTAATGACTACACGTCAAACAGCCTTGTGCATACTGACCATTACCTAATGACTACACGTCAGGCATCCTTGTGCATCCTGACCATGGCCTAATGACTACACATCAGACAGTCTTGTGCATACTGACCATGACCTAATGACTAAACGTCAGACAGCCTTATGCATACTGACCATGACCTAATGACAACACGTCAGACAGCATTGTGCATACTGACCATGACCTAATGACTACACGTCATATAGCATTGTGGGTACTGACCATGACCTACTGATTACAGGTCAGACAGCATTGTGCATACTGACCATGACCTAATGACTACACGTCAGACAGCCTTGTGCATCCTGACCATGACCTAATGACTACACGTCAGACAGTCTTGTGCATCCTGACCATGACCTAATGACTACAGGTCAGACAGCCTTGTGCATCTTGACCATGACCTAATGACTACACGTCAGACAGCCTAGTTCATACTAACCATGACCTAATGACTACACGTCAGACAGACTTGTGCATCCTGACCATGACCTAATGACTACACGTCAGACAGCCTTGTGCATTCTGACCATGGCCTAATGACTACACGTTAGACAGCATAGTCCATACTGACCATGACCTAATGACTACACGTCAGACAGCCTTGTGCATACTGACCATGACCTAATGACTACACGTCAGACAATATTGTGCACACTCACCATGACCTAATGGCTACATCTCAGACAGCCTTGTGCATACTGACCATGACCTAATGACTACACGTCAGACAATATTGTGCACACTCATCATGACCTAACGGCTACACGTCAGACAGCCTTGTGCATAATGACCATGACCTAATGACTACACGTCAGACAATCTTGTGCACACTGACCATGACCTAATGGCTACACGTCAGACAGCCTTGTGCCTACTGAACATGTCCTAATGACTACACGCAGACAGCCTTGTGCATCTTGACCATGACCTAATGACAACACGTCAGACAGCATTGTGCATACTGATCTTGACCTAATGAATACACGTCAGACAGCATTGTGCATACTGACCATGACCTAATAATTACACGTCAGACAGCATTGTGCATCCTGACCTTGACCTAATGATTACACGTCAGACAGCATTGTGCATCCTGACCATGACCTAATGACTACACGTCAGACAGCCTTGTGCATCCTGACCATGGCCTAATGACTACACGTCAAACAGCCTTGTGCATACTGACCATTACCTAATGACTACACGTCAGGCATCCTTGTGCATCCTGACCATGGCCTAATGACTACACATCAGACAGTCTTGTGGATACTGACCATGACCTAATGACTAAACGTCAGACAGCCTTGTGCATACTGACCATGACCTAATGACAACACGTCAGACAGCATTGTGCATACTGACCATGACCTAATGACTACACGTCATATAGCATTGTGGGTACTGACCATGACCTACTGATTACAGGTCAGACAGCATTGTGCATACTGACCATGACCTAATGACTACACGTCAGACAGCCTTGTGCATCCTGACCATGACCTAATGACTACACGTCAGACAGTCTTGTGCATCCTGACCATGACCTAATGACTACACGTCAGACAGCCTTGTGCATCTTGACCATGACCTAATGACTACACGTCAGACAGCCTAGTTCATACTAACCATGACCTAATGACTACACGTCAGACAGACTTGTGCATCCTGACCATGACCTAATGACTACACGTCAGACAGACTTGTTGATACTGACCATGACCTAATAATTACAAATCAGACAGTCTTGTGCATCCTGATCATGACCTAATGATTACACGTCAGACAGCCTTGTACACCCTGACCATGACTTAATGACTACACGTCAGACAGTCTTGTGCATCCTGACCATGACCTAATGACTACAGGTCAGACAGTCTTGTGCATACTGACCATGACCTAATGATTACACGTCAGACATCATTGTGCATCCTGACCATGACCTAATGACTACACGTCAGACAGCATTGTGCATGCTGACTATGATCTAATGACTACACGGCAGACAGCCTTTTGCATCCTTACCATGGCCTAATGACTACACGTCAGACAGCATTGCGTATACTGACCATGACCTAATGATTACACGTCAGACAATCTTGTGCACACTGACCATGACGTAATGACTACACGTCAGACAGACTTGTGCATACTGACCATGATCTAATGACTACACGTCAGAAAGCCTAGTTCATACCGACCATGACCTAATGACTACACGTCAAACAATCTTGTTCATACTGACCATGACCTAATGACTACACGTCAGACAGCCTTGTGCATACTGACCATGACCTAATGATTACACATCAGACAGCATTGTGCATACTGTTCATGACCTAATGATTACACGTCAGACAGACTTGTGCATCCTGACCATGACCTAATGACTACACGTCAGACAGCATTGTGCATCCTGACCATGACCTAATGACTACACGTCAGACAGCCTTGTGCATCCTGACCATGGCCTAATGACTACACGTTAGACAGCATAGTCCATACTGACGATGACCTAATGACTACACGTCAGACAATCTTGTGCACACTCACCATGACCTAATGGCTACACGTCAGACAGCCTTGTGCATACTGACCATGACCTAATGACTAAACGGCAGACAATCTTGTGCACACTCACCATGACCTAATGGCTACACGTCAGACAGCCTTGTGCATGCTGACCATGACCTAATGACTACACGTCAGACAATCTTGTGCACACAGACAATCTTGTGCACACTCACAAAATTGATAAATTGACACTTTTAAGCACACTCACCATGACCTAATGGCTACACGTCAGACAGCCTTGTGCATACTGACCATGATCTAATGACTACATGTCAGACAGCCTTGTGCCTACTGACCATGTCCTAATGACTACACGCAGACAGCCTTGTGCATACGGACCATGACCTAATGACTACACGTCAGACAGTCTTGTGCATACTGACTATGACCTAATAACTACCCGCCAGACAGCATTGTGCATATTGACCATGACCTAATGATTACACGTCAGAGAGCCTTGTGCATAATGACCATGACCTAATGACTACACGTCAGATAGTATTGTGCATACTGACCTTGACCTAATGAATACACGTCAGACAGCATTGTGCATACTGACCATGACCTAATGATTACACGTCAGACAGCATTGTGCATCCTGACCTTGACCTAATGATTACACGTCAGACAGCATTGTGCATCCTGACCATGACCTAATGACTACACGTCAGACAGCCTTGTGCATCCTGACCATGACCTAATGACTACACGTCAGACAGCCTTGTGCATACTGACCATTACCTAATGACTACACGTCAGACAGCATTGTGCATCCTGACCATGACTTAATGACTACATGTCAGACAGTCTTGTGCATCCTGACCATGACCTAATGACCACAGGTCAGACAGCCTTGTACATCTTGACCATGACCTAATGACTACACGTCAGACAGTCTTGTACATCCTGACCATAACCTAATGACTACACGTCAGACAGACTTGTGCATCCTGACCATGACGTAATGACTACACGTCAGACAGACTTGTGGATACTGACCATGACCTAATAATTACAAATCAGACAGTCTGGTGCATCCTGACCATGACCTAATGACTACACGTCAGACAGCCTTGTACACACTGACCATGACCTAATGACTACACGTCAGACAGTCTTGTGCATACTGACCATGACCTAATGATTACACGTCAGACATCATTGTGCATACTGACCATGACCTAATGACTGCACGTCAGACAGACTTGTGCATCCTGACCATGACCTAATGACTACACGTCAGACAGCATTGTGCATGCTGACTATGATCTAATGACGACACGTCAGACAGCCTTGTGCATCCTGACCATGGCCTAATGACTACACTTCAGACAGCATTGCGTATACTGACCATGACCTAGTGATTACACGTCAGACAATCTTGTGCACACTGACCATGACCTAATGACTACACGTCAGACAGACTTGTGCATCCTGACCATGACCTAATGACTACACGTCAGACAGCATTGTGCATCCTGACCATGACCTAATGACTACACGTCAGACAGCCTTGTGCATCCTGACCATGGCCTAATGACTACACGTTAGACAGCATTGTCCATACTGACCATGACCTAATGACTACACGTCAGACAATATTGTGCACACTCACCATGACCTAATGGCTACACGTCAGACAGCCTTGTGCATACTGACCATGATCTAATGACTACACGTCAGACAGCCTTGTGCATACTGACCATGACCTAATGACTACACGTCTGAAAGTCTTGTGCATACTGACCATGACCTAATGACTAAACGTCAGACAGCCTTGTGCCTACTGACCATGACCTAATGACTACACGCAGACAGCCTTGTGCATACTGACCATGACCTAATGACTACACGTCAGACAGTCTTTGGGTCCTTTTTTTTTCTATCAAGTATTGATATAGCGTCAAGGGTTGAATAATAAAGTGAAGTGACAGGAGAGACTATCATTTGACTTCTCTTAAATCAGAAAAACATGAAATCAACCGGTTTCCGGTTTATAATTGAATTTATAAATATACAAATAAAAACTTTATTTTGCTAATACATCTTTACATATGGCTTATCTTTACCTACATCTTGACATACATAGCCGACGCATTATACATCAATGATTCACATTAAAAACACAAATAAATGAACACAAATATTTGACAAAGACACAATTTTATGACGTACTGTCGTAAAATAATATGTCGTAATTGGTCTGACCACGGCTTACGGCTGAAAGGAACAAGATAAGACAGGAATGTGGTGTGATGCGTTCTACTTGTCATGGGTTACAACAGCACACTTACCGGTTTTTGTTTACAATGCAGCGGGAAGAATTTTACCCCAAGACAGAGAAACGTTATATATAACTTTCATCCAATCAGATCCCATCAGATGGGATGTGATTGGATGAGAGTGTACTTGAAACGTTTTTTTCTTGGAACGTGTACAACTTTTGGTAAAATATAAGAGCATTTTGCTAATATTTTTTCAAGTGGAATTATATTTTTTAATTTAGATGAGATGTTGAAAAAAATATAACTTGAATTTAGTGCGGAATTAAAAAGCTTCCATATCAACTGCAATTTACGGATAGAAGAGCCGGAGAACGCACAGTATATATTTTTTTTTTATGTAAAAAAAGGATTTTATGTGTATTCTTTCATAAACTGAAAGCCAAATTTAATTGCAAATTGAAGTTTTTTAAATAGCAATTTGTTCTAATGAATACCTTATGGAAAATGCACTCTAAATAATTGTACTCTCGTAACCGTAATTTGTGTCTGCAGTATATAAGATTCTGAGATAATAAATTAAATCCAACACGGGTGACCTTCACATGCCGAAGATTTCGCTAATTTCGACGTCTTCTAATGACGTCAGCACCTATATATCTTATGTATTTCTGGTAAGCTAGTAATGAACTAGCATTATTTGCGTATATACACGGCTGGTAATCGGCACAAGCAGAACAGTTGGTTCTGCAAAGAAATTCGTGAGGATAACTTCCGGTTTTGGTGGAGGAGAGTTCACGAAGACGCTTCGCAAGGTATGTACATGTCAAAAATTGAAATTTGCTTTTTTACTGCTCGAATATTTCAAAATCAGAGAATGCTATGCTGTGGCGAATGCTTTCACGATTAGAAACATGTATAGTTTATTCTTGTATATGAAGGGTAACTCTCGCAAAATCAATCGTCCCACGAAAAACATGACGAAAATTGTGACACTCTTACATTTATAAGTTGCTCTTGACAAAGATGCAAGTTAAATTTTCAATGTTTTTTCATCATGGGAGTCTAAATGTAATCGGGGATAAATTCCGATTCGTCAGAAGTAAATTGAAGTCTAGATAAATCTACAAACTGTCAATTTTCTATTTTTCCTGCTTGAGGAGATCGGTTCTGATAGAGCACATTGCGAATGCATGAGGAGATTTGCTAGTTTTGTTAATTGTTTTCTGCAAAATTGATAAATTGACACTTTTAAACACAAAACTGATAAATACTCTAATCAAAATAAACTATTCTCTGTCCACTTTCAGGAGATGCCAGGATTCAAGGGAAAGAGGAAAAGGGGACTGACATTGACTCTTTACAAAAAAACATTTCGATATAGATTGCCTGTATTACCGCCAAGGAAACGAACAAAAACAAGTAGCAGTACACCAAATTTAAAATCCCCATCAATCAGGACACCAAGTTTATTAAAAAAATCTCTTTCAATTTCAAAATATTTATATCCTTTCAAACGGGTTTACACATCTATTCGGCGCAACCTTTTTACTAAAGATGACGGAAACTTCACCGCAGATCTACACAAGTTATAATATTACATGATTTCAGCACATACATAGGTCTAACATAAATAAACATTCACTTAGTGCTAGTAGTTATGAATAAATTAAACACAAGATGTCAATTAAACTGTGGACATATCCTTAAAATCGGTAAAGCGCTTTACATCTTGTAAGGGACCGACCATTTAACTTGCAGTTAGAATATTTATTTTTTTTGTCGCGCAAAGCGCAAAATTTTTTCCAGAATTCAACATTAGGTTATATGACAAAAATTCTGAATCACATTATTTTTTTTTCCTCCACCAAAATCAGAATATATTTTTCAGCAACATTGGGAATCAGAATATTTTTTTAGAAAAAAATTATAACCCCACCCTTCAAGTTAAATGGTTCGTCCCTAACCACTACTAACAGAGATCTTTTTTTATTTACAAGTGTGTACACATAACACACTACATAATAGAAAAACAAACCACAAATTAATATTATTCTCAACTGTATGATATTTAATTTAGAGTGTATCATTTGTATTAGAAATTATAAAGATATGATTCACATTAAGTTTAATTATTTTTGATTATAAAATTATCTTACAGTGCATTTTCAATTTTTTCAAATGTAAGGGAAGTTAATCTTGTGTATCCAATACACAATGCAAGTTGTCACAAACAACAAATGATCAATAATGACAAGTTAATAAATCATGGGAAACCGCAGTTACAATTATGAATTGATTCCTTAAATGAAATGTTTCTTTCTAGGTGGACAGCCCGTGAACAATGAAATATTACTTTTATACTTTTAATAACCCGACGGGAAGAAGGGCATCAGTTCGTGAATTTATTACCAGACAGACTTGCACAATTTGTGATAATACAGTGGATTACATGTGTCGTACCAAAACTAGCAAATCTCCTCATGCATTCGCAATGTGCTCTATCAGAACCGATCTCCTCAAGCAGGAAAACGAGAAAATTTACAGTTTGTAGATTTATCTTGACTTCAATTTACTTCTGACGAATCGGAATTTATCCCCGATTACATTTAGACTCCCATGATGAAAAAATATTGAAAATTTAACTTGCATCTTTGTCAAGAACAACTTATAAATGTAAGAGTGTCACAATTTTCGTCATGTTTTTCGTGGGACGATTGATTTTGCGAGAGTTACCCTTCATATACAAGAATAAACTATACATGTTTCTAATCGTGAAAGCATTCGCCACAGCATAGCATTCTCTGATTTTGCAATATTCGTGCAGTAAAAAAGAAAATTTCAATTTTTGACATGTACATACCTTGCGAAGCGTCTTCGTGAACTCTCCTCCACCAAAACCGGAAGTTATCCTCACGAATTTCTTTGCAGAACCAACTGTTCTGCTTGTGCCGATTACCAGCCGTGATATAGTGGAGCAGATAGTTGGTAAAATATTTCACTTGGTGAGAAAAGCACCAAATTTGGCATGAAGGTTCCTTGTCTAGTACCTGAATAGGAAATATCATTGGCCATTCAGGTTTCGGTCATTTTCAAAATGGCCGCCACGATTTTCGAAATGGTGTCAATTTTCATAACGTTTATCTGGTATTTTAAAGTTTTTTTTGCAACATTTCAATTTCCTTTAAAGTAATCAATCAAAAAGGGGTCCAGCATACGATTAAAGTATCATTTCATATATATGTGCTCTGCGCATGCGCCAAAATACAGGCTGTAGTGGTTTCATAGGACGCAAAAGACCTATTATTCAAAGCAATTACAGCTGCATAGAGCAGTACAAGGTAATCCTGACCTGAAACATTTGCAGTTGCCAGAACAACTTATTCTACACCCACATTTAAGTAGTTCTTGACATGATGCTGCTATTGGCGCCAATGATGTCCAGTGTGGGACCCAAACTCCGCTATCTTTTTCCCAACCCCACCTGGAAGGTGATGGTAAAGTTTGCGACTTACATAGCGACTGCCCTCAAGTATGTCCTGCTTGCACGAGGAATGCCATTATAAGGACGCTGTTTACGGGCAAAAAGGTTAAGGCGCGCGTCATTTACTTTATTGGTACTGCTGGACCGGTCGTACATGATGACAACAAATTCTTCGAGTACACCGATTTCACTTTGTGTCAAATTGTCACATGGAGAACTTAAGCAATGGAATACTTCTGTTGCATTTTCAAACAAAAGGGTAAAGCTTTCGACCTAGGACCTAGCGATCTAACAATATCATGAATTGGTATCCATCGCAAATCTTTGCCTTTTCCAAAAGTCATCCATAAGTGATCCACATTCAAATCATCAAACACGGCCACACCTATAACAACAACATCTGTATCAGAACTTACTATGTTAATCGACTTGCTACCACCTATTGCTGCATGTTTTGCATGCAAAAACATACGAGTGTCAGGTTCCTCATGGGTGCAAGGTGCTATAAAGTCGGTATCTATAACTTTGTTGCTGACAACATTTTCTTCCTTAGTAACGACGATAATTGCATCTGTATTCATGGATGCAATTTTGTCTGCTAAAAAACCAAAAAGTTCGGTTTTATTTTCGTCACACCGAAGAAAAGTGTTCCATGACTTTGGTGGTCTAGTGTTTCCGGTCACTTTTCGTCTAGATCCTATGCCGCGCTTTCTTCTAGTTTCGCCCTTTAGACTATCGTCATAGTAAACATCAAAGACAACATCTACCCTCAAATGGCTTTGTGCAAGAGATTTGATGTGCGGAAGGATAATGTCATTGGCATAATTATCAAAGGTCCGACTTTGTCCAGATTGTTTCGACTAATGACGCACCGTCAATAACCAATGAATCAACCGTTGGTACACTATTTGGCATCTCGTGACCAGTTTCCAATATAGACATCAACTGTGATTTTACACCAGTATTCAACGAGCCATTTTGTGATAGTGAGGGCGGAAATTTCTGATTTTCATGTTCGAAAAATTCTTGTAAATCACATTGCCTACTCTGACAGGAAATGAAAAGCCTGGAAAAAAGGTTACAGTCATCTTTTAAATTTTCCAACTTTGACTTTGAAGATTCAGATTTTTGCTTAGGGTTAAACAGGCGATACTTATTCTTCTTAAGAGGTTCATAAAAGCCTGGATTATCACCGTCACGCATTCTTGAAAGGAATGTCCTACATGTATATTGATCTCTTCCTGTGTCTGCTAATTTCAAAATTTCATCTGCAATTCCACTTTCGACAACATCTTTGGTATCCAAACTATACAAATCTGGTGACTCTTCTTCAAAAGGATTTCCCATGTCCGAAACAGTTACCAGCAGCCGATTAACTTTCGCATAGAAATTCTTCTGAGCAGCATGGGTTTCCTCGTGGTGTTTTTGTTTCTTCTCGTGAACATTCCCACATATTCCTGTGAACTCATCAATTAGTCTGCTGATTTCTGGCCCAGCCACCATCCAACGCCTTAACGCAGCTGGATCTTCAGTTAAGCCTATTGCGCCACCATCACCTTTTACAATAGCATTGTGTTGCTCATGGGCGGCTTGGTCAATGGCAATGTTGGAAAACTTGCTATCAGTCTTTCTAACAGTAAAGTTTCCTTTATCAAATTCTGCGTATATTTCCGGGTGTTTTCTTTGTAATGCAAGCATATCCCGAAGGTGAATCGGTAGCCATCGAGCATAATTGATATGATCCAGGGCAAAACAATATGGAATTAGAGATGATAAAGATTCCTTGTATAGCTTGAAATCTGATTCTCTGTAAGACCTGACAAAAGAAAGGACAAGGAGTTCCAAATTTAGGATAGTAGTCCAAAATTGAAATTGGGGAATCGTTTTTTCTTGTTCGGAACACCAAGAAAATATATCACTTATTTCGATGTCATCAGGATTAGCGTGGTCCGTTGCATGTTGGTATGCCTTTTTTATCAAGTCATACAAACAACAGGCAGTAATCTGATGCGCTTGCCTTGTTTTAGCAAGGTTAGAAACTGTGAGGAAGGACTCGGCAGTTCCAAGAGATGCAATATCTGCTTCAGATAATGCTGTTACCCACCCCGTTCCTTTCAACAAATCACCAAGCAGCTTAAAAGCTGCCATTTCAATATGCAACCCACGAAACATAGCAACAAATCTATCCTCACCATAAATTTCCGGCCATTCCCATTGTATCTGTTTGGCAAGAACAAATAAAGGTTGGTCACAAGCCATCACAGGCGTTTGTCTTGGATTCAAAAAGGATGTTACCTCCTTCACTTTATCCATGGCATGCTTTATTGTGGCTACTGAATGAGCTTGTTCTTGCAATATCGGCATCAATGATGAAATGCTGATGTTAACGTGTGATATGCTGACCAAGACACTGTCTCAACATCTAACACTTCATTGGTTAAGCTTACAAATTGAAGCCACTCATATTCAAGACGGAGGTTTCGAACGGGATAGTCGAGATCAGACATGCTCATTGGTGTTTGTAGGATCGGTGGATTTGGTTTTGATTTCAAGAATGCTGGTTTTACATTTGTGCATGTTTCGGGGAGACAACTGATAGCTTTTGACTTTGGCTTTTGACCTTTGAATTCAAACGTTCGGGAAACAGAGAATGTTGGCGAAACTGGATGCTGAAAAACAGATATACCGGTGCCATGAAATGAAGTTGTTGCTGTTGTTGCAGAAGGATTATGATCTATGTTGTCAACTGCAGACGTTGTGAATAAACCTTTTTGCAAAATGGCTGGACAAACAACGCCATCTTCCATAAATTGACAAAGAACAGATTCCCCAAGCTGAGTAGATATTTCCAACTCTCGTTCATATGAGATGCAAATGCCATGCTGAAACAGGGCGTCTATCAGTTGCCGCTTTCTTGTCTTTGCATAAAAGAGAAGACCTACATATATAGCAAAAGGTGGTTCGCGGTCTCTTGAATGTCTCGAGTGTTCACTTGTGTTCTTGGTCCCTTTTTTGTGACTGTTGAAGTACAAAAGTTGTGCTATAGCAAAATCCGACTTTGTTAGACCATTTTCTATTTGAGACTTAATATCAGGTCCGTGCTCAATCATTGACACAAGTTCAACTAAACAACGTGGAACAGAATCAACGACATAATTTCTATCAATATGACCACAGAATTTATTTTGTTCAGCGAATATTTCTCTGCGGACAATTTCACTTGCTATAGCAAGATGCATGGCATCAGTATAGTCACAGGCAGAAACAAGTGCTGGTCCAACATCTTTTTCAAAAACTAGTAAAACCTCTCGTCCTTTGTGAAATGGTTTTAGCTCTGGGATTTTTGACAGCAATTTATTTTTCAGACGTGTTCTGTTGAATGTCGAATTAGTTTCAAACTGTTTAAGTCTGGATTCGTATAAATTGCACAGGTCAGCTAGTTTAAATACCACACCTCCTGTGCTTCCGTGATGTGTTTCCACTACGTGAGTCACTAACTCCGCAAAAACAATCTGATTGATTTCACCTTCGGCGTCTGCATCTTCTGTCATCGATTGTTTCATCCTTAAATGGGCCCTTTCCTTGTTGTACAACGATGTTAGACATGCCCTGTGATACTTTAGCTCTTGTGCCACAACATCTCCTGCGCTTAATTTTGCCAAAAGGTTTTGATCTTGCAAGTTCTGTGCACACTGATGGAGTCTTGTGTTGAGTTGCATCGTCATAGCTTCATGGAGTTAAGAACGCGATGCTTGTTTCTCATAGATGAAACATTCTTCAAGATGTAATGATCGCTCTTCTGTTGGTGCAGTCGAACTTTTTCTTGTAAATTTGAATGACGATGGTACATCGGAAAGGCTCGTATCGGGATGCTGATGTCTCTTTTGGGCTCTTTGAAGTTTTGTGTTATTGAACATCAGCCTGCATGACTCATGATATTTTGCCTCATTTTTTAACAAAGCAGCCTCTATTCCATCTCCTTCGTCGATTCGACGTATATCGAGAGGGATTGGCATTTCGTTGATCTTGGCAAACTCGGGAATATTTTTTGACAAGGTTCAGTATCCTGATTTTGCCAAATCAATTTTCATTGGAAGTGATTTGAGTGCCTCATGTTTGTCTTCCTGACAAATAAAACACTTCGACCAATCTGTGCTCTGCTTCTCCTGAGCAGACAAAGAAAGCCGAATTCTTTTCGACATAGTAACCAATAATCAAAAACAAAAATGTGAAAAACAAATAGACAAAAACAATTGAATAAAGAAATGGATTTGTAATATATTATAGACGATATCTCAAATATTAAGTTGAAAGGCCGAGGGATTATCCTTTTACCACCTACAACTTACACACTTTTTTGTATGGGATACAACTGGGTTCGATGATGGAATTCCTACACCCAGTCCGATCGTTCATCCAGTGTTATTCAACTCCCGTGCGATCTGTACACCATCCGAGGGACTAAAGCCCCGTCCCTCTTGGCTCGGCTCTCCCGCGTTGGCACACTCCGTCAATTCGGGTACGACATCACGACCTTCTACGGGGCGGATCGTGGTGTATTTGGGAGACTTTGTTTTAAAATAAAACAAAGCTAACACTGAACCCCATGCCGAGTTGCACGGTAATAAATTGCACCATTGTGCCATGGTAGTGTTTGCAATTTACTCTTTTATCAATTCACAAGTAGAAATCGATATATTTCAGACCTGAAATGCGTTATAAGAAAGTCATTTTGCCTTTTTTTTTAAGCAGGATGATTAAAATATCTTGTACAGAGCTTAGTTATACAAAATTATACCACAAAACGCCCAAACATTGATAAATATGACAGTAAATAGACAGTACTTGAAGCCAGGCAGTATGAAAATGTCGCCATTTTGTTTTAGCGGTAGCCATCTTGAAAATGGCGGAAATCGCGATGGCCAATGATGATTTTAGAAACAGTATTATCTGACAGATATGTGTGCCAAATTTCATGCTTTTCTCCACAAGTGAAATATTTGGGTGAATTTTTTATGTTAGACTCTACACTAATAATCCTGTTCAAAAAGCCCCAGGATATAAAATAAACTTACATAACAATAAAAAATCCTTTATTTATTATATAATAATACTTTTATCTATATTTATATCCTCTGTAATTTCATTTGCAACGGCTGTTTTGATCTTATACTGCTTACAAAAAGCAGTTAGCAGCTTTGGTTTTAACTATTTTGGAAGAAGATTTACAAATAACAACATTGCTACCTATAGATATGAATAAATCCGTTTTGTACAATAATACACCCAGCAAAGCTATTGTAAATGCGGCCTCTAATATCACTTACAGGCCACTAATAGAGGCCGATGATACAGGCATCTAATAGGGGCCGATGATACAGGCCGCTGAACTTCAATAATATGACCCATTTTTAAGACAAGGTTAATATCGTGCACCTGGTAATTCAAATGGGAAAATTATTTAAACTGGTTCTCAAACAAAACAGTTACAATCTCCATGGATGGTCAGTAAGAAAATGGATTAAATGTCATACCATTTGTTTTTTTCCAACAACACTATTATTGTACAAGTTAGATACATTATTATTGAAACAAAAGAAGTTGCCCGTATTGGATATAACGGGTTTCTTTTTCCGCATTCGTACTCCGGTAACGGCATTGGTGCTACGCACCTCGGCCTTCACCTGAGTACTCATGCGGAAAAAGAAACCCGTTATATCCAATACGGGCCGCTTCTTTTGTTTCAATAGTACTGTATCTTATACATATATAAGAGCTACTATTGACAATCCTTGATTTTTTAACTACAGATATATACAGTTTATTGTTTTATAATAACCTAAGCTGTCCAGGGTAGCTCACTTAGGGCTCTGTTTGTTTACAAACTCATTTATACATGGAAAAAACCAAGTGAGCACATTACAGAAAATATCTCATTTCTTTTTGCAATAATCACACACGTTTTGAAAAATGAACTATTTAACAATGTATAATTTAAATACAAAAAATAACGACCTTATGCTCACAAAATAAATAAAATTCAACAAAATAAATGTTCATATCATTTTTCTAAATGTCGTCTATGTATATGTATTTAGATCCTTGATTATTGATGATCAAGTAGTCATCAGTTATTGTTCAGATTTGACATTTTTTCATGTCATGCCATGTGATGCCTAATTCCTAGATTTATAAAATTTCAATATGTAACTTTGAAACAGACTTGACCACATATGCTTGCATCATCTTAAATGTTATTCTTTCTTATAATTATGCTATGGTGATACTTAGTCGAAAAGCCTACACAATATTTCATTTGACACTTTCGTGTTTTAATTTGATCATATCTAAATATTAGTGACCATTTACCACATAAGAAAGCATGCTTTATATAGGAGAAATAAATTACTAGGTATGTACTGCAATGTTCTCAAAACACCCATTTTTACAATACGTTGTACCATATATGTACTGCTTCACATAAAACCAAACAGGGAGCCGTCGTGGACGTGATCGTAGTGTAGTAGGATTTACACAAACCTTTGCGATCGGTGGCTATTACCACTGAAGTTGTGAGCTCGAATCCCGATCAGGCGAGGTGTACATTATTATGTGATAAAGTTTGTCAGTGACTTGCGACAGGTCTAAGATTTTCTCCCGATACTCCGGTTTTAGTTTAAACATATTTTTATTTGCTAAATATAACAAATAGGGATCGGACACAAGTTTTTCCAACTTATGAAGTCTTCTCCCGAATACAATAATTTACAATATGGATTAGCATGCGCAATGAAATGATATAATATGTATATAATAGCATAGAGTTAAATATACAAAGAATGACTATATACAAAAACATAAGTTTAGACAATATACGGGGAAAAAAAGAATAAAGAAAAAAGAAAAGAGAATAAATACTTTTGGAGATGTGTGTTTGTTCTTTAGATCATTTAGACAATTGTAAATCTTTTGGAGTCTTTAATATATTTAAAAGCATGTCTTAAAATGGTTACATTTTCTTCATATGTTAGGAGATCACTTCCTTTTGTCAGTAGATTTACATTAATATTAATGTTAGAAGGTAGCCAGTTAAGACTATTAAATATTATTTCCCTATTATCTGTATATTTATCACATTCAAAAAAGAAATGGTGAGAATTTATTTTCACATGGTGCGCCACAGTCACAGGAAGCATTTGATAACATTTTTACTTTACATAAATCGTAATTCAAGAAGGATGCATTGCAACGAAGCTGTGTTAGAATTATATTTAGTTTTCTAGGACCATAAGAATAGTGTCTCGGAATTGGCATTGAGATTGAACTGCGGATTGCCTTTTTAAATTTAGATAGTGTGTCAAGATTACGCACTGAAAGATTAAGGTTATTCCATTCCCTTACTGTAGCTGAGACGAAATAATCTCTAGCTAAAGATAGTCTACAGAGTGGAACAATAATATCGTTGCCATTTCGAAGGGGATAAATAGTCGTACTTTGGATTGTTGGGGGAATAAGATCGTTTCCTCAACCAATAAAACTGACCTCAACGATATAACTGAAACACCATAGCACTAACACTAAAACAAGACGCAATTGTCCTAGCCATCCTTTCTTATTTCCTGTCCTTTTCTTTAATTTCAACGATTGTTCAATTCCATTGTGGCAACATGTTTTGTCACATGACTCCTTGGTATGTCGGTAATTAGAAATCGAAAGTGGATTTCTGCTATGTATCATTGTGGATGTGGCATACCTTCCATGCAATATATTTCGTGATCGGGTTCATGATATGAAAATACAACAATAAATTGCAGAATTTTTTCATTCATTAACGGAATTTTTTTTAAACATAATAATAGCGAAAATTGTTTTCTTCAAGATAAAGTCCTTGTGTATATATATTTTACCTTCAGTTTTAAGCAGCCGTCGAAATCGTGATGGTATGGTAGGTGGATTTACAACTACCTATGCAATCAGTGCCTATCACCACTAATGTTGCGAGTTCGAATCCTGCTCGATCAGGCGAGGTGTACTTCATACAATATTATGTGATAAAGCTTGTCAGTGACTCGTGGCAGGTCGGTCGTTTTCCTCCACCAATAAAACTGACCGCCACGATATAAATGAAATATTGAAATAAAAAATGGCGTTAAAACCATAACCCCCCTTCAGCTTTTTGTTGTGCTTCATATTAGATTTTTAAGTTTGTAATTTCTATGTGTTTCGTCTGTTGTTACATTGTACCATAGTTGACATTTTCTTCTTGTGAAGTAGTAGTGTGCTTTACCTCCCCCTTAAAATAAATAATAACAATAATAATAAAATCACAATTAACCTTTTCTGGTTTAATGGAGAAATAATTCGATCCTAGAAATCGAGTAACATACCATGTAGTTATATCAATCTCGCATTTCAAAAGTATATTCAATAATACGAAAACATGCCACTTGTATTACCAAATTGTGTAAACATGATATTGATTGTCTGTCAAACCTTGAATTGTATATAACTGTATAATTGTATTATTGTATAATTTTTGTCTGGTGACTTGGTGCAGACTGTTTCAAAACCAAACGACAGATGATGTTCTACAATCCCACTCCGTAATTCAAGAGAGTAAACAATTCTCCTGATTTTGTCATCCTTGTACTTGATAAATGCATGTATTTTCAAAATATAAGTAAGTTGTCTCCCTTCAATGTTTCCTAATCTTTCAACGAATAACGCAATCTAAACAGAGGACAACATTATAAGGAAATTAACAGGTAATTAAGACAGTATAAGTTTTACCTACTTTATTAGAATATATATAGGTCTGAGAGTCTTTTCCAGGTAATTTACCAAAATTGGAATTCAAGCATATTGGTACTTATCGTGCTGAAGACACGAGGGCACTGTATCTTAAGACAAAAAAGACATGTCCAGACAAAGAGAGCTTTAATATCCCTTTAAAATGGGAAAATAAAAATGTCATGAGACGTGATTGTCAATCTTTTAAGTGTAATTATTTATCATACTTTTTATATAGAATTGAGACAAGATAATCTGACGACAATGTATCACGGCTGGTAATCGGCACAAGCAGAACAGTTGGTTCTGCAAAGAAATTCGTGAGGATAACTTCCGGTGTTGGTGGAGGAGAGTTCACGAAGACGCTTCGCAAGGTATGTACATGTCAAAAATTGAAATTTGCTTTTTTACTGCTCGAATATTGCAAAATCAGAGAATGCTATGCTGTGGCGAATGCTTTCACGATTAGAAACATGCATAGTTTATTCTTGTATATGAAGTGTAACTCTCGCAAAATCAATCGTCCCACGAAAAAAGGACGAAAATTGTGACACTCTTACATTTCTAAGTTGTTCTTGACAAAGATGCAAGTTAAATTTTCAATATATTTTCATCATGGGAGTCTAAGTGTAATCGGGGATAAATTCCGATTCGTCAGAAGTAAATTGAAGTCTAGATAAATCTACAAACTGTCAATTTTCTCGTTTTCCTGCTTGAGGAGATCGATTCTGATAGAGCATATTGCGAATGCATGAGGAGATTTGCTAGTTTTGTTAATTGTTTTCTGCAAAATTGATAAATTGACACTTTTAAACACAAAACTGATAAATACTCTAATCAAAATAAACTATTCTCTGTCCACTTTCAGGAGATGCCAGAATTCAAGGGAAAGAGGAAAAGGGGACTGACATTGACTCTTTACAAAAAAACATTTCGATATAGATTGCCTGTATCACCGCCAAGGAAACGAACAAAAACAAGTAGCAGTACACCAAATTTAAAATCCCCATCAATCAGGACACCAAGTTTATTAAAAAAGTCTCTTTCAATTTCAAAATATTTATATCCTTTCAAACGGGTTTACACATCTATTCGGCGCAACCTTTTTATTAAAGATGACGAAAACTTCACTGCAGATCTACAAAAGTTATAATATTCATTGATTTCAGCACATACATAGGTCTAACGTAAATAAACATTCACTTAGTGCTAGTAGTCATGAATAAATTAAACACAAGATGTCAATTAAACTGTGGACATATCCTTAAAATCGGTAAAGCGCTTTACATCTTGTAACCACTATTAACAGATCTTTTTTATTAACAAGTGTGTACACATAACACACTAGAAAAACAAACCACAAATTAATATTATTCTCAACTGTATGATATTTAATTTAGAGTGTATCATTTGTATTAGAAATAATAAAGATATGAATCACATTAAATTTGATAATAAAATTATCTTACAGTGCATTTTCAATTTTTTCCAATGTACAGATATAAGGGAAGTCAATCTTGTGTATCCAATACACAATGGAAGTTGTCACAAACAACAAATGATTAATAATGACAAGTTAAATCATGGGAAACCGCAGTTACAATTATGAATTGATTCCTTAAATGAAATGTTTCTTTCTAGGTGGACAGCCCATGAACAATGAAATATTACTTTTATACTTTTAAAAACCCGACGGGAAGAAGGGCATCAGTTCGTGAATTTATTACCAAACAAACATGCAAAATTTGTGATTATACAGTGGATTACATGTGTCGTACCAAAACTAGCAAATCTCCTCATGCATTCGCAATGTGCTCTATCAGAACCGATCTCCTCAAGCAGGAAAACGAGAAAATTGACAGTTTGTAGATTTATCTAGACTTCAATTTACTTCTGACGAATCGGAATTTATCCCCGATTACATTTAGACTCCCATGATGAAAACATATTGAAAATTTAACTTGCATCTTTGTCAAGAACAACTTAGAAATGTAAGAGTGTCACTATTTTCGTCATGTTTTTCGTGGGACGATTGATTTTGCGAGAGTTACACTTTATATACAAGAATAAACTATACATGTTTCTAATCGTGAAAGCATTCGCCACAGCATAGCATTCTCTGATTTTGAAATATTCGAGCAGTAAAAAAGAAAATTTCAATTTTTGACATGTACATACCTTGCGAAGCGTCTTCGTGAACTCTCCTCCACAAACACCGGACGTTATCCTCACGAATTTCTTTGCAGAACCAACTGTTCTGCTTGTGCCGATTACCAGCCGTGTGTATACAAGATTTATTCAAACTTAGACATAGTAAATGCGTAGATAATATAACCACATCGGCGGTGTAATGGTTATTATGTTCACCTCAAGTGCGATAGATTGTTGGTTCGAGCACCAACCGGGTCAAACCAAAGACCATAAGAACAGTTTTAAGATACTAAAGGAACAATCAGAAGCCGACAATCTAAGAAAGACAGGCAATAGCTAAAGCAAATAGAAAAAGAACAAAAGGACAAATGATGATCTACAAAACATTACACATGAAACTAAATAACACAAACCCCATTAACAACTGGAGGTGAACTCGGATGTTCCATGAAAGGTAAACAGTCCCTGCTTTACTAGTCGCACCCATCTTGTTACATTTGTAACAAACCCGGTGATATGCCATGAATGAGAAATGAACCGGGTTGTGATTACGACTAACAGAACATAACCGTGTTCATTAGTGACACAGATTACAAATAAAGACAGTTGGTATTTGCTGTTTCTCCGCTAGTCACGCAGCTTTAAGCGAGCAAGAACAAACACGGGTTGACTCGGAATCAAGATGATGTGTCCAAGTGGTGCGACATGTCTATCCGAGGACAGTTGTGTTACTGAGCTAGCAGTATAAAGATCCAACTAAGCATGTTGATCTAATACCAAGCATCATACAACGTTGTTCATTTCAATGATATCATAGCGGTAAGATTTATTGATGGAGAAAATTGGAATACACGGAGAATACCACAGACCTGTCGCAATTCACATCATGTTGTATCGAGTACACCTCGCCATGAGCGGGATTCGAACTCACAACTTTAGTGGTGATAGGCACTGATTGAATGGGGAGTTGCAAATATAACTACCATACGATCACGACCACGACGACCCATATAGTTAGATATACAACGTGCAAACATTTTTATAGCACGTGAATAGCAAACATAATGTATATAGTTAGTTTATCTATCTATATTTAATCTGACTGTATTGCGTGTAAATATCATTTACTGAATTTCCGATATCATCTTTGATAGTTAGGTGTAAATAGCACAGTCAGTTTGTTAAGGTTATGGGTTAGGGTTATGGTGTTCAACGCCCCTTTCAACAATATTTCTGTTATATCGTGGCGGTCAGTTTTATTGGTGGAGGAAACCAGAGTACCCTGACGGAGAAAACCACAGACCTGCTGCACATCGCTGACAAACTTTATAACATAATGTTGTATCGAGTACACCTCGCCTGGTGGTATCTATTTTTAGAATTGTTTCAATATTCTCATATAAATCAAAGATTCTTGTCTATGTATGTTTTTTTTTGTCAATATATATATTATGGGGTTTACACAAATATGAATCTGAAGAATGATAATGGTCCTTAGTAAACTATTAAAAAAAAACCATTAAGTGTCGTAATGGTCTCGTTATCAGTGACTGCATAAATCCTCTTACATTTTCTTTATGGATGAAAAGGAATGTTATTAATTTAATTATTTATTTTATTTAACGAGGATAACCTACAGCCAAGGGTTATTAGTATCATCCCATTATGATTGTACTCTTCAGTTATATCCGCTTTTTAATTATTTTATTTTTCTGATTGTTATGATGTACATTTTAAAAATGTATTATAAAGAACACAGAACGAGTAATTGGTCTCATTATATAGTACTTGAAGTGATTTTGTTTTCAGATAGCTATGTTCGACTACGTGTGTGGGTACCTGACCATTTGTTAGAAAATATGATATAATTTTATATTTATAAGAAAGGATATATATGTAGATTGAAAACATGAGAGAAAATCCAACATTACATTTAGACACAAAATAAAGTAAAGGAACAGCGCTTTTTATAATTGCTGTTCTACATCTTACAGTCACAGTAGAGTCTTCAACAATGACAATAACCCATACCATAAAAATGAGTGTAAAACGACACCAAGCTTACAACTGAGTGGTACTTTTTTTACTTCTGTCAATACTAAGGGATAACACAAATTGGCTAAGATCACCTATGCATGGCTTTGGAGAACGTTAGTTTTAATAATAATTACATTATTTAGGAACTGTAAATTTAAAAAAAAGCTTACGAATATTGTGCAAATAGATAAATGTATACTGTGACTATGATAAATGTATGCTGTGACTATTAACAATGTACAACATACATTGCTATGCGCCCGCCGCTATTTAAGTTTCTGCTCAATAAAATTAAGTTCTCCTTAAGGAAATTATATGACTTTTATACCCTTGTCTGGGCATATCTAACATTCTGATGTTAGTGGTGTATAAAATGTTATTCCCAGATGCGCGGTTATCGTAAAGAAAACAAAACAAGAGTGCAGTAATCTGACAAATACCGTCACCATTGTGCACAATATCACATTTCGCAAATAACAAATAGATTTCATTGATGGGCTCATAAGTTAGATTAACCCATCCATCAAATTTGTATTGAAGTGCATGTAACACGTGTGTGTTAGGAGCATATATTTTGTTTCTGTTTCTTCGATTTCCCCATTAGATATAGGAACTTTTATGACGGTGTGGACGCTTTGAATTTTCATTTTATGATTATTTCAAGCTTTCTGTAATTTGATAATCATAAATGTTATTTAGTGATTAAATACTACCTATTAAAGATAGATATTGTAATATTGTCTTTATATTGTTTATATGTCTGCATGTTGACAGATAATAGACATAATTTACAAGATAGCAAAATATCTGCATTGGAAATATTAGGATTAACAGAATATGAAAAACAACTTATAAAAAGTCTATAAAGAAACTATTAAATCTGATAAAGATAATATCCATCGGGTTTAACAAGCCAATAAAATGTTTACTGAATATAAAGAATAACCCATGTATCGACTGACTTTCAGCATTTTTACAAGGCATTAATTAAGTCAAGATAAGCCATTAAACACAATGAAAGAAGAAACGACTGTTCTCAAAATATCCAAATTTTGAAGGGTTATACAATTTTCAGAGTGGGCTTGAAAAAGTTGAAGGTGGATTTTTTTTTTTTTTTTTTTTTTTTTTTGTGCTTACCGCCACTTTCAGCAATATTTCAGCTATATCATGACGACCAGTTTTAGTGGTGGAAGAACCGACCATGGGCAAGCAACTGGTAAACTTTATTACTTGCGGCTGCGAGTCGAGTGCACCCTTTTTGTAATTTACGAACTCACGCCGTATTGGTGATAGGCTTGTATGAGTTGTTAGGTAATCCAACTACCTAACTCATTGAACCACCTTGGCCCTTGGTGGAATTCGGTAACGAAACAATTTCATAATCAAGTATATCTGAAACGAGTGACGTCTTTTATTTATATTTTATTCTGATATCACATTAGTAAATACTGTTGTTTTCTATATTGTATTACTTTATGATATTATATTATTAAATGTAAATAATTTCATATTTTCATATCAATGTTATTTGTTTTCTGATCGAGATGAGTTACGAAAGAAAATAAATACAGTCAAAGCTGTGTTAAGAGGTCAACATTAGGTCAAAGAAAAATTGGTCTTATAAGACAGTTGACCTTCTTAAAGAGGTTCAATTCATATGAAATATTCTATAACAGGACAAGAAAAAGTTGATTTTTAAATACAGGTGATCGCATGGAGAGGTTCGTCTATACTGTTCGTCGCATTTAGCACCTGTTACTGTTTTATGGTCATATTGATATTTGTTATTTAGTGTCGGGGTATCTAATGTTTATTAGTTCTCGTGCAGATACTCAGAGTGTCGTGTTATTGCTATCTCCATCTATTAAATAATTTATCCTGCCATTTCATTATCAGGTATTTAATCGAGTAAATGAGTACTTGGCATGATAATTTACATGTTGTCACATTGTCTATCATGTAATATGTCTGTGTGTTTGCAGATGGCAAATTGATCTATAAAGGCATACATAAAGTGCATATTTATTGCCGCCTCCGTGAAATGTACATAGTTTTACAATTGCTTGCGCGCACCCATCTTAGCTACAGTCATAGTTCGCTTGACTATGTTGTATTTTATATTGTTTAATTGTGTAGCTGTTTCCAACTGTATTGATGGGCCTCCAAGTTGTAATTATTCAAATTCAAATAGTTTATTGATGAAAACCACATGTTGGCAAGCATCAAAAGTACAAACATAAACACTCAACAAATAAACAGTACAGAAAGTATAAAGTATAAAACTGACAAATTGAATTATAGTGTATTTTCCTATTTTAGAATGTTGTCGAGTCCTTTACGTTGATTTGTGTCTAAGTGTAAAGCTGAATAATATCTCAAGTTGATTTACAAATTTCTTACTGATAAGAAACGGAATTAAAACAGTTGGTATGTCTGACAGTTAGACATTAACTTACAAACTATCATTAGGAAATTAAAACAGTTTGTATATCTGACAGTTAGACATTAACTTACAAACTATCATTAGGAAATTAAAACAGTTTGTATATCTGACAGTTAGACATTAACTTACAAACTATCATTAGGAAATTAAAACAGTTGGTATATCTGACAGTTAAACATTCACTTACAAACTATCATTAGGAAATTAAAACAGTTGGTATATCTGACAGTTAGACATTAACTTACAAACTATCATTAGGAAATTAAAACAGTTGGTATATCTGACAGTTAGACATTCACTTACAAACTATCATTAGGAAATTAAAACAGTTGGTATATCTGACAGTTAGACATTAACTTACAAACTATCATTAGGAAATTAAAACCACAAACTAAAATAACAAATATTAAACTATGTTTACCCTTCACGAACCCCAGTGTTCACACCCCTCGCGAGCCCCAGGGTTCACACCCCTCGCGAGCCCCAGGGTTCACACCCCTCGCGAGCCCCAGGGTTCACACCCCTCACGAGCACCAGGGTTCACACCCCGTGTTTAATGGGGTCCTTGTTGTTCATCGTTGTTTGCTTACTGTTTTCTGTGCTCTGTTTTTTTTTTCAATGTTTGTCTTCGTCCTGTGTCTTGTGTACTCAATGATGCAAGTTTCTCAAGATTGTTCATTCTTGATTGCCTCTTTCGGTTTTCTCTAACGTTTATTTATGACAAAAGAAAATGTAAAGTCAAGAATATGAAGAATATAAAAACAACATGACTAGTGTGTAATTAGTATTAAAACGTGTTTAAAGAACACGGAAGAATGATAAGAGTCACAAAAAAGCTCATCCCAATAATGCATCTGCAAATAGAGCGATATGTTTTTCAATTATGTTTAAATTTAAAATTTTCTTGTGACAAGTAATATCTTTCATGACATTTTAGAGAAATATGAACCAGTCCGTTATGTTACAGAAATGTTGTGTCTCAGTAGTAGATACATAAATCAACAAACAAACCATGAAGATTGAGTGGGATACCGAAACTACTCAAATCTTCATTATTGAACTGCATCCGTGGTGTCATGGTAAGCGTGCTAACCTCGAGTGTAGTAGATTTATTGGTTCGAGTCCGATCGGTAGGATCAAACCAAAGATAATACAATTGGTATTTACTGCTTATCTTGCAACATTAAGGAATACGAGCAAGGATGGGGTGACTCGGAATGAGGATAATGTGACTGAGTGCAGTGACACGTCTATCTGGGAACTGTCGTTTCAGTGAGATATAAAATGCAACTAAACGTGCTTATCTAGTACAAAGCGGACATCATCATCTGAGCGAAATGTAACCTATACTCGTCTTTGATATAGCTGCGAAATGTAATATATACTCGTCTTTGATAGAAATGTAACCTATACTCGTCTTTGAATTAAAGCTGCAAATTGCAATTGTTCACTTGGGTTTAAACATCGATCACTCACTGACTGCAAGACATTTGCAGTGTGGTATTTTTTAATTTTTTTTTTATTTTTAATCATAATGTGTACATAATACTATCAAAAGAAATATTTAAGCAGCCCACACTACAAAAGCTATTGATATATTTTAAGAATGCAAAACTCGAATAAGTAATATCAGTGGTCAAATGTTATATCAGTTAAATATTTGTAAACTATATTAATATGTGGCGTAAAACAACATAAATCTAGTGTTTATCTAGTGTTCAACACCTTCCTATAAAGATGTGCCCCCTTAAACAAAATGATAAAAATGTACATACATAAATCTATATCTATAATGTTTTTATTAGTACACACGGGTCGTGTGAGGAATAATCTTCATCAGGTAAACTCAAAGTTCAAAGATAAGAATGCCAAATGATTCAAGTCTTGGGAATAAGAAAGTCATATGTTAAAATAGATTGGTGGGCCCAAACCTCCACTAATGGTGAAAAGCACATCTTAAGTTTCCACACTAGCAGTTGAAAGATATCTTACAAAGTCATAAAATATACTTTTCGCATTAAAAATGTCCCAAACCGGTCACGTAAGCAAAAACATTTTTTCCATGAGGGTATATCACACTGTATTTAAACACACATCTTCAAAAAAGATGTACTCCAATTTTTTTTACTCCAAGACTCCACTTAGACAACACTCTACTCTGTAAATTGGGGTCCGGGTGGCTCAATGAGTTAGGTAGTTGGATTACCTACAACTCATATAAGCCTATCACGAATACGACGTGGGTTCGCGCCCGGCTTTGTAAGTTACAAAAAAGGCTGCATTCGACTCGCAGCCGCAAGTGATAAAGTTTACCAGTTGCTTGCCCATGGTCGGTGGTTCTCTCCAGGTACTCCGGCTTCTTCCATCACAAAAACTGGTCGCCATGATATAGCTGAAATATTGCTGAAAGTGGCGTTAAGCACAAAATATCAAATCAAATTACTCTGTAAAGTGTATGGTACCGATTACAAGGATGATGATATCTTTGGGTAACAGGTAGATATGAAAATAATATCCCACGAAGCTTAACATTATGTAGTACATGTAAAGTTATAGATGATGAATCCCATTTCTTTTTATTCTGTAAAATTAATAATGATTTAAGAAAATATTTTGATAACTTTCACATCCAGTATAATGACCTTGCAGAAAACAAAATAAATAATTTATTAAATCCGACTATCACCCAGCAAGTGAAGTCTCTATGCTCCTTTATTAAACTGTCGTTAGGGACCGCCGTGGTCGTGATCGTATGGTAGTTGCCTTTATAACTACTTATGCAATCAGTGCCTATCACCACTAACGTTGTGAGTTAAAAACCCGCTCAGACGAGGTGTGATCGATACAACATTATGTGATAAAGTTTGGCAGTGACTTGCGGCAGGTCGGTGGTTTTCTTCGAGTACTTCGGTTTACCTCACCAATAAAACTGACCGCCAGAATATGACTGAAATATTGTTGAAAGTGGAGCCAAACACCATAAACCTAACCTAACATGAAACAGTCTTAAGAACTGGGGGCGTGACGCTATTTAACTCCATACGTTTACATGTATATGGTGTGTTATTTTAGTTTTATGCTTAAGAGTATTTCCTTGTTTGATACATTTGCATAGGTAATGTTCCATTTAATAGTAACTATTGAAACTGCATCGGTGGCGTAATGGTTATCATACTCGTGTCGAGTGTGGTAGATCGTGGGTTCGTGCCCCGATCGGGTCAAACCAAAGACTGTACAATTTGTATATGTTGCTTCTCCACTAAGCACGCAGCATTAAGGAGGAAGAGCAAACACTGGTTGGCTCGTAATCAGGATAATGTGTCCGGGTGGAGCGACATGTCTATCCGTGAACTGTTGTTACAGTGAACTAGCACTATAAAAATCCAACTAAGCGTGTTGGTCTAGTACAATGCGGACCTCATTATCATCTCATTCAAAATTAACTTGTTCTCGCCATGATATAGCTGACAAATTGCCGAGTTGGCATTAAATAACTTCACCTCATTCACTGACTGTAACCTTTGACCCAAATGTGGGTATAACTTGTGCTAATAAATAAAGTATTAAAATATAATGCAAAACAATACAAAAATTATTCTAAAAAATCAAATATCAAAATCGTAAAAAGTGGCAAAGTCGATACCCCTACCGTACAAATGCATGACCGTTCACTTTCATGGCTTGGTACATAATCTTCAGTAAACCGTGGTGGGGTTAAACTAGTAAAATACTTATAGTCCTCCAATTGAAGTATCGAAAGATTTTGAGCTTTCCTGATGAAGGTTATTCCGGAAACGTGTCATGCCCACTAAATTTGATATCTACGTTTTAATTGTTTAAGTTGTCGGCTTTGACTTGCTTTCCACATCCAATGTCATTTTTATTTGTTCACATATTTACATGTTTAAGGCAAATATTTACTCAATGAACTTTTCTATTCATGTTCCATCCACGTGGGAGGTCATAACATATCCGCGATATTGAATCAACAATACAATTCATGCAATTGTTATAGTGAGCTATTCATACTTTTCATAGAATTAAGAGCAAATACGTGAAGATTTACTAATAGAAAATATGAAATTTTATCTGTATTATTGAATATCAGCAGATGTATAGGTGAGGTCAAAGTAAGTTCACAGTTGCTAAATAATGTAATTATTAATGAAACTAAGGTTCTCCTTCCTCAGGCGTACATGTAGGTGACCTTTAGCATACATGTAGGTGGCCTTTAGCATACATGTAGGTGACCTTTAGCATACATGTAGGTGACCTTTAGAATACATGCAGGTGACCTTTAGCATACATGTAGGTGGCCCTTAGCATACATGTAGGCGACCTTTAGCATACATGTAGGTGACCTTTAGCCGATTTTGGATATCCTGTTTAGGCCCTTTGGCTTTATTACTCCCAAAATTATAAATTATTTGGCTTTCCAATCTTTCGATTTTGAGCGTACCTGATGAAGGTTATTTCAGAAACGCGTCGTGCGCACTAAATTTGATATCTACGTTTTTATTAACAACCAATCACAGCTCACAACTTGATCAGTGTTTGTTAACTTTAGCGCGCTATTTAAAAGGAATAGCGAACTATTTGTGAAAAAAAGGTTTTTAACGTGCTACAAATCGATGAGATGAGGAGTGCCCATAGGAATACTGACTATCTGTTGACAAACACGTCCACCAAACATAATACATATGCTGTCAATAAATAAAATCCGGAATCTTTATTTTGCAAGTATCAGAGCCGTTGTTTACAAAATAAGATGTGAGCTCCCTAAAACAAGATATTTGTATCTACGTTGGACATTTTTTTAATGAAACAAAAGTATTTTAGTTTATAGTGCGGAATAGTGGTGCAAATGGTTAAGCAGTCAAATGTTGTATTGCCATTACATACGGAGAGTAGCCTGGATTGTATCTATTATAGCAGATCTTTAGAAATGTTCAGAATCCATATCTATCTGATTCACACCATCCGAGCGTTACAGTAACTATGAAGCCCGGTTTTGACTGGTGACATAATATGTGTTATTAAAATGGAAAGAGGTTTCGTGAACAGTAGAGTGATGAAAGATCCAGTTCTTCGTCCTCGGTTGAAATTCCAAAGGAACACATAACAAGTTGATGACTGTCCAGGATTTCCTCTTCCGTAAGTGTCGTTGGGGTATATATCGGTTTGCCAGGTGAATTTCAATACCCAACTCTTCAAACAGTCTATGCAATGTGATTTACATACATACACGATATTGTTATGGGCCTTGCCTGCAGGGACAACAACATACTTTTCATGGACGTAAGATCAGTGTTTGGCAAATCGATATTGCGCGAGTGTTCATTGACCCATTATGTTGTTCCAATTTGCATCAATGACCTCATAGCCTTAACGCATTCAGAAAGAGTATCTATGTCCTTTGTTCAATGCTTTGCCATTTTTCCTGGTACAGTCCTCGACAGACTCTATCAGAATTTATGCTATGTTAAAAAAATGGATACTCCTCAAAATTCCAGTCTGTTTTAATAAAAAAACAACAACAAATTTTAACCCTAAATAGTATTTTGATATCCTCCATTTTCGAACTAACTCAACGTCAATCCGCCCAGTAGTCAGTGCTGTAGCATTCACATGGCTTATTAGATATATTGATGTTTGAAATTTACAATTCCTTAAAAAAGTAATTGATTAAAACTAAGGTCGATTCCCCCAGGCGTAGATACCTTAATCGATGTTGGGTATCCTGTTTAGGCGCTTTGGATTACTTGTCCTCAAAGACTTACACATTAGTTAGCCTTCTCATCTGTTGACTATAAATCGTACCTGATGATGGTTATTAAAAAACGCTTGGTTCATATTACATGATATATTTTCGTTTGTATTTAAATAAACGTTAGAGAAAACCGAAGGGGCAATCAATAATGCACAATCCAGAGAAACTGGCAATATTGGGTACACAAGACATGGAACGAAGACAAACACAACAAAAGACACAGACAACTAAAAAAGATGAGCAACGCGGATCCCACCACAAACCGTGTTGAACCCATGTGCTCGTGAAGGGTAACCATTTCCTGATTCTTATCTATGGCATTTCTATTGAATATCTTCTTGTAAAATATTATCAAAATATATCTATTACTCATGTTATGTCATAAACAATTGACAATTTTCATAATCCCAGTTTTCTAAAACAAAACCAAAACCTTAACCACAATGCTATTCTGATACCTTCAATTTTTGAACGTATCTAAGGTCGTTCTATTAAAAAGCTTCCTGTAAAATATAATCAACATATCGTGTCGTTCACAGGAAATGATGATCTTTCGGAGCACCTGAGATCACCCTCGCTTTTAATGGGGTTCGTGTTGCATGGTCTTTAGTTTCCTGTGCAGTGTTTTGTAGATCATTGTTTGTTATTTTGTCCTTTTTTCTTTTGTTCATTGTATTGTCTGTCCTTCTTCGATTTATGACCTAATTCTGATTACCCTTTCGGTAAATTCAAAATTGTCTTAATACTGGAATGAAACAAAATAACACTGTTATTTCCAGAAATATTTTTTTTATAAGATCTTTAAATATTTAATGATTCAATACTAGATCTTGATCATACAAAAGAAGTTGATATTCTAATTGCTATAACTAATTCTTTTATAGTAAAATGCTAAATTGAAAAGGCAATTAAAAACCTAAAAATCAATAAATCTTCTGAATACGATGAAGCAGTTAATAAATTCTAGCAACTTTCATTTATGAAATAATGTCTGATATTCACGCTGAAATATATTATTGGTATCATACCGTATCCTTGGCTTTTGGGAATAACATTCCTGTATTAAAAAAAAGGAAGTAAATATGAATTTTGATCTAATTACTATTTTAAGATGTTTTGGCAAAATATTTAATTACTACGAGGGAAGGTTTGGGTCCACAAGACTAGCTTATCCCCGCCACTTTTCTGTTATTGAAGTGCCCGTACCTAGCCATGAAAATGAGCCGTTATGTATATGTTGGCTAGGTATATCGATTTTGTCCTGTTTCTAAGATTATTGATCAGATTTTGGAACTGTTGCGACGGTATAGTATTTTTAGTTTTTTTATTAGATTTTGGAACTGTTCCGACGGTGTGGTGTTTTTTTTATTAGATTTTGGAACTGTTCCGAAGGTGTGGTATTTTTTGTTTTTTGATTAGATTTTGAAACTGTTCCGACGGTGTGGTATTTTTTTATTCTTTGATTAGATTTTGGAACTGTTCCGACGGTGTGGTATTTTTTTTTTTTTTATTAGATTTTGGAACTGTTCCGACGGTGTGGTATTTTTTTGTTCTTTGATTAGATTTTGGAACTGTTCCGGCGGTGTGGTATTTTTTGTTTTTTTATTAGATTTTGGAACTGTTCCGACGGTGTGGTATTTTTTGTTTTTTGATTAGATTTTGGAACTGTTCCGACGGTGTGGTATTTTTTGTCTTTTGATTAGATTTTGGAACTGTTCCGACGGTGTGGTATTTTTGTTTTTTGATTAGATTTTGGAACTGTTCCGACGGTGTGGTATTTTTTTGTTTTTTTATTAGATTTTGGAACTGTATTTTTTTGTTTTTTTGATTAGATTTTGGAACTGTTCCAACGGTGTGGTATTTTTTTGTTTTTTGATTAGATTTTGGAACTGTTCCGACGGTGTGGTATTTTTTTGTTTTTTGATTAGATTTTGAAACTGTTCCGATGGTGTGGTATTTTTTTGTTTTTCGATTAGATTTTGGAACTGTTCCGACGGTGTGGTATTTTTTTGTTTTTTTTATTAGATTTTGGAACTGTTCCGATGGTGTGATATTTTTTTGTTTTTTATTATATTTTTGAACTGTTCCGACGGTGTGATATTTATTTTTTTCGATTATATTTTGGAACTGTTCTTACGGTGTTGCATTTTTTGCCTTTTCAGTTTTTATTATATCGATTTTGAGTGCAATGATAATCATTTTTTCTGATGACATCTGCCTGGGTTTTTTTGATGGAAATCAGGAATATATTTATATAAAAAATTATTCCGTAGCAAATAATATATTCAATTAACACATATCAATAAATATTATGATGTGTAGGAAATTTTATTTTTTGTTTTTATAGATTGTTATACAATTTTGGATAATATTCAGAAAGATGGGATGTGAAAGAACAAATCTTTAATTAACAAAATAAATAATAAAATGCATATATGATTTTTAATACAATATGTATATTCCTGATTTGATTATAAAATTATACATTTTTATACAAATATTTTTCTTACGAAGTACAACGGAAAGGACAAATAATTGGTTATAATTTTTTTTATGATTTGTAGATATTTTAACCTTCTAAAAATTCCTATGGTAAATTTAAAGCAAATAAAAAAAAATCACATATTGCTACAACATTAAAATCACATGGAAGAAAATATAGTATTTTCGTTGAACATTTCATGAAATATGACAATTTTGTTACATCAAAGGGAAATAACTCCTATAAAAGTGTTTGAAAATGAATTATTTTATAATTTAGATGTGCAAATGGTTAAACCACGTGTTCATTATAATGGTACAACATATGAATATTTGTTTGTCATGTTGGAGTTAGACAAATAGAAATGTTCTTACATTTTTTATTACCGTATTTGAATGATGTAGAACAATTTTCACAGGATATATTCTTAAAACGTTTGGATTTTATGGTTACATATATTGAAGAAAAATATTGAAATTATTTGAAATCGATTACATTACAATATACTGATGACACTGTGTTATATTCTGAAGCAGTGGAAGATGTTTAAGTGCAGTTAATATTGTCACACGTAGACGTTCAGAATCAAAAAAAAAAAAAAAAAAAAAAAGTGTTATGTTTTTTTATTTCATATACATGTTTTAATTTTGATATATGTTATTGATTATATTAATCCTTAGATAAATTTGTCCAGCACTAACAGCTTTTTAAACACAAAGAAAAAAGATTATTGGTTTATATGGCTTAGAAGTATCTCACTGGCGTAACAACTCACACAGCACATGGGGCTCTACAATGAAACGTTATTCTGATTCTCAGCCGTTTTAGATCTCGCTTCCTTCGGTTTTTGTCTAGTCTGGAGCTTGAATCCCGATTTTAACCACTCCACGGGTGTGATTTTTAATATTATACACAAGTTACTGCGAGTGTAGAAATTAATAATACTGGTCTTAAATCATGTAGTTGTGACAGTTTGAAATGGCTTTATGAACCCTATGATTATGTTGTTATTGGAGAGTGGAACATTGCTCGAGATAAAGAGGTTAATACCGTCCTCCTTCAAAAATAAAATGGAAAAGATGACGTAAGAAGAGTTTGAAGATGCCAAAGAAAGACAGACAAGAGACTGGTCAAAAGAAAAAGGACAAAAAGACAAACAACGACCTACAAAACACTACACAGAAAACTAATGATCGAGTAACACGAACCCCACTAAAAACCAGGGAAGGTAAGCAGTTCCTGCTCCACTTGCGGCACCCATCATGTTATTTTAGAACAATGGAAATGTGGATGGTTATTACAAAGAGAGAAGGCTTGCATATCGGAAATTGATATCAACAAACAAACTACCATGGTTAGGATGTCATTATTGTCACAGAGAAAAACGTTTATACAAGACGTCGACGAGACTATTTCGTTAACAGAAATAAAGCGTATTGCAACCAAACCGATTGACGATGTGATAGTGTCTCTTCCGTTGAGTTCAAAATTCAAGTATAGTTCAGTTCGGCATCTGTTCGGCCTAGTTCTTTGTTTTCCCTGAATATTGTCTATGACAGTGTCTATTCATAGACAACAAAGAACTAGATCGAACAAATCGATGATGATGATTTTATGATATTTGGTGCTTAATTCAGCAATATTTCAGCTATATCATGGCGACCAGTTTTAGTGGTGGAAGAAGCCGGAGTACCCGGAGAGAACCACCTACCATGGGCAATCAACTGGTAAACTTTATCACTTGCGGCTGTGAGTCGAGTGCACCCTTTTTTGTAATTTACAAAGCCGGGCGCGAACCCACGCCGTATTGGCAATAGGCTTGTATGAGTTGTAGGGTAATCCAACTACCTAACTCATTGAGCCACCCGGGCCCTTCGAAGAAATCGATCTCGATTAGATTGACTTTCGAATTTAACCGAGACGACTGACTACTTGCTGTTAAGTAGCAGCGATTTCACAGTATGAGGAAATGGTTATCACGCTTAGCAACATTTAAATATGGAGATTGAAAGATAATAATTTTCTCTGATGACGTAACTTTCTTGTAATTCAAGTAGGGGTTAAGCTTATGGTGTTTAACGCCACTTTCAACAATACCGATATCGGTCTTTCGTGGAGGAAACCAGAGTACCCGGAGAAAACCACCGACCTGTCGCAAGTCATTGACAAACTTTATCACATAATGTTGTATCAAGTACACCTCGCCAAGTGTGGGGTTCGAACTCACAACTTTAGTGGTGATATGCACTGGTTGCATTAGGTAGCTGTAAATCCAACCACATACAAATACGACCACGACCACGACCACGACCACGATCACGATCACGACCACGATCACGACCACGACCACGATCACGACCACGACCACGACCACGATCACGACCACGACCACGACCACGATCACGATCACGACCACGATCACGATCACGACCACGACCACGACCACGATCACGACCACGATCACGATCACGACCACGATCACGACCACGACCACGATCACGACCACGACCACGATCACGACCACGATCACGATCACGACCACGACCACGATCACGACCACGACCACGATCACGACCACGATCACGATCACGACCACGATCACGACCACGATCACGACCACGACCACGACCACGATCACGACCACGACCACGACCACGATCACGACCACGATCACGATCACGACCACGATCACGACCACGACCACGATCACGACCACGACCACGACCACGATCACGATCACGATCACGACCACGACCACGATCACGACCACGATCACGACCACGACCACGACCACGACCACGACCACGACCACGATCACGACCACGACCACGACCACGATCACGATCACGATCACGACCACGACCACGACCACGACCACGACCACGACCACGACCACGACCACGACCACGACCACGACCACGACCACGACCACGACCACGATCACGATCACGACCACGACCACGACCACGATCACGACCACGACCACGACCACGACCACGATCACGACCACGACCACGATCACGATCACGACCACGACCACGACGCTCTTTAATCAATAAGATTTACTAGCTGTTGGTCAACAAGTGACTGAGAGAATGCACAAAGGTAAAAACGAATTACCATTCGTACAAATGTCGCCGAACATAATAAACAAAACAAAAAACAAAAAAATATACTACTGTCAGAACTACGGTGGCTGATTAAGGCCATGTAAGAAATGTTTTATTTTGTTCCCTCAATATAATATCTTGTTCTCACAACATATTATCTTGTTCCCTCAATATATCATTTTCTTCCCACAACATATTCTATTCTTCCTTCAATATATTATTATCAATACTAATTAATTATCTCCCTCAACAGAGACCACCCATCTTATGAAGTCAGACTTCAAATGCACTGAGATAGTAAAATACGTATATGTTATCTGGATGTGAATTGATTGATACCGAAAATATCAGCCTGCTGAGCCATAATATGAAGTTTGTTGGCGAGTGAGTGAAGCGAACGAGTCACACATTTCATATTCTGTCGAGCAGGTTGATATTGTTCAGTATCAATCATATTCACATTCAGATGACATATTTATCATCCTGAAATCAAACATAAAGACGGATATATGGTCCATATATAGTTTACGATATTTGTATTTTCACATGGTTCACAATATTTATCCGCACTAACTCCTTTTCCGTTAGGCCAAATGCGCTTCAGAACATAATTCGTAAGTAATTTGCAAATATACCATTCATTATTACAGTAAATGGTGGATTTTATAGCGTAACTTGATGAACATTTAACAAAAACAGCATAGATCAATGACAATGATTTAAAATCATGAAAATCTAAGTGATTCACCCATTTTCATTAGCGGTTTTGTTTACCAATTTCGTGCCGGTTTAGAAAGCACAAACGTGACGACCTTGATGATGACGTAAACAAACGTATTCCCAGCAGATGTTATCAAGAATTCTGTCAAGTACATTTTTGCTTTAAAAATTTAAATGTTAACTAGCTAATGGTGTTGATGAATTATCGTTTAAATGTTGGGATAATTTGGTGATAACTCCTGCTGACAGTTGATAAGTCCTGCTCACGCGATCTTTGATACGAGTTTTGCTTATGGAGTCAGCAGTGGGAGGGAAAGATGATAATAATTAATTATCTCCCTCAAGAGAGACCACCCATCTTATGACGCCAGATTAGGAATGGATTTGTAGAATTAGAAGGGATAAAGTAAGCATGTGTTAGAATAATATTTCATTTAAATTCCAAATGGGTATTATTTCTGACTTAAGTGGCTTTAAAAAAATAATTAAATACATGTAATAATAAACCCATAGTACTGAAATTCTAGGGGATCAAATATAAATGATTTTGTGGATTCAATTTCTCATTTGCTTTCCAATTACTTTTTTTTAAAATTTGGATAGTTTCAATATACAGTGTATAAGCAATCAAAAAATATTGAGAACAATTATGTCTCTTAACATTAATGTTACAGTATACAAAATGGCTCTCTTTGGTACTGTCAAAAAGTTTCTAAGCTTTTATTTAACCAAAACTGATGGATTTTGGAAGTGATATACATAGAATTTCCACATAATATGGAATTAGAAATGCTTGGTATTTAAAGAAGCCGAAAATCTAAGGAGGACATATAATACAATGGTGAAAATAAAAATGACAAAATGACATACAAAATATTACACAGAAAACTAAAGATTATTCAACCCGAACCCCTAAAAATATGTATGTGAACTCAGGGGCTCCAGAAAGGTAAGCAGTTCCTGCTCCACTAGTGGCACCAGTCGTGTTACTCTTGATACAAAACCCATTGATAAGTCATAATTGTTCATTTAATTACTGTATTGTTAATAGTTATAGAAATAATGAAATTACTCAAATGAAATGCCTTACTATTTGTTTTGATAAAATGACAATTAATAATCATGTATCAATTATTGATAATGACTCAAGAGTATATATGATAATTGCCATTTATTCTCATACATTGGTTTGGCATTTTTAATAAACTCTAACATTGTTGAGGCCTGAAACAATATTCAAATGTCATAGGTCTATTTAGTACAAACAATATCGAATAAAACAACGGATGACACTTATTAAATTTGTCTTCCGGGACCTGTTATTTAGATGGACATTCCGACAATAAATAGCTTGTGGTTAACTTGAGGAATAACACTATACACATATTGCATTTAATAGCGGAGTTTCGGGTGATAGTGTCTCTCCGATATAAGTATACGAGAGATAACAAATGTTCGGCAGATGCACTTCCGATGTTCGTAACACCATAAACAAAATAAGATAATAAAAAATTATTTTGATTCGGCATAAAATCAAATATACAACACAAGCTCTGAAGAGCTTTTATAGCATGCAATAAAAATTTGGCAACAAATTAGAATGAATTAAAATTCCTTAAAACTATAGCATATGTTTAAGATTATAAAAATTTCGAAAAGAATAAAATAATATCAACTTGTATTGATTACCCAATTTCTGAAATAATGCAATTTGAAATTGAAATAAGATTCATGCAGAAATCAAACATAAAAATACAGCAATAACAGTCCAATAGCAACAAAAAGCAAGAGTAAATGAAAAGCAGCTAAAACAAATGTGTTATCTGCAAGCAGAACAGCGACATTTCGAACCACTCCAGGACTGGATCAGACTTTTAAAATGTGAAAAACTATTTTCAGTCCTGAAATGGTTCAGAAGGCTGTTCCATAACGTTGCGGCAGAAAACTTGAAAGATTTGTTACCGTAATGAGTTGACTTAACCCGGGGCACGTCCAGAACATTTACATACCTGAAAGAATATTTAGAATTTTTTACACTGACCAAATTTTGTAAGCACACAAGAGCTATTTTGTTCACAATTTTAAAAGTTTTTAGAGCCATTGTTCTTATCCAAAATGAAATCAACAGTTACTTGTTCAGGATATTTTGAAAGAATGTTGGTCCCAGACTTAAAATCGTATCTCGTGGATAGAGGTATTAGAAAGGCCGCATTAGTTCGTTTGTGTCAAACTGCGTTTGATTTAGAGCTTGATGTCTTGACAACCTCAGATGATAAACTTTGGACAAATTGCGCAGGACTGTTCTTGTGAATGAGAAATACGTTACTCTAAAAAGCATAGCAGAAATTGATGACTAGGAAACTGATTAAATGAAGCTACCTTGCAAAAAAATAAATGATGTACTGATTTATTTGTTGAAGAAAAGTAGTTGGACTAAAGAACAGTTGGCAAATATGAAAAATGTCAATGCCAATGGTTATAAACTATTCTTGGCAAACACTGATGGAATAACATTTAATACTAAATCGTTATAATTTGGAACAACACATGAACCAATTGCTAGACAATTGTACTTTAGGAAATACAAAGTTGAACATAAAAATGCTCGTTTGTCAACACGTGGTCTTTTTCTTTCAAAGAAAACTCCATACATTATGTTTTATACTTTGAAATCATTTATTTGTGAACATATCTATTTTGACAAAGAATTCTTTGATGAAATGTGATAAATTCTTTGAGAAATACTTATCAGTTGATTAGATGTTTATCTTCAATTCAGTAAATAAATATTTATTTATGCAAACGTCTAATAGCTTGATTGATTGCTGATTAGAAAATGTTTTGAGAAGATTTCGAAGTGTAAGGTCATGTTAAGTTAATTTGTAGATTCTCATCAAAACACATCCCAACTTAAACCACCTGCCCACGTTTCGTTTTTAAAATTCTTCAGATTTTTTTTTACAATTGCATGTACTTTTCCGTGTTCTATCAAATATATATATATTTTTAAATATGTCCTCCCTCCAGGCCCATACATTTTGTGATGTATACATGGATGATAATCTGAACAGTAACTTGATGTAGCCTAAATAAAGAACATGAAGTATACATGACCATTCTAACCAAAGTCAATGAAGCATGAAATATAGATCATTGTAATTAGAGGGGGTTATGGTGCTTAACGCAACTTTCAACAATATTTCAGTTATATGGCGGCGGTCAGTTTTATTGGTGAAGGAGACCGTAGTACCCGGATAAAACCATTGACTGTTCGCAAGTCACTGACAAACTTCATCACATAATGTTGTATCGAGTAGACCTCGCTGGAGCAGAGCGGGATTCAAACTCTTAACGTTAGTGGTGATGGGCACTGATTGCATAGGTAGTTATAAATCCAACTATCATACGATCACAACACCCCCTCATTGTAATTGGATTTTGTTTTGATGTTGGTGTCCTCTCTCAAATAAATATGAATGCAAGATTTTGAGATAGTAGGCCCTTACAACACCTAAAATTTTTAGCATAGAAATTTGTTTGGAAGGGGTTTAGGCCATAATACATCAAATACTAGATTTATATTTGCCCGTCTTTTTTAAGTATAAATATTTTACTTTTTTCTAATTTCCTTTTACTTCTAATGTACAAAATGTAGCGTATTTTCACTAGATAATTCCCCATATTTAGTAATATTTGGATGTAAATCCAATTTTTAAGACTTTACATATAACTTTCGGGATATTTCATTGTTTTCATGAAAACACAAATTCAATCACGAAGGAATTGAGACCACCAATCTTTAAAAAATCAATGATAAACTTTATCCACTGTGTTGAAGACCTTGAAGTGACCTCTGGATGGTCATTCACTTCGGTGTGTTCGCTTGGTTTATGGTGTTTAACGCCATTTTCAACCATATTTCCGGAGTACCCGTAGAAAACCACCGACCTGTAGCAAGTTACTGACAAACTTTATCACATAATGTTGTATCGAACAGGGTTCAAACTCACAACGTCAGTGGTGATAGGTATAGGTACTGATGGCAGAGTTTGCTTGGAGAGGGGATTTTGTCTATGTCAGACTTGAATATCATCCCTTCTTTTCCAATAATCATGTTCGGTAATTTAAGATAAAAACACAAATACTGAAGCAGAAGATCAAAATTAATCTATTATTTTGTAAAAACTAAAAAAGAAACAAAATTATCATGTTTAACCACATATCATATATATAATCAGTTCACTTTTTCACAAGAAGTTTGTCTAGATTGCACAAAAAACTTGATACTTTAACAATCTGATTATGGTAGCAAGAGGTTTAAATTTCAATTCAATTAATTACACTCGATAACATACGGAAGTTTTTGAGTATCTGAATAGCTCTCCCCACATGAATTCTCTGAGAAGCTGTTTTTGTTAGCTGAACTTCTGCTACAGTGACCCTGCGACCTTTATCCCATTTGCATCATAGCCTCCAGAATAACTGCCTTTTGTGCCAGTACTAGTTTGACACCTCATCTTATCCATTTTCTGGATGGATTTGCTAGGTCTAATATGTTATGGTTCCTTATACGATATACATTGTAGTTATTATAGGAAAACATTCACGGTATGAATGCTGTTTTGTCGGTCTGCCTTCAACAAAATGTTTAATACAAAGTCGATGGTATCTTTATGGTACATAGTCCTTCCTTCTTACAAAGTCCAGCCATTTTTTTCTGATCGTTGATGCTTTTTTCTCTGTTGGGAAGGGGGGGGGGGGGGGGAGGAATTCTACACCAGCCATTTATCAGTATTTTCCCCTCTTCCTTTCGTCGGAATTACATCCCTCGGTGACATACCAATACCACTTAATGGATTTCAAATGGGTATTCATCATTTGTGAAGCAGTATCGTTGGATATTGAGCAAAGATTACATTTCTGTATTTCTTACGTGTTTTTAACGGAAATTGACATGCTGAACATTTTTGTCAAACCACGTGATTCAGGTGTAAACTAAATCCGGAAAATTCCGGAAAGGATATAACTCGAAACTTCGCTATTGAGTGCGATATTATACATTTATTTCCCTTGCAAAAGGGAGATATGAAGATTTGTTCACCCGAGAAAAGTCATATTTCCCGACGGAAATATGACTATTTCAAGGGTGAACAAATTTCCATATCTCCCTTATGCAAGTGAAATGAATGTTTTATTCCACCAGGTCAACGTTTTGGTCAATTCTGCCAAATGAAATCTTTTGTGAAAATGTAAAATGTATAAAGATAAAGAAGTCAAGAAAAATGTCAAGGATGTTTTTTTTATCAATGTGTGACGTAAAAATATTTTTGACATTTACGTCACCGAATATGGTACTGCTTTGATAACTATTTTACCTATTTTGTTCCTGTATTTAAATACTGTTATAGTGACAGCCGGAACCTTTGAACCGTAATGAGAGCGGGAGGTTTGGCGCCTTAAAATCTGATTCAACCCACCATTTCTTTAGAAATGCCTGTACCAAGTCAGGGTCATTACGGTTTTCACAGTTTTCCGGTTGTTGACTGATTTTGTCTGTTTATATAATAATGAGTTTTGACTTTCCCTTTGTAGGATTGTTCGGAGTTCGGTAATTTTGTTATTACCCTTATTGGCCATCTTTGTTTACAAAATTATTATTTCGGAACATCTCTGGAGTTATCTTTACTAACATGGAATACCGTTATATGACCAAAGCGTTAAATCTTGAGAATTGCGAATAAGGGAAATACGATATTGTTGAGAGGAAATACGCTGTTGTTGAGAGGGATTGTTTCGACCAATCGAATTTCTATATAAGTAGAATAAATATTATAGAGTGGAATAATATACAATTATGGCCCTCGGAAGAGGTGAATATCCAAAATTGTCAACCCCACTCGGGTTATTTCCCTCGGGCTGCTTTGGCCCGAGGGAAATAACCCGAGTGGGGTTGACAATTTTGGATATTCACCGATTCAGAGGGCCGTAACTGTTTTATTATATCGAACAAACAGTTGAAATATACTGTTTAATATTTGAATTGTTAAAGTATTATTCCATTAGGGTTATTCACTGGACGTTGTAATTTTCGAGGGTTATTACACCGTTGAATAATAGGGTTATTCAATGGACGTGTGTAATTCTTGAGGTTATTCACCGTTGGCGGCGATTAGAAGCAAAAATATCCAGATTATTTTATGTCATGTGATTATCTTTTAACCAATAGAATTGATTCTTTATTATATGAGGTATAATAATATAAGTTATGTACGTTCCTATCCGTAGATATGGAGATTTTAACACTCTGAAGTAGCCAACCAAGTAACACCCTGAGGCGCAGCCGAAGGGTGTACAGGCTACTGAAGGGTGTTAAAATATCCATATCTACGGATAGGAACGTAGATAACGAATTTATCCCCGGTTATAGTAAAAAATAAGGCATTTTGGACCACGGCGGCCGACGTAAAAGTGACGTTTTTGGAAAGAATAAGTAAAAAATATGAAAGTTTCGAGTGTTTTTTACCCGATGTAGGGTACTACCTTTGGAACCCTACAATTGACAAGAAACAGCTTTATATTCAATATATAGCCAAAATTAACTAAATTTGATTTTGGAGCGCAACGTCGCGAGCTTTAACGTCATATTATCCCCGTTTTGAAAATTATGACAACATTTGATTGATTAACCTTTATACTGCCAGCGGGCCGATTGACGTCACCTTTAACTGCCAAAGGCCGATTTGGCCGATTGACGTATTCTTTAACTGCCAACGGGCCGATTGGACCGATTTGTTGCCACCTTTAACTGCCAAGGGGCCGATTGGGCCGATATCAATAGTGACTTGTATATTCTTCATTAAATAATTATCAAAAGTATACTATTGTTAATTATTTGCAATTAAGGGACGTTGTATGACGTCAATTCAATTTTCGTGACGTCATATTGACATAGTGACGTAATTGCCGTTTTGATAAGAATGGCTGCCTTATGGATGCAAGCTTTGCCTCCTGAACCAGATCAAAACAAAAGATTTCGTGGCAATCCAGGTCTGAGAGAAATGCCAAATAAAGATTCTCCTCCAATTATGTATTTTTACCTTCTATTCACCGTTCAGCTGATGAAAGAAATTGTACGGAGAATTAACAGGTACGTTCATTTGATAGTGTTCAAAAAGCTGTGCCCATTAACCTGTCCAAATAACTAATCTTTATCTAATTTATCCTTTGACTCAGCAATGATAAATACACTTTGTTATTAAAGACGCCCCCTTTGACCATAAAAAATCGTTTTATAAAATACAATGTTGGATGGTTAAAGTTCATTACATTAGACGGACAGCGGTAAACCCGTAATACATTCTGCAAACACTTGATTTTACATTCCATAAAAAAGAACCAATACGCAAGTGCCGCCAGTAGTCCGCCCGTACATATTTTATGTAAAATGAAAAAAAAATTGTCTGCGAAAAATAAAAAAAAATAATAATTGGTCTTGTTTGAATTTTTTTTTTATTGAAACGCAAAAGTGTCTTCGCTTCTCAACAATCCAAAATAAATCACTTATATTTGAAGAGGTGATATAGTGATTATATTCCAGGAATCAAATCTATATAAGCTTGTCCTTTGAGTTATTTCATTCTTTCGACAGTTATGCCAGGAGTATAATTAATGCCAGTGCCGCAACTGCAAGAAGACATTCCAGAATAAAGTCCTGGAAACCATCAACAATTAATGAGTTGAAACAATTTCTGGCCATTGTATTCAATATGGGTTTGCTTAAAAAAACATCAATAGAGGAGTACTGGAATAATACAATGCCAAGCCAATCGTCCAAATGTTTCAAACAAGTCATGCCAAGAAATAGGTTCCAGATAATTTTGAAATTCCTATATGTTTTCGATCATTCAAGAAATGTTTCCAGACAGGTAATACATATATTTATATAACGGTCATTTAAGATGTAAATATTTAGTTTTTTTTTTTTTAATTTTGAATTCATTTTTAATCTTAGTACACGTACAGACACTGCAAATTTAACGGTGTCTTCCCATTTATCCAACTTTTGAAAATCAGGTATTCCCATTTATCCAACTTTTATTTTCTTACCTGTAGGATTGTTTATTTAACATTAATTAGGTGTTTATTTGACCAAAATACCTGATAATTTGTTCCAGTACATATGTATATGGATAAGGCTTGAATAAATGAAAAGGGGGGAAAAGTTATAATTTGTATGTAGATAAATGTTAAGTTTTGAAAACTTTCTATTTATGCAAAAAAGTGGGTTTTAGGATACATTTAAAGTGGAATGTAAAAAAGTATTTTCAATTTCAATTTTACATGCACATTGTAATAATAAGCTTATAGTATATATCATTATAAAAGAAAAAGGAGAAAGTTATAATTTGTGTGTAGATAAATGTCAAGTTTTGAAAACTTTCTATTTATGCAAAGTGAGTTTTAGGATAAATTTAAAGTGGAATGTAAAAAAATATTTTCAATTTCAATTTTACATGCACATTGTAATAATAAGCTTATATTATATATCATTATAAAAGAAAAAGGAGAAAGTTATAATTTGTATGTAGATAAATGTCAAGTTTTGAAAACTTTCTATTTATGCAAAAAAGTGGGTTTTAGGATACATTTAAAGTGGAATGTAAAAAAGTATTTTCAATTTCAATTTTACATGCACATTGTAATAATAAGCTTATAGTATATATCATTATAAAAGAAAAAGGAGAAAGTTATAATTTGTATGTAGATAAATGTCAAGTTTTGAAAACTTTCTATTTATGCAAAGTGAGTTTTAGGATAAATTTAAAGTGGAATGTAAAAAAATATTTTCAATTTCAATTTTACATGCACATTGTAATAATAAGCTTATATTATATATCATTATAAAAGAAAAAGGAGAAAGTTATAATTTGTATGTAGATAAATGTCAAGTTTTGAAAACTTTCTATTTATGCAAAGTGAGTTTTAGGATAAATTTAAAGTGAAATGTAAAAAAATATTTTCAATTTCAATTTTACATGCACATTGTAATAATAAGCTTATATTATATATCATTATAAAAGAAAAAGGAGAAAGTTATAATTTGTATGTAGATAAATGTCAAGTTTTGAAAACTTTCTATTTATGCAAAGTGAGTTTTAGGATAAATTTAAAGTGGAATGTAAAAAAATATTTTCAATTTCAATTTTACATACACATTGTAATAATAAGCTTATAGTATATATCATTATAAAAGAAAAAGGAGAAAGTTATAATTTATATGTAGATAAATGTTAAGTTTTGAAAACTATCTTATTTACTCAATGTGAGTTTTAGGATAAATTGTTCATAATATTCTTAATTTCAATTTTACATTCATATTGTAATGGTTTACGTGCCCGTCTCGAGTGCGGTAAATCGTGGGTGCACCCAAAGAAATCATATTTCCTCTTAGGATACCTCGCTAATTTTAACACAGATTTGGGACATGTACGTGAAATTCCGAGGAGATAAAAGCTTCTTTGTTCGAGTGCTCAAACCTTCCCCATACAAAGACAAAGTCACAGAAAGAAAAAAATTAATATCTTAAGAATGCACACACTTACCGAAATCTAGCTGAATGTACTTAAGTCAACTCAAAAATCATGTTATATCGGTTAATTCTTCCCTTTCAGCATGCAGCATATGATCCAGCTTCTAGATTCCGACCATTACTGTCTTACATGAATAAACAATTCTGCCGATTCCTTGTACCAGAAAGAGAGCTTTGTGTAGATGAAACTCTTGTAGCAACTAAAGACCATAGCATAATGAGACAATATATTCCATCAAAAGCCGCGAAATTCGGAATCAAATTTTGGATGTTATGTGAATCAGCAACGGGATATATCTTGCAAATGTCTGTCTACCGAGGTCGGCATTTTGACCCGGTTCCGGCTGGAGTGTTACAAGGAACACGAGTAGTGGTAGATTTAATGCAGTCATCCAGTCATTTGAATAAAGGTTACCACGTCTTCTGTGACAGTTATTTTTGCTCAATAAACTTGGCAACGCAACTTCTCCAGAACCTCACATACATTACAGGTACATGCATAAATGATACATTATTTCTTAAAACTTTTATCGAAATATTGTCCACTATCAAATCAATTATTTAGCTATAAAACGGGGCTAATCAAAACTGACCTTATCACCGGCGAGAATATATATAATATATATAAATTAAACTGGGCATGTAGAGTAAGAGATATTCTTTTTAAATATGGTTTTCATAATATCTGGATATCTCAGTATGTTAACCATGTAGATTTTTTTATATGTGAATTTAAACAAAGAATGAAGGATAACTTTATTAGTGAAATGAATACATTTTTCAATGAGTCTCCTAAATGTCATTTATACAGATATATATTTGACAATAATGTTTTACAATTTTATCTTGATCGTCCACTTAATTATATTTATAAGCCATATATTTATAAAATGCGTATATCAGCACATAATCTTAATATTGAAACTGGAAGATTCTATAATTTAGATCTCATGAAAGAGTGTGTAGTACGTGTAACTTAAATGTTGTTGAAGATGAATACCATTTTATTCTGCAATGTGAAAAATATATTGATGTAAGAAGAAGATATCTTAAGAAATATTATTGGCAAATGCCGTCATGTTTTAAATTAGTACAATTACTGTCTGTACGCAATATTAAAGAACTTAACAATCTTGGTAAATATTTGTTACTAGCTGAAAAAATTCGCAACGCTTAATTTCATTTCATTTCGTATTATTGTTTTACATATATATTATCATGCTCCGCTGTTAGTATCATAATTGTATATGTATTTTCACTGATGTATTGAATAATTCTATATTATATGTATATTTCTATAAGCAGTATTGCTTTTGAATAACAGAATTTGAATTTGATAGAGATTAAACAAACATACCAGGAAGAATGCTTTTTTTTTTCACTGTTATTTTTTTCCTGATACGAAATTAAAGATTCGTTTAAAAACACAAACGTATTACCTATTTATGAAAGTTTAAGAAAATACACTGTAATAATAATTTTCTCAAGTTCAGTGTCCGTGTAAGAATATGCCATGGAAGTGGGTCGCTCTCGCAGCATCTAGTTTGTATAATTGTTTCAAGTAAGTGTTAACTTGTTAAAATTAGAAATACAAGTTGGCATATGTATCCAGATTGTGGAAAAAATTAGAATTAAAAAAAAACTACATGGTATATGTTTGAATATTCTGTTTTTCAGGAACTCTCCGAATTTTTAGACCTATGCCAAATACAATTAGAAATGCAAATCCTGGTCCCAATCAAGCACTGTACATGCGAAAGGGAGAGTTACTGTGTATAGCATATAAGGATGCAGAAAACAAAAAAACAGTGCGCATGCTAAGTACATTTCATTCGGCACAAGAACTTCCTTCTCGTCGTCCCAAGATTGTGAACAATTACAATAAAAATATGGGTGGCGTAGATACAACAGATGCCATAATGAAAGCATATAGTGGACAGCGAAAACATAAGAAAGTTCATAAAAAAATCATTCTTTACTTGTTTCATCGTATTCTTCATAACGCGTATATTCTCTACCAGAAAAATACAAGTGACAATCCTGTAAAATCACGGGTAAAATTTTTGCAGTCCATTGTTGAGGATTTATCTTCGGGGGATATGCAACCCAACCGAAGAAGGCGTATCCGGCAAATAAATAGAGGTGTCGTTAATTTGCCCGGTAGGAAAGAAAAGGATTGTTGCATTTGTTCGGATAGGAGACGAGGAGGTCAAAGACGGCGCAGCAGAACAGCATGTACACAATGTGGAAGAGGGCTACACAGAGGATGTGCCAGGCTTCATCAAGAATGCAGAGAGGAATAAGAAACTGTGGTTTGAACGCGTAAATCTTTGGATGTTGTATCATATTTTGAATTGAATTGTAATCTAACAATAAAGTTTAAGTTAATTATGTTTTTTAAATATTTCAATTATTTTCAAACATTAAATAATTTTCGCTAAAACATAATTAGTTCGAAGGTACAAGTTGTGTTTGTCAATGTAACTATTGCTCTTTAAAAAATCTGTAAACATGATAAAAATCGGATACAAAACAACGTATCAGTAGATCTTTCAAAATATATTTACGTCTTATGAAAAACAGGCTACAATGATTTCGAACGGAACGTCATTCTCGTGAAAATTCAGCAACGTCATAAATAATACTTTCAACTGGATTTTTGAAAATTCTGGCAGCGAAAAGGTTAAATGGCTAGATACATCCGGTAATATGGCCTAGCAATATCCGGGAATATGGGTTTTTTATACCCGGGGTTTTTAACCAATCAAAAGTTGTTATAATTTTCAAACCGGGGATAATATACATTTATTGCATGCTGGTGAGGGAAATATGAAAATTTATTCACCCAAGAGTATCATATTTCCTGAGGGCAACGCCCGAGGGGAATAAGATACTCGTGGGTGAATAAATTTTCATATTTCCTGAACCCGCATGCTATAAATGTTTTATTATATCGAATGAAACCAAGAAAACACACATGTAAAATACTGCTGGCAAACATATTTTAAGTCCATTGGAACGTTGTCTTAGACATTTAAAAACCACATCCACAACAACATCGTAACGGTCGCTTGCAAGTGATGCGTTCCGAGTGCCTCTGACGTTTTCCTGTCAAAGAACTATAACTCTGGCGGGAAAACCCGCGAGGCTTCCGAAGGGGTGGAATATGATATTTATTTCACGGAATATGATCTTTGTCCTGTGTGATCGCGTGTTCTAATTTTTACCCATTGTCCAATCAAATTAATATATTTATGGTTATTAATATATGAGGTATAATAATATAAGTTATCTACGTTCCTATCCGTAGATATGGAGATTTTAACACCCTGAAGTAGCCAAGTACATCCTGAGGCGCAGCCGAAGGGTGTACAGGCTACTGAAGGGTGTTAAAATATCCATATCTACGGATAGGAACGTAGATAACGAATTTATCCCCGGTTATAGTAAAAAATAAGACATTTTGGACCCCGGCGGCCCACGTAAAAGTGACGTTTTCTTTGTTTTTGGAAAGAATAAGTAAAAGATATGACAATTTCGAGTGCTTTTTACCCGGTGTAGGGTACTACCTTTGGTAGAACAGCTTTATATTCAATATATAGCCAAAATTAACTAAATTTGATTTTGGAGCGCAACGTCGCGAGCTTTAACGTCATATTAACCCCGTTTTGAAAATTATAACAAAATTTGATTGGTTAAATGGCTAGTTACACCCGGTAATATGGATGTTTTATACCCGGGGTTTTAACCAATCAAAATTTGTCATAATTTTCAAACCGGGGATAAGATGTGCTATGGAGCATTGAAAAGCAATATTGACCAAGGCCGAAGGCCGCGGTCAATATTACTTTACAGGGCTCCATAGCACATCATATTGCACAAAATGAAGTGCTGTAATTGTTTTATTACATTTAACACACCAAGTTTTATTTTGTGTACCTGGATCGATTTTTAGGGATTGGTTTTTTTCAAATTCAAAAGCACCTGAGCTGATCCATTTAATATCATAGAACACTTGTACTAATTCAGTGTGTGCAAATTCATATTTGCATTCTGCTGCATTTGTAAAACTTCTGTGCCACTTTCTGTTTGTTTGTATGACGTCATTTCAACGGACGTAAAACGATTGGCTGATAAATTTCAAATTTGGCCGGGATTTCGCCCACCGCTAAAATAGATCAGATACCGTTCAATATGAAAACCTGCCGTGCAATATGACGATTAATCAGTTAATCACAATAAAAAACGAATTATATGGTTTTATAATAAGGTATAAAACTATAAATGTAATAATAAGAGTGATAGTCAACAAGTCCGCCAATAACATCAAAACGATTAACTACCTCTTATCTCAAATCATTGAACACAAAAAAAAGACCACGATATATGCTGATGGAATTCCAGGTCCTGGTTTCGAATAGGTAAAACATTGTGGCATGCTTAAATCTCTTGATAATCTTCAACGCAAATACAGATAAAAACAAACAATACACAATTCTATAGATTAGCTTCCACTCAGCAAGACCACACGCTATCACAAAAAATAATGATAACATAGACATAAACAGTAAAATAGCAGGATGAGCGAATGCACGTTGTAATTTACAACTAGGAGGAATTTAGACAAATTGAAAAAAGGATTCTTATATATCGGTGATTCAGGATAGTCATTTCCTGGTACTGTTCCTGGAGTAGATCATCGCATAAATTATTTTACTGACTTTATAGAAATATGATATTGATATGCGAGCTTAAGCGAGCTCTTTATGGTATAAAATGTGTACTTAGGATTTTTTAACAAACATGGCTGAACATACTATCTAAGAAAAACAAATTCGATGCTTTGTAAACACCGGTTTCCGTGTAACACACTAACACACTCAATTAATGAAGATCTTCTTAACATAAAGCGCAAAGGTGATCCTGAAGTCTCGTACCCTCTCTCGTACGTCCGATACCACTGAAACCCGGAACCCGTGTGTAATAAAAGTCATTTATTTTTTAATTTATTTAATCTCTTCTGACATACTGACAATAATTTTTGCTTCTACGCGGAAGTTAACTTTTGAGATTTCGTAAGGAACGATAACTCCAATAAAGGAACGACAGCTCGATTGAATGAGACTAGATTCGGCCCTAAAAATAAGTCGTCCCCAATATATCTTGGCCCAAAAAATCTCGACACTTTTTGATGCACTGGATGAGCGTGAAATGCCAGATAATTTTCAGATGCTCGATCATTCATGGCCGTGCCGTTTCATATTAAATTTGGATACATTAAGTATCATTACAATATATAAATATTGATACCGATAGAAATGATTATAGTAATACTTTGCTGAGGTCTCGTGGTCATCAATCGTAACTACTCGGCCATTCTCGCTACCCTGCAAATAACCTCGTATGCATTAGGCGTATAAATCGCACTACTTTTCACATGTCAGTTACATGAAAGTTTGATAAAGTTATATTTTAAGCAATTTTCTATATTTCAATTAAAGTTTTAATTAGTTTTGCATGATTAGATTTTACTTTGTATGTCTTCCATATTGGATTTTCGTGGACTATATTTTTGTTCGGCTTATCTTAACTTAGCTTCCGGCAAACAATTTAAGAAGAATTTCTACTATGTACGTACGAGGTTATTTGCAGTGTAGCGAGAATGGCCGAGTAGTTACGATTGCGTGGTCATAATAGACAAGCTGCGCATTTCCGATTTGATTATGCGAGTTATTTCCCTTACGGAGGACAATATGGTTTCCGCTCCATGCAAAAAAAAAACAAAGAGCAAAAAAAAAAACACACACAAAACGGAAAGGACATAGAATTTGAGTATAATTGAGTAGATATTCGAACCTTGTAAAAATCAGACGATAATTTTACAGTAAATAAAACATTCACAGGATGTTAAATAATTAAATTTTATACGAGGTATGGAAAATATATATGTACTTTTCGTTGAACTTTGCATGAAATGGAGACATTTGTCCGCATTAAAGGGAAATAACTACTACGAAAACGTGCAAAAACGTATAATTTTAGAATCAAATCGAAAATTTGCAAATGGTCTATTGTGACATTAGAAAACGACGTAGGAGAAAGTCCAGTGCTGTTGACTATAAATTATACAAGTGTATAAGATTTGCAAACCTTGCACTCAGATTTACACTCTGTATCACGGTTCGTGCAACAAAATTACCGTTCATACAATCTGAGAGAAGTCGAAATTGGATTGGATGAATGTTGCATCTGTACAAAAATATAATTATGAAAAAGGGTGATGTAAACAGACTCCATGAACTTTTTATTTTTTGGTGGAGAGGGTGGGATTTGAAACATTCCGGTAGACAAGATATCACGCCAGAGGAAATGATAACTTTTCGTCAGAAATATGTACATGATTCATAACACCCGCAAAAATAATAGTATGTACTCGTACCAAGTATGAAGAGAACATGAGATCCTCAATTTTTATTTAGATAATTGGTGTCTGCTTCAGAAAATTACTACAAATAATATGAGACAGGCAACCTGTTTGAAGGACGAAGTCCTAAAATTTCAATAATACGATGATCCGTACACGTTAGCCTCACCGGACGCAATTACGAACAATTTCGATGATATTGACGTTTGATAATAAATTTGACCAAATTGATGTTTTCTGTTTACAAATATGAAAACCCGTCGTCTGCAACATTCAACAACTGCGCATGAATAATTTTCTCCCAAAACACGAGTAATTTAGCGGGTTATCTATTTATAAAAGCATTTTTTAATTCATGTTTTGAAGAATTAGGAGACATACTTTTTATTTCGTTCGTAATTGCGTCCGGTGAGGCTATTATCTTTTATTTTGAATGAAATTTGTAGCCGATTTGTTATGGCCGTTCCGTTCAATTTACCTACTGTACGCCGCTCTTCCTGTCGGGAGTTTCGTAGATAAGGGTAATAACAAAATTACCGAACTCCGAACAATCTTACAAAGGGAAAGTCAAAACTCATAATTATATAAACAGACAAAATCAGTCAACAACCGGAAAACTGTGAAAACCGTAATGACCTTGACTTGGTACAGGCATTTCTAAAGAAATGGTGGGTTGAATCAGATTTTAAGGCGCCAAACCTCCCGCTCTCATTACGGTTCAAAGGTTCCGGCTGTCACTATAACAGTATTTAAATACAGGAACAAAATAGGTAAAATAGTTGTCAAAGCAGTACCATATTCGGTGACGTAAATGTCAAAAATATTTTCACGTCACACATTGACAAAAAAATATCCTCGACATTTTTGACTTCTTTATCTTTATACATTTTCACTATATGAAAATGCATCGCTTATAATTTTTTCTGCAGAGACGGAATATATTTCGACAAGATCTTGGTATCGAAAAATAAACTTTTTAAGAGATCGAATAAGGCGAATCTTTTTATAGCCCTGGTCCAGTAGCCTGTTTCTCAGATGAAGATGACGTTTCAGGAAATCAGAATAATTGCTACTGGCCCTTGCATAGCGAATCAATTGCGAGATGTAAACACCATATGCAGGAGAAGCTGGTATGTTGCTGCACATGTTTGGAAAATTTATGATTTTAAAATTGAAGTCGTCCCGCTTATCATAAATTTTAGTACTGAGTTGACCACTGTCGTCAAATTCGAGGTATAAGTCCAAAAATGATGCGGACGAAGCTGTATCGGTGGTCTCTTTAACTTCCAGCTCTGGAGGATATATCAATGGAAGAAATTCTGCAAATCTAGAATTATTGATAGATAAAACGTCATCAATATACCTGTATGTGAAATTAAAGGCTCTAGCCTCATGAATCTTCTTATCTTTTACAAGCTTTTGAAGAAACTCCGACTCGTATGAGTATAAAAATAAATCGGCTAGAAGAGGGGCACAATTCGTACCCATTGGTATGCCGACGACCTGCTGAAACAGTGTCCCTCCAAAGGAGACAAATATGTTATCGATGAGGAACTCCAGCATACTGATCACTTGTTCCTCGGAGTAGCATGTTTTACCTTTCTGAATTTTGTTTGAAAAATATGTGGAATTGTAGCCTAACACAACACATTTTGAGCCATAGTTTCTATGACTAAAAGCTTTATGAATTGTTTCTTTTAAGCGGGTTTTTAATTTGTCATGCGGTAGGGTGGTATATAGAGTTGAAAAATCAAAAGTTTTGATGGAGGATACCTGAGAGAAAGATCTTGATTTCAGGTTATCCAAAAGATCTTTAGAGTTTTTCAAAATCCACATGTGATTTATGCCACTGCGCGAGTAAACAGTTTCACAATATTTCTGTTGTCCCTCTTTTACTGCAGACAGAATCTTTGTCAGGTGAATAGACAATTCTTTCGTCGAACAAGTTGATGATCCCGCTATGTACCTTTCTTTGTATGGTGTCTTATGGAGTTTAGGTATCCAATATAAATAGGGTAAATCCTCAGACTCTTTACCAGAGGAAATGTTTAAAGAGGTCATGAATGATCTGTGGTTAGCTAGGATTTCATCTTTGTCGAACGAAGTTGGTTTGTATGCGGTATTACTAGAGGTGTTGCTATTTATGCCTAATTCCTTGATTAGGCATTCGAAGAATGAGATTTTTTTATTAGAATTTTATTAAAAGTTTATTTCGATTTTGCATAGAGTAAATAATCAAAGAATTGGGAATTTTTCATTGAAATAGATTTCTTTTGCGTTTCTAAATTATCAATTGATCTATTTTTTAAACTTCCGGTGAGCAGATTTTTGGCTATCAATATAGAAGGAAAAATCGGACAGCTTACCGTTAGTAGGACTTCGTCCTTTATTAATATGACGTCACAGAACTAAATTATCGGATGAAGTTAATCGAGCACCTCTTTACGAAAAAAAATTCACTGGCAAATATAATCCACCATTTACGAGATCTGGCTAAAAACCGAAAATAACATAAAGTAAAATATTATTAGATGTTTAACATGACATACGTGCAATACAGTGAAAACCAAAATATTCCACATTTTGGAACATTTCCAAAATCCAATAAAAAAATTGTAAAAAGAGGTAAATTCGATTACATCATTTACATCGATTACATCAATAAAAAGTGGCAGGGTTAAACTAACTTGATTGACTCAAACCCTCTCCTCTAAGTGAAATGATGCGGTCGTACAAATGACGATAATATTGGATAGCAAGACCCAATTTGCAAAAGTATTGAAAACACATGTCAATGCGGATCAAAACATTTAGAAGAAGTTATCCAGCAGAGTAATAGGTAATTGCTAAACAGGACATCGCATAGAAACAACTGCGTATACACTTTTAGCAGTAGCTTTATTAAAGATATGTGCAAATAACTCCGCATGAAAATTAATCCTCAAACGAGCAATATATCATCATATCTTGAGGGGAGGAATTTGTAGAAACTATTTTTTTTATTCCATTTCAAAAGATGAACTCGACAATGGATTTATAATCTAAAACATAAAAGTTGCCGCAGATGATTTAATTATTTAAGGATTGATCTTAATTTTTTTTCGGTTCATGAAGAAATAAACTCAAAAATGTGATACACTCTGTGTAACCCGCGAAGCGTGTTACGCAAGGGTGTGTACCACATTTTTTAGTTTATTTCGAATGAACCGAACAAAAAATTGTGCTCAATCCTTATAAATGAATTCCTAATTAATTTTTGTCTTGTCCTAAAAATATTTTGTCGGATAATAATTGCTTAAAAAGAATTAAAATTAAAAAATTTCCCAATTGAGACCCCAACATGTGACTTCCGGTTAAAAATTTTGTCTATGGAAAATAACATCAATTTGTTATCCAATCAAAATCTCTTAAACATATCAAATTAATTTATAAATGAATATTAAAAAAAAAAAAAAAAAAAAATTATATGGTGAACATTTACGAGAAACTGTTCAATTCAATTTGCTAAATAATGTCATTTTGTTTTTAATTAAAACTAAGGTTCTCTTCCCTCAAGCATAAGTGACCTTAGCCGATTTTGGCAGTCCTCTTTAGACCATTTGGTTGTCATACTCCCAAACACTTTTGAATTATTGGTCTTCCAACCTTTTGATATTGAGCGTACCTCATGAAGGTTATTCCAGAAACACGTCGTGCGCACTAAATTTGATATCTACTCTTTTTTTTTTTTTTTTTTTTAATTATATAGAACAGTGATTCCAAGATACTATTAACCCGATTTACAAGAGATAAAAATAATCGTATATATTTTGAACCGATCACAATCGTCAGTTGCATGTGGATACAGTTTACTGTAATTTTGAATAGCAGGTTAAATGCCTATTCACAAAATATAGATACCTACTTTAGTAAGCACAATTGTGTTTTCGGAATCACCTTCATCAGGAACGTTAATAGTAAAACTCGGAATCACCTTCATCAGGAACATTAATAGTAAAACGATCAGTGAGACAAATGAATTAAGTCTTTGTAAGCTAAGTAATCTAAAGGGCCTCAACACGATAGCCAAATTTGGCGTACTTTATCTATATCTGAGGGAGATTTACCTTAGTTTAAATCAATTACAGTTAAACCTGTGTTAAGAGGTCACCTTTGGGACAAAGGAAAAGAGGCCTTATAAGACAGGTGACTTCTTAAAAGAGGTTCAATTCATATGAAAGTTTCAATAACAGGACAAGAAAAATATGACCTTTTTAGACAGGTGACTGCTTAATAGAGGTGACATCATAGGCATGTTTCACTGTATATTATTCAGGAACTGTAAATAAATATATATTTTAGATTGAAACATATCGTTTCAAAACTACAGCTGTGTATTTTAGATGATTTGTTACATTATTCTGTTCTGTAATTTATTGTCTCTAATTTGTGTTTTTATATTGTGTTTTGTGTTTTCGCTCAGGGTGAGGTGTACAACATTATGTGATCAAATTTGTCAGTGACTTGCGTCCGGTCAGTGGTTTTTTCCGGGCACTCTGGTTTCCTCCACCATTAAAACTGACCTCCACGATATAACTTAAATATTGTTGAAAGTGGCGTTAAACACCATAAAACCAAATCAAACCAATTATATTGTGGGTTTTTTATTTTTTGGCCTCAATGCAGCTATATTTGTTCTTATAACGCGTCGACAGAACGGTAAATAAGAACGACATAATATGATTAGATAATTTTATCTGCCCTCTTGAAATTTCGATCTGGCGTTATGTATGGTATGGTGTTCTGTAGTTATGAAGCGGGGCGTGAACGCCAAAATGGCAGGACGAGTTTCAAGTGATCGACAGCCACCATACTTATAAATATATATTTATTACTACTATTTTCTGTAACTGTAACCGTAATCGGTGGTGAAATGGTTAGTGTGCTCGTCTCGAGTGCTTGTAGATCGTGGGTTCGAGTCCTGATCGGGTCAAACCAAATACTATAAAATTGGTATTTGTTGCTTCTCCGCTAAGCGCGCAGCATTAAGGAGAAAAACCCAAAGACTAGATTGGCTCGGAATCAGGATAATGTGTCCGAGTGGGGCGACATGTCTATCAGCGGACTTTTGTTTCAGTGAGCTAGCACTATGCAAAATCAAACTAATCGTGTTGGTCTAGTACAAAGCGGACCTCATCATAATCTCATTGAAAATTAACTTGTTCTCGCCATGGTATAGCTGAAATATTCTTGAGTTTGCGCTAAACGACAATCACTCCCTCCCTCCCTCCCTCCCTCACTCACTCACTCACTCACTCACTCACTCAATCAACTGTATATTTTAATCTGTACTACTCATTTGATTATGTAGCAAATTCAACCATTCAATATTAACTTTTGTCAAAACAATTATTCAGAAAGGAATCGTTTATAGGAACTGATCGGGGGCGTTGCTCTTCTAGTTTTTGGAAAATACGCAGTTTTTTTAAGCAACTACACATTTCTTTCGGTACAATTTGGCAAACAAGATATATATGGGTTAGTGATGTTGTTGTATTGTCACCTTTATTTAGGTTGATGCATCATGGTGTTAGAATAAGAACAAAAATCTCAGTTATTCATATTGTGCTGGAAGACACGTTTTGAAATTATTTGAACATGTATTTAGTGTTCCGTTAAATAAAAGTTTTATCTCAAATAGTTACAGTCTCTTTACAATTCAACAAAATATAACTTACCTGATGATAAGTTCAAAGTGAGTTTGTGGATAACATCTGATAGGTAGCATTCTTAGAATATGAAACGAAGGAATGAGTAACGCCGATGTAACAGGAAATTGTGTGTTCCGAATATACACTGTGGAATTCAGCCATTCAAATTCAAAATATTTCTAAAGGAACTGCTTCAAAAATGGTACTTTAAGACAAATGCTGATATAATAACTGGCTGATCAGAATTATATAAATATATATGTGTTGATCAAATTATGCATATTGGTGAATGATTAGCGAAAAAATATATACATTATGTTGTATTAATATATCACTGAAGCTAATTGGTTCAGTTTATTGTAGACTATAATAATTAAACTGTTATCAGTTTGTTAGGGTGGGTAAGATATGAAGAAATTATTTTCTCAACCATTTATTTCATTGGATCATCGATTGTTCGGAAGAAAAATGTGACAGTCTTTTGTATATACTATTGGTTTAACACATCCTGAAGTATGCAGACATGGCAACGACGATATGTACTTGTACTACTAAAACATATTTAAAGGGCTATAATATTACTTATATTAATACTGAAAATGGAACAAATGAAAGTGCAAAATTGTCTACATCTCGTGAAGTAGTATTTTTTCCGCTTTTAAATGCACAATGGGAGAGTACACCTGCGGCCCCTTATTGGGCACACTTTTTTATTGGATTGATAGCTTTGATAGTAGGGGCTGTTGGATTAATAGGAAATGTGGTTGTTATTGTACTTTTTATCAGGTAAGGAGTTTAATATGTTTGTTGCAAGGCTACGTTTAATTAGAAATAAGATAATAATAATTTCCCTTTTTTTTTACTATTAAATTGACTGTGGAATGATAGATACTTCGGAGCCAAACCCTAGACAAATTAATATTACAATTCCATTCCAAGAGTATAAGCGATATTATATGGCAATTAACTCGAGGTCAATAATTACCTATAAATAGACTGTCCAGTCTGTAGATAACGGTAATACATTTTACATTGCCATGTAATTCCAAATTTTGCATAGTCCATTAAATGTCTATGCTGCCTGATGTCTGGTGTAAAATCAGAACTTTTAAACTTTTATCCAAGAATAACTTGAATTTAATTATGGACTTAAAATATATCACTTTAACAATGTTTTCTATACATGTTTTTCTCTTTTCTCTCTAAAACTTGTGTTTCTTAAACGCAAAAACGATAAAGGTAGAACACAGAAAAATGTTCTTAACTCTTGTCTTATGTATATTTCTTACAGCTTAAGGCCAGTTCACACGATAGGATTAATCTTATATGATTAATACCGGTAGTATACGACAAATCATATCGTGTATACCGCTTATTTTAGAAAGAGTTCCTTATGGCACCCCCACCCAAAAATAGTATGATTACCCGAACCCTAACCCAAACCCTAACCCTAATCCTAACCCTAGCCCTAACCCTTTATGATCAAAATCATATACTTATTATTAAATATACAAATTCCATAGATGTTTGGGTGGGGGTGCCATAAAGAACTCTTACCCTTATTTTTTGTAGTATGCTACAAATAAAAAACATATACGATTGTTTTTAGATTAGAGCACTGCTCTATTTCAAAATGTGTCGTATATGTTTTTCATTCATATATGTATATCCAATCACATCAAAGGTAAAGTACATATTTGCGAACATGGTAGCTCTTCTTTGTTGATAATTATGTCAACAGTGCTTTGAAAGCCCCAAATTTTGAGCGTCTTCCTATCCAAGGATGTATCCAACACAATCTACATGCAGAATTCCTATTGACCTGTCTTCTTCTTAAAGCACCAAGAATAATTATAATGCATTAATTAGGCTGCAGTCATGCCATCTTCATCAGTGTGAATCAGTTTGTGTTGGAGTTAAAGTGATTTTTTTAACATAGTATATGATTAATTGCTTGGTGTGAACGGTGGTGTCGTATACTGCAAAAATAGTAAACGATTTGTAGTATATGATTTATCTTACCGTGTGAACCGGCCTTTTAGAGAGCTGTTAGTACGACCGGTCATAAATGGAGTTCATTAGGTGAAAACTATTTATATTGTGGATAGACATGCCTAATGAATATTATAGGGCAATTATTCCTATCAATTTGTTCAGTATAATTTGCGTATAGTACATTGCTAGTTTTTACGGAATAACTACATGTTGTATGTACATTTTTTTTTACTGTTTCCAATTAAAACAAGATTCCAATATGACGTCCTTCTTTCGCTTTGCAAACAAACGAGCAATTAATCAGGTGGCAAAATCTCATTACCACATGCGAGGTGCATACATTTAGGCCAGGTGATAAATCACAAAATAAAATTATTTACACGGTTGTTAACGTTCTAAACATCTATATTCATTGAAAATAATCAACATATCCAAAAATTAATAAATATGTGACGTGCTATTAAAACATGCAAACACAATATTGTTGTTGCGGATGCTCCATCAATACGACTGACTTTCCCGTCGTAAAAGTCCATGTTGATGAGTTATCGTCTGTTCGAATTTGGCAGCATAAATTGTGTGTAACATTTTCCGCAAACGTAAATATAAATTGCCGTCTTCCAATCAAAGCATATTACCGTATTTGTACTGTTAGACATATCAGAATCGAAATAATTCATGGAAGCCAGAATATGTTTTGAGTATTAACATGGATTGGCAGGATAACAGTAAATTTTATCAGCCAACCCATATGTGCATTGTCGGAAAATATATAATTCATTTGTACGAGCTTTAGAAACAGGTAGAAAAGCCAGTCTTTTGCGAGCTTTTGTAGCCTGTTTCGCGGCAAGTGTAAATACATTTTATATTTAGCGACAATGTACGTCTATTGTGTTTATCCTGCAATATCAAAAAGTCCAAAACAACTGCCAAATTGTCTGAAAATAGCTGAAACAAGAGTCGTTCTAATCGTTTTCAATGGTGTCATCTGTGACGTCAGCGCTTATACTGTTACAGTTTCTTTCTGCCGCTCTACGTGAACCAGGTACCAGAAATGCTTTATTAGGTCCATGACTAAATAACACTGAATATGATGTGACCCCCTTTATTAATACTCAAAATCATAAAATTGCAGGATGAAAAATAATACTTGCATTTGGCATATATCAGTTTTTGAAACAGTGAGACGTAACAAAGTACATGTAATTTGTGGTAGGGGTCTGAGGAGATCAAGGGTTTTCGACCCCATCCCCACACCCTTGCGAGATCACATATTTAGTCAATTTAACTATAGATCTTGAAAAGTGAACGATATGAATTGTTCGTATTTGCATGTCTACGCCGTAACGTTCTATAATCAAACTTGCACGTACAGATAAGAACCGTCCATTGAAATGACTTGCAGTTTAATAGATTACGCATATAACTGTGTTATCTATATTGCATCTGGAGGGAAGTAAAGTAAAACAATAGTTATAATAAAAACGTAGTTATCAGATTTAATGCGCGCGACGCGTTTTTGGAATAATCTTCATCATGTACGCTGTAAGTCGAAAGGTTGGAAAGCCAAATAATTTAAAAATCGTCGCTTGCGAATCACAATTCTTTGCTGCACAAAAGCGTCAATCCTCCTGAAAACAGTGCAGCAAATTTGCAAAATCTGTTAGTAGAAATATTGCAGGAATATGTAAATATTTGTGTGTTTGTCACAAGTTTGCAGAAGACTTGGGGAATAATACATTGTGTGTAGAAATGTTGCCAGAAATCTTGAATATTTCAGGCGTTTTCAGAACATCACAGAAAAGAATAGCTAGTATGTATGGGCATGCTTAGCTTCCAACTGGATTCTTTCAGATATAAACCTAACACGCATTCGTGTTGAATGTTTTTACCGTGGTACTTGAATTAAAAAAGTGACGACAAAATTGATTGAAATCGAATGTGAATACACGGTACCATAGAGCTTGTGGTACTATCTGATCTGACTATTTGTTGAGTAATTATTTTTTTCGTCTTCCTCAATGTGGAAAGACAATAAAACCAAACGTTTTATTTATAGTTCTTGTTCACTGAAGCATGATATATGTATTCAGGTTTTTATTGCGAAGACTTCAAATAAGTGGTGACTGATAATACCCCTGTCAGTAGACCACAGCTGATTACTCTCCATTCATAACCCGTGAATCAACTGGTAACAACAATCCTCATAGTCATGCAATTATATAAAACAATTTGATAAGTCTCGACGAATGTCTTTATAGCCAATTAACTCACAGCTGTTAAATATGTCTAAATTAATAAATGAATTCCTTGCAAACTATGGAAACCTCCATTTTTCTGTATAGCTTTTTCACCCCCAAGAAGGAGATTGACAATATCAAACGATGGTTTTGATTGGTAACTTATAATAGGCTTTTTTCCACGTAACCCAGGATTTCTATGCCAGTCGAACACGAGTGATGAGGAGTGGGGAGTTATAATCGGAGAGTAATCAGCTGATGACAAATGACTGAATCTGGTTAAAAGATAATCTGTAATTTCCATTATTTGTCTTATTATTTTGCCTTCTATTTAACAAGATATTTGATTGTGCACAATTTTGATAATCTTGACAGGAGGTCATGCGTATGATGTTTAAAGAAGTTTTTTTTTGAAAATTTAAAGCGTAGTTCTGTGTGTTGCAGCAGGTTTGTAGCCTTGTTGGTCACATGATTGCAGCCATTAATTAGTTCGCGGAAATCATGTAGAGTACACTATTGTTTGCAGCAGACCTATGATATACCTAATTTGCATATCGTACAAATGCTTGCAGCGAGCTTGTAACACTTACGATTCAAGCTTGCAGCAACTTCTAGTTCATGTTTGTGACTTGTTGACGCAAGGGTGAAGCATGAAATGTTCGCAACATGCACACGTCTTCAGTAAGGGAAGTTTTTATTTTGTTTCTTTTCGTTTTATATTTTGTGCCCAATGTTGCTTATGTTGCTGGATTATCCATTCTTGATTGCCCTTTCGGTTTCCTCTAACGTTTATTCGAATAGGTAATACATTATTATCAGAATGACGTTGGTTTTAGTTTTCAGTTATTAAGTGATTGATTAACAAAGAGGTCGGTTTAGAGCATTTTTTATCAATGATTTCATGACATATAAGAAAACGCACACAAGACTGAATTTATATGGTGTTGTTATTATTTAATTATCTATGATATTTATATTCATGAACAATTTTGTGTAGATACAGCTACGGCTCTGATTTAATCAAAATATCTTCCGATAATAGTCAAATTGCATACAAATCGGAAGTAAAACAAGCCTTTGTCGGATTTCTCTGTATATTATCTAGGGTTTGATCAATAAAAAAACTAATATCACCATAAAAGCTTACTAATTCTGTAGTGGAAAACGGAATCGTGATAAACAACTATATTTGATAGACATCCACTCTTTATGGGGGAAAAAACCGAACAACATTTACTCCATATCCATTTGTATGTATTCAATAGTCGAAGAAGAGGTAGAGAGTTATTTTGTACAAATATATATATATATATATTTCCTCTAGAAAAATAACAAAATGGCATTAAGCTTGTAAGCTGTCATCATATCTTCGTACAATTAATTAAAGGGTAATTCAGTAAATCTACGTATTATTATTTATGCTATAAATACAAATGAATGTTGTAAAATGTGTGATATATTGTAGCTTGACTTGTGAGAACGTTATTACTACCTTTAACGTTCTTACTAGATGACATGTATAGAGCAGGAACTGCTAACCCTTCCGGAGCACATGAGTTCACCCCCAGTTTTTAGTTGGGTTCGTGTTGGTGGATCTTTAGTTTACTATGTAGTGATTGCAGATCATTGTTTGTCCTTTTTGTTTTGGCCGTTGTGTTGTCTGTCCTTCTTCGATTTACGGCTTCTGATTACCTCCCTTTGGTATCTTAGACTTACGGCTTCTGATTACCTCCCTTTGGTATCTTCAAACTTTGGAGGAGAAAAAAAACATGTTTTTCGTCAAATTGGAAGAAGTCTAAATGGAACTTATTGTGTTCCTCTGTTTGTTGACTTATCATTATATTGCTATGAATCTCTAAACCTCAAAACAATCCTTCAAGACACAAGTTAATTTGCTTATCTACTTACAAATTATAATTGTAGATATATAATATGATATGTGATAAAGTTTGCCAGTGACGTGCGGCAGGTCGATGGTTTTCTCCGGTTTCATCCACCACTAAAACTGGACGTCACAATATAGCTGAAACATTATTGAAAGTGGCGTTGCGTTACACACAATGCCTCCCATGATATTATATAATTAATGACTTTGGATGAGGTTAATACCACGATTTATCAACCCCAGAGATCTGATTATCACCGAGGTCGATGTCCAAAATCATCAATTGTTTTATTATATGAGTAAATCCGAAGTTAGTTGTATTTTCTTTTCACTGTAATAGTCATCACAAATACTTTTTCTGTATCATGACCAGCTCTGCAGATGATGAAAAAAACTGAGGACTTTTATCTGCACTTGGTCCAAAATCTCAGTTTTTGGTGGAGTCTGAATTGCTTAATAATTTTAATTTTGTAGTAATATTTAAATTTTTATAATTTTCTTAGTGTTTTGTGTCATGTTGTCTTGCTTTCTGGTGATGTCTGTACCTCTTGATTTACTTCTCTTTTTATCCAATTTCATTTACTGAGGCCAAATAAAGAAATATGTGTGGTTCAGGTTACATCAATTGAAGAAAAAAAAAAAAGTAGGTAGGTAGAGATTTTTTTATTTTATAATTTTTTGAACATTGAGTAAATGAGACATTGTGACTTTAAAGGTGCTTATTGAAAAATGGCAATTTTTTTTTTATTAAAGGTAGGGATTAAATATTAGAGTAGGTAGGGTAACTGGAACCACACCTATTTTTTTATTTGGCCCAATTGTTCCTTTGTTCCTTGTTGTCAGATAGAAAACACAAGTTTTATAAGAATTATATTATTTCAACATATTCAACAATGAAAAACAACAGAGTAAACAATGAAAAACAACAGAGGACTAAAAGTATGAAATGTCGACATTTCAAAAATTGAATTTTCTCATTTAAAGTTGAAATTGACAGTCACATTAGAACAATTGTTGAAAACTGGCACTGGATATTGTTTGTCCATTAAATTAACAGTTTTGTTAACAAACTTTTTCTTGCAAAATATCAACTGACTTATTTGATTGACATAACTGTAAATTCTCTTTGTTTTCAGTTTGCCTTTTAACATTAAGCGCAAGTACAATTTCATCTATTCCATCATCATTAAGATCAGTTAACATGTCATGAAACTCGGAATCAAAGAGAAGCTCAAAAACAATATTACTTTGGTCATCTTGAATACATGTTTCATTTGTAGATTTGCGTAAAGTTTTGGAAATTGTATCGGACATGCTCTTTTTTATAGCGTCACCCGTATAACCTGTGTAGGTTTTGAGACTATTTTCACTTTTATGTCCTGTGAGAGTCATTATATGACGTGAAGCAAAGTTTCCAATATTGTCTAATACATGGACAGATGTGGCGCCTAGAGAATGATTGGTATAACGGCGCGATAGTCCAGCCTTTTCAGATAGGTTAGGCATCATGTTGCCAATGGTATTTTGCCCCATAGGAGCACTCTCATACCATCTTACAGAGTTTTCCTTAAGTGAAGGACGCTGAAACAGTCTGCCACATTTGTTTCCACGCATGTGCCTTGTGTAAGTATCGAATAACATGACAGGACACAGGTCATCTGAAATAAAGAATACATTCTTTATAAAACTTTTTGAACAGGGGCCACTGAAATAGAATCATGACATCAACAATAATGTGAAACTGCAAGAAAAAGTCAATCAAGACTATCTTTTTCTTTTATAATTTTTTTTGGGGTAATTTACATATTTTCTCTCTAGTTTTTCTGTGGAATCCAAGTTGTTCATTATGTTTTGTAGTTTATGTGTTGGTTTTAAGTCTTTTTAGTGTTTTGTGTCGTGTTGTCCTGGTCCGTCTTATCATTGTCCCTGGACTTATGAGTTAGGCTTTTGAATCACAGTTTTTCGAGTCTGTTATTTTAAAATGCCTGTTATATTTTAATTATACATACCACCTCGGGAATACATTCTACCATCAGCAGTGTTTTCGTCCTCCTGGTGGTTTTTAGTCAATTCATCCCGCTTTATGTAAACATAAACCCTTCGTCAACACCTGTAGTGGCAGCAAAATCTGTAATTTTAAGATCATGGATATTTTCCCGGCCTCTGAGACCAAAGTAGAGCATGAGGTCAACAAACACTTTTTCTTGCAGCTTTATATTGTTGTTACTGTCCAAATATTCATATAATTTATGGAGATCTTTCAGTTCCAAAGGATGATAATGTGTAATGCTTCCTTTCCCCTGGCGTTTAAGATCCTTTGATGCAGCAATGAATACTTGATTAGCTTTGTTGAAGTCTTTGTCGTGAACAATGTCCTTCCCAGAGCGCAAATTCGCTAAATAACGATTAATGCCATATCTGATAGACCTCAAACTAGATTTCTTGTATAGTTCACCGTCCTCTGTCCTTGCCTCGGCATATAATTTGGAGAGCGTAGAATCCAGTTGGCTTGGTGTCATTTCCTCGAAGTCTTCATTTAATGACTTTTCACGTAAATACGTTTTAAATGTACGTACAGTTGAATCGGTACTTTTTACATCTTTTTCAGTCAAAAGTTGCTTCAAATCATCATCTTCTACGGTGGCAAAACGTTTATTTTCTGCTCTACATCTGACTGACTGGCATCCGCTGCTGCCATGTTTTGTTGTGATGATCCTCTGTAGGAAGCCGAATCGCGTTTGAAAGGAAAACGCTGATTGGATAGCAAAACCATTTCTTTAAATACCGACCAATCAGAGAATACATTTTCAAAATAAGCAACCTGGACTTTCCCTGTTACTATTTTTGGGTACACGCTAGTGTTCAAAAGTAATGTTAACCTCGCTCGCACTTTTGAGCGGTGATCATCACATTTTGAAATGGAGAGTGAAGTAGTGTTTTGTCCAATCAGAATCTAGGATATTTATAGTCATATAATAAAATATATTAATCAACTGTTACAAAACCGTGGATATCTAGTTTAGTGCGAATGGCGCGTAAATAATTCTAATTTTCTGATAAATTCCTAAATATCCCAAATATAACTAACATCATAAATGACTAATTTTACAATTTAACAAACAAATAAACTTCAAGTTGGTTTCTTCATTATATGAAGTGAATAAGTTTGCAAAAAAAATATATGCAAAGGAGTGGCACAGGCATGTTTAGACAGCCACAGGAAATATCAGTGGACATCATGCATAAGGCCACAATTCACCACTTCTCTCAAACTTGTGTTTATATCATCAAAATTCAAAAATAATCGTTAGAGAAATCCGAAGGGGCAATCTAGAATGGACAATCCAGAGAAACTGACAACATTGGGAACACAAGACACAGGGCGAAGAAAAACAAAACTAAAAACACAATGCAGAACACTAAAACGATGAGCAACCAAAAACCGGGAGCGAATGGCAAGCAGTTCCTGCCTCTTATAAGACACCCCCAAATGAGCCCTCGAACAAACACGCTGAAATTAATGTACAAGAACATAGACTTGTGCTAAGTTTAACATATCGGTAGTTTCACAACTGCATATTTTTATAAATTGGCTTTTTGATTTATTTATTTAAAGAAACTGGGAATGGGGAACTGCCATGTTTTATAAGTTAGCAACATTCTTGCTTCCGATGCATGCAGATGATATACGTTTATTGCTAAATCCTTTCTACAAAACATGTGATTTATTATCGTTAATCAAAAAAAATACAGTTTTAACAACAACCAAATGTGATGTTTGTATGTTAACAACCATTCTGATTAAAAGCACATCTCTCACTAGCCCCCATTTGCTGATTTTTCGCGGTGTGGGAGATCTGGAGAAATTCCATGACTGGTTACATGACTAATAAAAATGGTGGTTATGTGACTATGTAAGGGTTAAAATTTAACATTAAACTTAAGTTTACTAGCTACGAGCAACCCGATTGGTCAAATAACCTGTATTTTAACAATATGCTGTTCTATGACATTCCCTTATAGTTTCTATTATTATCAAAACAATATACGGTATGTAAGAAGAGTTTGAAGATACCAAAGGGGTAATCAGAATCCGTATATCATTGTAACCATTGTGTATCCTCGGTCAGACAAGGATGATCAATACCCTCTACTCAAGACAAGGACGAGTAGAGAGTAGAATAGTGTGATTTGCCATGGGTTAGCGACGATGACCCATGTCACAGAAACAAAAAACCATTCAGATATTATTTTCAATTGAATTTGGATGGTGTTTTCCTCTTTTTTAAAGACAAATACTAATAATTCATTCGTACATTTGATAATTTTTATAAAACTGAATTACGTTATGTGTCAGTGATGCGTGTTGCCAAAATAGGTCAAGCTGTTTTGAAACACAAAGACATTATGTACAGATGTTAGTGTTTTGAAACACAAAGACATTATGTACAGATGGCAGTGTTTTGAAACACAAAGACATTATGTACAGATGTTAGTGTTTTCAAACACAGAATACATTATGTACAGATGTTAGTGTTTTCAAACACAGAATACATTATGTACAGATGGCAGTGTTTTGAAACACAAAGACATTATGTACAGATGTTAGTGTTTTGAAACACAAAGACATTATGTACAGATGTTAGTGTTTTGAAACACAAAGACATTATGTACAGATGGCAGTGTTTTGAAACACAAAGACATTATGTACAGATGGCAGTGTTTTGAAACACAAAGACATTATGTACAGATGGCAGTGTTTTGAAACACAAAGACATTATGTACAGATGTTAGTATTTTGAAACACAAAGACATTATGTACAGATGGCAGTGTTTTGAAACACAAAGACATTATGTACAGATGGCAGTGTTTTGAAACACAAAGACATTATGTACAGATGTTAGTGTTTTCAAACACAGAAGACATTATGTACAGATGGCAGTGTTTTGAAACACTGATATTATTTACAAGTGTTTTAACATTATAGTGATGTTTCATTGATTTTAATAGTTTTCAGTGTAGAAGCGCTGCTGATGATAAACAACGAGAAGAGTTTGAGAATTTGTCACTTCTCATATAAAACTGTATTTTCTCGTAATTTTTCAATTCAAAATACTTTCATAATCAAAAATTATTACAAACACTATTACAAACACGTTCATATTGTAATCATATGGGTTTTTTTTCGTTTTTAAATCTGAACTTTTGTCTAAGCTTACTTTGTTGATGAGGTATGTACACTATAATACAATGACATTTATACTTTTTTTTTTATTAGATAACGTATTTTCAATGCTAGGAATATTCTTGCATAAGAAGCCGGTAAGATGATCATGCTTAATAGGTAAATAAGAAAATATATGTAAAATGTACGTGACAAGTTGATGGAGGAAACTTAATAGAAAGTTTATTACTTATTGTTAATTAACTTGTATTGATTCATATCTTAAGAAATAATACTTTTTGGTATCTGATTTCTCGTTTCTTGTTTTACTGTTTACTATTTGCGTTTTGATTGTCTGGATAGGGTCGTAACATTTTGCCTAGTCATTTTGTTTTGCCTCTATATGGCTGTAATATTTTGCCTAATAACATTGTCTTGGTAGCCTGGGTTTGGTCGTGATATTTTGCCTGGATATGGTCGTGATATTTTTACTGGATATGGTCGTTATATTTTGCCTGGATATGGTCGTAATAAATTGCCTGGATATATTCGTTATATTTTGCCTGGATATGGTCGGAATAAATTGCCTGGATATGGTCGTTATATTTTGCCTGGATATTGTCGTAATAAATTGCCTGGATATGGTGGTTATATTTTCTCTTGAAATGGGCGTAATGTTTTGCTTGGATATGGTCGTTATATTTTCTCTGGAAATGGGCGTAATATTTTGCCTAGATATGGTTGTAATATTTTCTCTGGAAATGGACTAATATTTTGCCTGGACATGGTCGTAATATTTTCTCTGGAAATGGGCGTAATCTTTTTACTGGATATGGTCGTAATAAATTGCCTGGATGGATATGTTCGTTATATTTTGCCTGGATATGGTCGTAATAAATTGCCTGGATATGTTCGTTATATTTTGCCTGGATATGGTCGGAATAAATTGCCTGGATATGGTCGTTATATTTTGCCTGGATATGGTCGTAATATATTAGCTGGATATGGTCGTTATATTTTCTCTTGAAATGGGCGTAATGTTTTGCTTGGATATGGTCGTTATATTTTCTCTGGAAATGGACTAATATTTTGCCTGGACATGGTCGTAATATTTTCTCTGGAAATGGGCGTAATATTTTTCCTGGATATGGTCGTTATATTTTGCCTGGATATGGTCGTAATAAATTGCCTGGATATGGTCGTTATATTTTGCCTGGATATGGTTGTAATATTTTGCCTGGATATGGTCGTAATATTTTCTTTGGAAATGGACTAATATTTTGCCTGGACATGGTCTTAATATTTTCTCTTGAAATGGGCGCAATGTTTTGCTTGGATATAGTCGTTATATTTTCTCTGGAAATGGGCGTAATATTTTGCCTAGATATGGTCGTAATATTTTCTCTGGAAATGATCTAATATTTTGCCTGGACATGGTCGTAATATTTTCTCTGGAAATGGGCGTAATATTTTTACTGGATATGGTCGTTATATTTTGCCTGGATATGGTCGTAATAAATTGCCTGGATGGATATGTTCGTTATATTTTGCCTGGATATGGTTGTAATAAATTGCCTGGATATGGTCGTTATATTTTGCCTGGATATGGTCGTAATAAATTGCCTTGACATGGTCGTTATATTTTCTCTGGAAATGGGCTAATATTTTTCCTGGACATGGTCGTAATATATTTTCTGGAAATGGGCGTAATATTTTGCCTGGATATGGTCGTGATATTTTTACTGGATACGGTCGTTATATTTTGCCTGGATATGGTCGTAATATTTTTCCTGGATACGGTCGCTATATTTTGCCTGAATATGGTTGTAATAAATTGCCTGGACATGGTCGTAATATTTTCTCTGGAAATGGGCGTAATGCTTTGCCTGGATACGGTTGTAATATTTTCTCTGGAAATGGGCTAATATTTTGCCTGGACATGGCGTAATATTTTCTCTGTAAATGGGCGTAATATTTTGCCTGGATATGGTCGTAATATTTTGCATAGTAACGGAATGTGGAAGTGAAACTTAGTGCACGCGAGACGTTCCTGGAAATAACCTTTATAGTGTACGCTCAGAGTCAACAGTTGGAAAAGCCATTTTCTGCAGCAACAAAACTCAAACAGGATTGCCAAAATAGGCTACGGCTACATATGCAAGGAGATGAATCTTAGTTTTATAATAATTACTCTATTTTTAGGAATTGTACCATTCAATAATAAATGTACCATATAAACGGACCATGAACGACAACTCCAAAAATGTTGAGCTTCATATTGTTTGTTCTACCTGCCCGGAGCGTGGCACGAACGACTCATTTTCTTGTTATTGAGAGTTGTGTATATGAATTGTATACCACAGGCAGCGGACAACTCCTTCGGATGAGCTGTACCCTGGAAACACGAGGCAATATTTCTGTATCACGAGGTTCTCTCAGGCAAAGATTTCTGCTTTTGCAGCAAGTCTGTCGAAACAAGTCATCTGACAAATAAGATCAATTCTATGTAAAATATGTAATCACTGGGTTTTTTTATGATTTGTACTTCACGTAGAAAAAAAAAGCATATGTCGAAGACGTAATAATAATAGTCACTGATATTCCTAAATAAAATACATAGACGGTTGATATTTGGTAATAAATAATCTCCAATTACTTACTAATGTAATATACACTTCATGAACCATATACGAGTTTCTTATCTCTTAAAATAAATAGTGAGAACTCGGCTAGAGAAATATATAAATATCTGAAGCATGTTATACATGTAAAAGATTTTAAAATTGTGATAAAACAGAGAGTTCATACATTTCAACACATCTTATGAGAAGTTAAGTTTATTATATTGTAACTGACTTCTGTATGAACTGTATTATTTATAAAGTGTATTCTTATTGATTGATTGATTATGGTTCAACGTCAAGGTTGATTGATTACTTTTTTATGGTCGTCACGATCGATTGATTATTGATTAAGGTCAAGCGAACTCCATGAAGAGAACAAGCTTAAGCTAAGGTTACAAACAATATATTAAAAAGTTTGGTTGCAACCATTAAACGGTTAGAAGGGGTGGTTGTATACCATAGGTCCTATGTCTGTATCGCATGGTTCCTTTGTGATTATATTTATACGAGAAAAAAAAGGGGTACACGTTGAAGAATGTACGTAGGCTAAAATCAATAGGAAATCCAAGGTTACTACTTAGCACCACGAACAGGCAAGTTTTAAATTTACGTGTTGGTTTCGGAGTAGTTTTGCCATCTTAGATTCTGCATTGAGTTTGCAATAATATGAAAAAACAAAAAATACCACACTGTCGAAACACTTCCAAAATCCAACAGAAAAAATCTTAAACAGAGGCAAAATCGATACCCCTAATACAAAAATACATGACCACTCACTTTCATGTCTTGGGACAGGCACTTCTATAAAAAAAAAAGTGGCGGGGTTTTAAAAAGAGATTTATAGACCCAAACCTCCAAATTACAGACATTGCAGTTTGTTTAATTCCTTTGTTTATTGCCTTGTCGTTTAATTGATTACAATGTTGTGTCTTATAAACAAACACTTGCCAAAGAGAAGTAGAATATCGTATGTAAACAAATATCAGGGCACAAACAGTTCCAAACAGGTACAAATCGAAACATTTTCCTATCTTAATATCACAACATGCAGTTCTTCTATGATGCTGGGTAGCAAAGTACTAAGTAAATGTGAAGCGCTAAATAGATCATTCTTAGATTACATAATAATTTATCATTTGAATCATGCATTTTCATTAAAAAAAAATAATAATAATTTCGGAAATATTAATATAACTACCAAATATTTGATATTCACCGTGGTCATATTCGTCTTGTGGAATATCAGATTTTTGTTGGGTTGGTTATGATGGAGAATACTTCCACGATTTGCTGAATCATGATATTAACCTCGTCATATGTCAATAAATGTATAATTGAAATCACTATAAGAAATACAAGTAACAGCATCATAAGAAATTTTACTTTGTGCGGATTTCTCAGAGATGTTTTTCTTTACAATATTAAATATTATGTGTATAAAAACATCATATGATCAAGTTTGTCAGTGACCTGCGGCAGGTCGGTGGTTTTCTCCGGGTATTCCGGTTTCCTCCACCAAGGAAGCAGACCGCCACCATATATTTGTAGCTGAACTATTATTGAAAGCAGCGCTAAACACGATATCCCTACCCTTAACCCTGTATAAAAAGGGAACTAGTTTTTTTCCACCGCGGGACGCATTAAATACACCACCTGCCTTTAAGACATGACATAAATAAGTGCCTCGCGTTTTCAGAATATGTCACTCTCCATACACGTAAAAGACAACTTGCAACAGGTTATAATGAACAATCAATTGATGGTAGGAGTCGTTGGTAGCCCGCTGCAAGGCAAACGTTTTCGACTCTTTATGCACACATATGCCCAATTATTAATCCAATGTCACATTTTTTTTTAAATACCAACATGATTTATTATAAGCCTTTTCTATTCATGGAAATATCTGAAACACAGTTCATTCGAAGTTAAACAACTTGCAATCAATTAATCAATCAATAATTTTATGAAGACAAATGGTTCCTGGATGATGAATGGATTTTAAATTTGAATCTTCACCTTTCATATATTGACTGGGAGAGAATGCAAGTATTTGATAGCAGCATATATTAGGGAAGTGCTATTTTGTAGGTTGCGGGTTGCGGGTTGCAGGTCGCAGGTGGCAGGGTCACAAATATAAAATGTCGCCTGTGGCCATGCACACCTTAACATTAATAGTAGTTTATTATTCTTAAACATTGATAAAATGAAAGTTTGGCAATTTCACTTTGCACAATTCTGTATTGTATACATCTAAAAATATGCATTATACATCTTCCAAGAACATTCATGGAACAATTATAGCATTGGGGATATCATTTTTACTGTTAATATTTGACCATTCATTGTCGATTTGGTGTGTAGTTCTTTTGGTATCTTTTGTTTTTGCCTCTAAGTTTACAAATAATTTCTAATATAACACTGTAGTGTATAGGTATTTTGTCAGTTATCAGTTGTCAGTCGTCAGTTAATCAGTTCTTTAATCTTCAAATTCAATAATCAGAATTTCAATATATTGCAAAATTATTCTGGAAAGTCATGTTAGTGAAGTAAAAGTAATACAAACTTCAAATTGACCTACAGGTTAAACAGGTTCTGAGGAGGTTGACCTAGTGTAAGAATCTGATTAGCTTTCTGGACACATAAATCTGTCATTATCCAGTTGCATAAACAATTGGTTTGTTTTGTTGCAATTTGCCTTTTAAAATTTGTCTAAATTCAAAAAATGTCGAAATTGAATTGAATTTAAATTAAGCACACGTGTATTCCATTCATCATTTGCAAAAATAACCATACATTTATTATCATTTACGTGAGTGGTTCATACGAAATGATGGGGAAATTTCAAATGCATATTACCATGCAAACATTCGGTGTGTAAAAGAAATTCACACAAGTTTCTGTCCAAGTTCAGTTACTGTTCCAGTAACAGTAAACCTCACTGAATCTCACATAAACAAATTACAATCTGCAGGATTTTCACATGTTTAGAAAAACATAACTGTAAAGACCATTCCAAATCAATTAGTTGATCTTTGGACTTGCTTGTATTTAAATTTGTTAGATGAATATAAATGAATAAAAAAGTTTACTACCACATTGCACCCCTGACTGTCCAGATTCTTATAGTAAAACAGAGATGTGGGGGAAATGCCCATGAGACAACGACCCCAATAGCTAAATTCTGATCAAAATACAGAATTTAATGAAAAATGACTTTTAAAACAGAAGTGTGTTCAGTTGCTAAAACAAGCAAAATTTCCCTTCCTCATCACATTTCCCTCACTAAAAATGGTTTGTCAAAAAGAAATGAAACAAGATTTAGTTTTCTCTTTCCTAAAGGAAATGACAGACGACAGACCCATACCATACTTGAATTTCAAATGTGTGGTCCTTTAAGGTCCAACACAAGGTATTTGTATTTCTCTATTTTTTAATGTGACAAAAGAAAATGTCTTGCATCACAATTTTAAGGTGATTGATTCTAGATGTCATTAGGAAAATCTAAAGTCCCAAATATGCAATTCCTATATTATATGATCACAATCATGTGTGCACTTAAACTTCAACCCGCAACCTGCAACCTGCAAATTATACATTTTCGTATCATGGTATGGATGTTTTATTGGGTGTGGTGTCCGACTACATTGATTTTCTTATCTTAAAGTAATATGTCCGTCTTATAAACACATGGTTAAGTTGGTCTTATATCCGGTTTAGTGGACACCAATGATTTTAAATCAGATTTGATAACAATACACGTTCGAATATAACAAAGGGGTAACCAGAAGCCGTAAACTGAAGGACAGACAATGACAATGACCAACAGACAAACAATAATTTACAAACCACTACACAGAAAACTAAAGATTTAGTAACACGAACCCCACTAAAAACTGGGGGTGAACTCATGTGCTCCGGAAGGGTTTCAGTGCCATCTCCATGAGTGACACTCATCGCTTCACGGTTTGCGTTCACACGTTTTCCGCATTACATGTGCATGTGTAAATAATTCGAAGTCAAACCACTTGAGATAGCCTTCGTATCAGCCTCGTCTTGAAATAGGAACATTTCCACTCTTCCATGACATTATTCCCTTCAATCTACTAACCTCGCTCACACATGTTGCATTCAATGTGCTAGCAAGTCACTCTGGAGGGAATCATAATGGGTACGGGGCTACGTATTTTTGTTTATGGAATAGTCTATTCGGAATATGGATATGAACGCTACTGCCCTTTCCTCTAACCATATTCAGCTATAGACCACAGACGCAAAAATATGGAAAAGATAACCACGTTCAGCCAAGAGTATGAAAAATTATATTGCAAAAGTCATGTAGTCATGTAGATAACCGAGTGTTGTTAACATTAACATATATTATTGTACTTTCGGTCATGAATGATGAAGTAGCGGCAAAATAAGAACAGAAGAATATTAAGAATTTAACAGTTAACTGAGAATGAAATATATGTAAAACCTGTTTATAAACTCTCCATCAATCCAGAGTGCCATAATTCTATACAATTTAAATATTAGCCCAAGCACACGTCCATAATTTCATGAAATAAGAATGGGACGACCAAAAACCAAAAAGGAATATTATGCAGTAACCCGGGGTCTAGATAGAATCAGCGGGATCTAAAAAGAATGGAATGATTGTAGTAACGTAGTGTTAAATGTGAAAGCAGCAATATACCAGGGTTGTGAAAATTATGAACAAGCTAAAGCAATACTGCAAAACACCGATGGGACCCTACAAATATATCTTAACGTGGAATTTGTGCCATGTACAGACTACGAAGAATCATTAGATTTTGGAAATGCTATGAGTGACAGTCACAAACTCACTTCAAAGTTTATCAGATGATGATTCTGAAATAAATGATGACAAAATAATCGAAGTTCATACAGGCACTTCAACTGACAACACAGATCCAAAATATAGTGATACAGGTAGTGAAGAAACATCGTGTACAAAATGTGAACAATTAAGCAATGACTGTATGCTACAGTGTGATGTATGTACTCAATGTGTGCACTATAATTGTACCTTCCTACCCAAGTATGCACTATAATTGTACCTTCCTACCTCAAGTATGATCTTGCCAAATATATCAGGACAAAAAGTAGAAGATATATGTGTGAAAAGTGCTGTTCTTCAGACTCAAAATTAAAGTCAATGCTAGAAAAAGTCCCAGACTCAGAAAGCTTTGTCACTAAACAAAACAAATCTAATTATGAACAAATTGAGAACAGAATTGCTGACCTGGTCAATGAAAGGTTATCACAATTTTTATCAGAAACATTAAAACCTCTTGAATAGAGTTTCCTTTCAGCACTTGAGATTCAAGATAAAGGGCACGATGAATTAAGTGATACAGTTACAATCATTCATATACATAAATCAACAAACAATCTTAAACAAATTAAATTCCATAACATGTAAAGAAAAACAGGATCAGGAGAAATCTGATGTCGAGAATAGCACAAAATATCAAGAAATAGTTAAAATCAAAGATGACTTATACAAACAAATCCAAGTTTTACAAAAATCACTACAAAAGGCAAGGCATGAATGTAGCCTAAAAGAAGCTGAACTTGATCACAAATTAAGAACTGAGAAAAATAAAACAATTCAGATTCAGCAAACAAACAATGAACTCCTTAAGTCATTAGAGCATCAAATTGAAATTAAACAGCAAGTGATAAACTCGACCAACACATCACTTGACGATATTAAATTGCAGTGTAAGACATTAGAAAAGGATCTTGAATCTGCTCAGAGTGAAATCATCTAATTGAAATCACACATTGGCTCTGTGAATGTCAAATCGTCTTATAGCATGGTTTTTGCTAGTAAAGACGGAGTAGATCACCCAATCAAAGAAGACAAAAAGGAACTGAAGCCTACTGTGACACTGATTGGAACATCAAATACAAACGGAATTGACCCAACAAGGTTCACAAGAAAAGTGTCACTTACAAAAGAAGTACCGAATGAGCAGTCAAAAAAGGTTAATCCAGATAAACTGGCAACATATGGTACACAGGACGATAAAAAAAAAAAAAAACACAACACAATATGTGTCACATACCACTATGCGCAGACAAACATAAATAACGTAAATAAAACATGAGCTCTCCTACAAATAACTCGAGGTAAAGACGAACAGAACACCGTTTTTATGCTGAAATCGTAACCGACACCACAATAAACCCGTTGAGCTTCTCGTTTTCTAGTTATTGTCTTTCCAATCTTTGAACAACCAGGTGACGAAAATCGTCCTCTGCACTAAATTTAATATTCACATTTTTTTATTTACTTTTACTGGGTTGATATCTCCGTTAGTGGACTACTAACTTGTCCAAGAGGTTATAATCCGTTCAGCAGCAATCAATATTGAATATAATATAACAGATTAATCTATTATTTAGAATTCCCAAATAATGTAATGTTTTTTTTTCTAAAAGTAAGATTCATCTCTTTCAGGAACAAGTAACCTTACCCGGATTCGGTTGTACTGTTTTGGCCCTTTGGTTTTCTTGCTCCCAAATACTTTTGAATTACAATGTATAGTAGCTTCCAACATTTTGGATTTGAGCACACTTGATGAATGTTATTCCATAAATGCGCCTTGTGCCCTAATTAGATATTTACATTTGTATTCCAACATATATCGCCGTGTGACAATAAGTGGATCAGTCATTGGATAATGTTTTGTCATGTTTGAAAAGTAAACAATATTTCTTTATGATTATGTTCCTCATCTATTCTTGCTCACATGTGTAAAGTTCCATGGAAAAAAGATCGATAACAAGGACACACTGATCCATATTTGTTTACTACCCTTTTTGTAAATGACGTCGTATAACGTGACATAAGGCCGGTCAGTGGTAAATAAATCACATGATTTTGTCATAGGCCAACTAAACTTAAAAAGTAAACCAGATTAAGAAAGTACAGTATTTTAGCTTTTTCTGTGTAATTGTTTTGTCTGAAAAATTTCAAAAGATGGTTTTTTTTTAAATAGTGGGAAATTGAAGTATTAAAAATTAATTGTTTGATGCAAACATTGAACTTGCTTACCCATATAATAAGATATTTAATCCAGTGAATTTGGTGTTTTTGTTTTTGTCAATGTAATATATTAGACTGACTACATACTACCATATTTTTGCAAAACAATTAATGACTGATTTCTGTTTATTTCAATCACATGCTATTTGATGCTATTTGTAATAATGACAGTTTTTCCCCCCAGATAATCTCATTTATCTGTCTGGTTTAATTTATTTCTCTGTTCAATTTATGCTATAAATTGTTATTGTTTCTGTTAAATGAATTCTTTTTTCTATATTCTCTGTGAATATCATTTCATTACACCGAGAAGTAAGGGATATATTTGTTATTAAAGCAGCAGTGAAAATGCAAAATAATCTGCCATTTTGTGAGTAATGGAGAGCATTTGTATGTATTTTCCCGGTAAAATCAGCCATTTTCTAGAAAATGGTGGAATCTGAATGATCAATCATCATATTTTCAAAGTATTTTAAAATACAATTTGCTTGGCATACATTCCAGAAAAGGTCATGATCTGTGATGACGATTACATCAACAAACCGGAAAGGTAAAAATGCTTGGGAAATACCATCGCTTAAAACATATTTAACAAGCATAATGATCAGGAAAAAAAGACATTACTAAAAAGGATCTTTTTTACTTGCATGCAATTTATTCAATTCAATCTTATCTGTTTTAATCTCATCTTGTAATTTTGAAGTTTAAAAGAATTCCCTCTGTGTTTATGTACGCTATGAATATACAGAATGACGTCATTGGTCTCGAGCTGCGCGAGAATTGTAAATCAAAACAAATGACCGACTTTATTGCATGGCCGAGCAGATGTCACGACACGATATAAGATAAAACATTCTACATATGGCACTACTTTGCAACAGTTAGTCTGCTGGTCTCTATCCCTCTTGGAGACCCACTTATTTTTTGACCCAATATCTTTGTTTTTCACTCTCTCTCTCTCTCTCTCTCTCTCTCTCTCTCTCTCTCTCTCTCTGTTCTCCCCACTTCACCACCCTCAGTCTACTGGCCCGACACCTTCAGAGGGCCTCACCAATCTTAATTCGATATGTGCGTTATCCTATTTGTGTTCTTTGGTTTACATAAAGAAAACCCGAATAACTAATAATGTTATAGAAATCAATGAATAAATGGTCCAGCTAATTGTATGCTGTACCCACCTATATCACATGCAGGCTCCAGAGTCCAGACCGATCAGACTTTCCTTAGGGGAAAAAAGGGGGGTCGGGTGCCGATTACGAAAAAAAACAAAACAACAACAAAAATTAAGCATATTTTGATTTGATTTTTGGTGCTTAACGCCACTTTCAGCAATATTTCAGCTATATCATGGCGACCAGTTTTAGTGGTGGAAGAAGCCGGAGTACCCAGAGAGAACCACCGACCATGGGCAAGCAACTGGTAAACTTTATCACTTGCGGCTGCGAGTCGAGTGCACTCTTTTTTGCAATTTACAAAGCCGGGCGCGAACCCAGCGTATTGGTGATATGCTTGTATGAGTTGTTAGGTAATCCAAGTACCTAACTCATTGAGCCACCCATATTTTTGGAATAGTCACAAACTATAAACAAACGATGTTCGGTTCGTTTATACCTCCAGTTGTTTATAGGAGGGCCTATGTCTTATTTACGTTATTTGTGTTTGTTTGCGTATAGTGGTCTCCAACACATATTGTGTTGTGTTTTTGTTTTGTTTGTCTTCGACTTGTGTACGTTATGTTGCAATTTTCACTGAATTGTCCATTTTGTATTGCCCCTTAGGTATTTTCTAATGTTTACTTTAGGCATAAAAGCTCAAATGGACGTACATTTTATTAAGTATTTTATTATAACCAAGTTTGTATGATTTGTAGTTTCAGTTCTGTCATTAAACATAGTAAATCGCGATTGATATATAAAAGAAACTCTCACAAATATTAGTATCTCTCCTTTTCCTCATATGATCGTGTGTCATTAGGTAAGTCACCGCACAGGTAGTTTAATGGTTAGCGTGCTCGTCTTGAGTACAAGATCGTGGATTCGAACCCCGGTCGGATGAATTCAAAGAAGTATAAAATTGGTCCATGTAACTGCTGATTCCACCCAAGCACGCATCATTAAGGAGAAAGAGAAGATACTAGTCTGCACGGAATCGAGATAATGTGTCCGAGTGGAGCGACATGTCTAACCGCAGACTGTTGTTTCAGTGAGCTAGCACGATTAAGATTCAACTACGAATGTTAATCTAGTATATAGTTGATATCGTATTATGGCTATTTTGCGGTATTTTCCTTTGGTCTTGCTATCTGAGAATTGTCCTTATCATCCTTCCCTCCCGCTATACCTACTTGCTGACTCCATAAGCAAAACTCGTATCAAAGTTCGCGTGAGCTGAGCTGGACTTATCAATAGTGAGCAGGAGTTATCACCAAATTCTCCAAACATTTAAATGATAATTCCTGTGAAGTTGACAAAAGTAAATGAAATTCAGCAACACCATTAGCTAGTTAACATTTTATTTTTTAAACATATATCAAATTAGGAACTGTCGTGTCGTCCTACAAAAATGTACTTGTTACAATTCTTGATAACCTCTGCTGAGACATCATAATGTTTACGCCATAAGCGAGGTCGTGACCTTTGTGTTTTCTAAAACGGAACGGCATTGGTAAACAAAATCGGTGAATCCTATTGCCGACTTTAAAGTTTGTAATAAATCAAACAATGAATATCACCATTAAAGGAAAAATTCAACAATCTTAACATTTATATAAATCTGTAAAAATGAATGGTATATTTGCAAACTACTTATGAACTATGTTTTGGGGAAGCGTATTTTGAATATTTTGAATCATGTGATTTTTCCCGCTAAAATACAAATATAGATGTATCCGTGTTTATGTTAGATTTAATGATGATAAACATGTCATCTGAATGTGAATATGATTGATACTGAAAAATATCAGCCTGCTCGACAGAATATGAAGTTTGTGACTCGTTCGCTTCGCTCACTCGCCATCAAACTTCATATTCTGGCTCGGCAGGCTGATATTTTCGGTATCAATCAATTCACATCCAGATAACATATATACATCTCACGCTAGTAACTAAGTAGTCTCGTGATAAACAAACAACAACGTATAATGACGTCACATTACCAAATCCTTGATAATAAGTGATTAACGATATAAAATAATAATTGTGTTTAAAAAAATGTCAGTATCTCAACAAAAATTATTTAATTATGAATACAAAATAGCGATAAAATAATGTAAAGATGTTTTTTAAAACTCGAGGAGGTTTCTCAATCATCTCTCATTTCAGGGCTTCGCCCTTCGATGAGAGATGACTGAAAAAAGTCCTCTCGTTTTAAAAAAACATCGTTAATGGTTTAATCTCATCGAATGTAACTTGTTCTCGCCATGATATAACGGTTTCTTGTTCATTGGGCGTTAAAAAAAATAATCAAACACTCATTATATTAGTCTCAGACTGTTAAAAAACATGATCATTTCAGAAAAATAATATTTTGATATATCATTTTACGTTAATTGTTAGAAATCATAAAACAGATATCTGATAATAAACAAGAATATAGGAAATCAAAGCCTGATGTTTGTACTCTAACGTTGAGACATTAATAATATCCTGTGCCAAATTAATTAGCATAATATTCCTCAAACTGATATGTATCGTAAGCATAATAAGATAATCATCGTTGTTATCAGTTCTATGTTAAAACTTGATATATCTACTGCTATTGACCTTTTCACACTAGGTTTTCGTCAGACAACACACAAGGGGACGTCGAGGTCGTGATCGTATGGTAGTTGGGTTAATAACTACCAATGCAATCACTGCCTATCACCACTAATGTTGTGAGTTCGTATCACGCTCATGATGAGGTGTACTCGACACAACATTATGTGATAAAGTTTATCAGTGACTAGCGGCATGTCAGTGGTTTTCTCGGGGTACTCTGGTTTCCTCCATCAATAAAACTGACCACCACGATATAATATTGTTAATCACCATAACCCACACACACAACAATCACCACTAACGTTGTGAGTTCGAAACCCGCTCATGGTGAGGTGTGCTCGATACAACATTATGATGTCAGTGACTTGCAGCAGGTCGGTGATTTTCTCCGGATACTCCACTTCCCTCCGACTTCCTCCACCAATAAAACTGACCGCCACGATATAACTGAAATATTGTTGAAAGTGGCGTTAAACACCATAACCGTAACCCTAATCCCTCAAACAACAAGCATAAAACTTATCTTTCATTTTGAATTAATTTTTATCATGAAAAGATAATAAATGGTTTGGAGTTATAAGGGCCAAATTCGGTCCCACCTCAGATGTCGATAACATTTTCTCCATAGTATGTTTCCAATATGTACTTTTCAGAAATAAATGTAATTTGTCAATATGTTTAGTTATTTCCTGGCAGCGGACAAAAAAGATAGATAATGTAATTTCTAAAATTCATTAAATATGGGACTATTTAAGGCATTTATAGCCCTCAATCCTTTCCATGTAAATAAGAATTGATTCCGTCGTATTTATTTCACCCATTTCAACCTCGTCATCAATTTGAGTAATGAATACTAAATAAATTCTAAACTATATATAGAGTTGAATAAGAACACTTGTATATTGAACTTGAAGACATTAACATAATTTTATGTATCATGTCAAGTTCTTTCGCAATAAGTATAAGTTACAGTAGTACTAAACAAAAAAAGCGGCCCGTATTGGATAGAACGGGTTTCTTTTTCCGCATGAGTACTCAGGTGAAGGCCGAGGTGCGTATATTTGTTACAAATTGAACACTACATCAAGAACGGGTCTGTATGTAATTTAAGGAATTAATAAAATGATAAATGTAAAAACAAGACAGGGTGGTAGTATAATATTGTACAGTTTCAAAACCAAATTCTAAAGTGGTCATTTTAATGACAAGAGTGGGGTGGTAGTAGGTTGGTTGGTTGGTTTATGTTAACGCCACTTTCAACAATATTTCAACCATACTATTACGACCACGACGGCCCCTGGGGTGGTAATATAATATTGTACAGCTTCAAATGCCAATTCTAAAGTAGTAATTTTAATGCCATTTATTTCAAATTGATTGATCAAGTCAGCAGTATTTCAGTTATATTCGTGACAAAATAAGATTTTGAAGATACCAAAAGGGTAAACAGAATCCGTAAATCGAAGAAGGACAGGCAACACAATGGCGAAAAGAAAAAGGACAAAAGGACAAACCATTATTGCATTACAACACGACCCCAAAATTTCTGCGGTTTTGGACTAAAAGAAGACATTTATTTTTTGCTGATTTTTTATTCTGCGGTTTGAAAATCTTGCCGCTGAAAAAATTGTTTGTGTTACAGAAAGCAACAGATGAGTTGTTAAATATTTATTCTACATAATATTCTGCTATTTAATTTTTGCGATCCCGAGTTGACGGCAGAATACCAAAACAATTACCAGTTACAAGGTAATTTAAAGGTCACGCTGGGATTGGATCTATGAGCAGAAATTTAGATTTCTATGTATATATTGGATAGGATCGGAAACTTTGCCTTGCTCCAGGCCACTGACGATCACTACTTCCATGATATTGCTCCTTAGGAACTATACTACAAGTTGTTTTTAACGTGCAAGGAACGTGACATCCGGGCAGTCATTTACGCTCCGTCTCGAGGACTAGTTGTGTATTGGATTCGTCAAGCACAACTAACATACCCCTTTTCCGGAGTGGGGCCGTCGTGGTTATGATCGCATGGTAGTTGGATTTACAACTACCTGTGCAGTCAGTGACTATCACTATTAAAGTTGTGAGTTCGAATCCAGCACAAGCTAGGTGTGCTCTATACGGCATTATGTGATAACGTTTGTCAATGACTTGTGGATGGTCGGTGTTTTTCTACGGTCACTCCGATTTCCTCTACCAATAAAATTGACCGCCACGATATAACTGAAATATTGTTGAAAGTGGTGTTAAGCACCGTAAACCTAAGCCAAGCATAAGTCAAAACCCCTTATTCGGAGGGACTGCACCCTGCAAAGGAGAAACCAGGTTATATTACATAATCAGTGATACCGACTTTGTTGACGTAATAACAAATTCTGAGACAATAACAATAACCTAATTTTTTAAAAGATGTGATTTATCATTATTTATCACATGAAGTTGTACCGAATAATATATAATTTATTGTAGTAAAATTGTGTGTAAATGTTTCTTTTCAGTCCTATATCACAGACAAAATAAATCCGAAGACCAATAGTTGTTTGTGATTATGATCGTCGAGACTTTTAATGTAGATTGATCTTTGTTGTATATACTGTATATATGTTTATATTTATATCTATTCTGTATTTGTTATATGTATATTTATGTCTTCTCTGTACCGTTGTATATGGTTTATGAGAATAAAGATGATTGATTGATTGAATCTTTACAACAAATGGGTAATGTCAGACGTTTAATGTCAGACTGTTAATGTAGATTTATTTTTTACAACAGATGGGTAATGTCTCTGTACAGTCTGACACCACGAACAACATTTTTATCAGGTATAAAATCGCTTTTAAAAAAATCAGTTTTAAAAAGTCGTTTTTAGAATATGGCAATAAATAACTGTAAGAGATAAATCCTTATCAACTTCAAAGTTTCATTAAAATAAAATTAGATAAATATACGTTTTGAACTTATGTTTTATAAATAACACCAATGGAACGTATCTGTAAGCAAGCGAGGAGCCAGGTTTTGGATTTAACAGGGGCTTGGAATATGGACGAGGGTTATTGGGGATCACCGATTTCGTCCCCCTAAGTACATGGTAACTCATTGGTATGGTAATCAGGGTGGCTAAGACCTCCCGACAGCTGCTGAAGTAATAGGAATTACAGTCATTACTAATATTCTGGTATATGCTACTGCTCCTTAGGAACTGTATTGTAAGTTGTTTTTAACGTGCAAGCAACGTGACATCCAGACACTCATTTATTCTTCGTCTCAAGGACTAGTTGTATATTGGGTTTGCTTAGCACAACTAGAATACCCGTTATTCAGAGTGGGGCCGTTGTGGTCGTGATCGCATCATAGGTGGATTTACAACTACCTGTGCAATCAGTGACTATCAACACTAAAAGTTGTGAGTTCGAACCCTGCTCATGTTGAGCTGTACGCGATACAACATTATATGATAAAGTTTGTCAGTGATTTGCAACAGGTCGGTGGTTTTCTCTATACAACATTATATGATAAAGTTTGTCAGTGACTTGTGACAGGTCAGTGGTTTTCTCTATACAACATTATGTGATAAAGTTTGTCAGCGACTTGCGACAGGTCAGTGGTTTTCTCTATACAACATTATGTGATAAAGTTTGTCAGCGACTTGCGACAGGTCAGTGGTTTTCTCTATTCAACATTATGTGATAAAGTTTGTCAGCGACTTGCGACAGGTCAGTGGTTTTCTCTATACAACATTATGTGATAAAGTTTGTCAGTGATTTGCAACAGGTCGGTGGTTTTCTCTATACAACATTATATGATAAAGTTTGTCAGTGATTTGCAACAGGTCGGTTGTTTTCTCCGGTTTCCTCTACCAATAAAACTGACTGCCACGATGTAGCTGAAATATTGTTGCAAGTGACGTTAAACACCACAAACATAAACCAAGCACCTTATTCGCAGGGGTTGTATCCCGCAGCGGAGAAACCGGGTCATATTACATAATCAGTGATACTGACCTTGTTGACGTAAAAGCATATTCTGAGACAATAACCCATAAATTTTTAAAAGAAGTTACTTACCATTATTTATCACATAAAGTTGTACCGAATAAAATATAATTTATTCTAGTAAAATGACATGTATCAAAATAAATACGAGGACCAATAATTGTTTGTGATTATGATCGTCGAGACTTTTAATGTAGATTGATCTTTACAACAGATGGGTAATGTCTCTGTACAGTCTGACACCACGAACAACATTTTTATCAGGTATAAAATCGTTTAAAAAGTCGTCTTTAGAATATGGCAATAAATAACTGTACGAGATAAATCCTTATCAACTTCAAAGTTTCATTAAAATAAGATTAGGTAAATATACGCTTTAAACTTATTCTTTATAAATAACACCAATGGAACGTATCTGTAAGCAGGCGATGAGTCAGGTTTTGGAGTTAAGAGGGGCTTGGAATATGGACGAAAGTTATTGGGGATCACCGATTTCGTCCCTCCTAAGTACATGGTAACTCATTGGTATGATAATCAGGGTGGTAAAGACCGCCCCGACAGCTGAGGAAGTACTATGAATTACATCCATTACTAGTATCCTGGTATATGTAATGCTGCGTAGAGTAGAATATTCTTTGTTAAATTGTGGGGTGGGGCACACCCCTCTTACCCCCCCCCCCCCCCCTCGCCTGGTAAGGGGTTGTTGGCTTATTTTGAGGGATGTATCAAGTACAAAATATATAGACAATTATATAATTAAAACATGGTTTGCTTTATCAGTTTTTCCCAACACTGTACATTGCTTCCTCTTTTACTTCCGGCAGTCAAATACAGATCCCTTTTGCCGAACTTAATGCCACTTTTTCACCTGAATGCTGCTTTTCTGTTTGTTAAGTTCTGGTATTGATTATAATCGAACGGCATGGGTGGTGTAATGGTTAGAACATTATCGTTTCGAGTGCGATATATCGTGGATTGGAACATCGCTTGGGTCATATCAAAAACTATAATATTGGTACTTGCTGCTTTCCCGTTTATCACACTGCATTAAGGAGTAAGAGCAAAGACTAGTTGGATCGGATTTAGGATAATTTGTCTGAATAGAGTGACATCAATTGCTGAAATATTGCACACTTTAGTTTTATGTGTATGTTTTGTAGATCCTTGCTTGTCCTTTTTCTTTTGGCCATTGTGTTGTCTGTTCTTCAATTTACGGATTCTGATTACATCTTTGGTATTTTCAAACTCTTATCACTCACTCACTAAATATAATCGACACACACTGCTCACTCAACGCTAAGCAACAATTAATCAAATTTTTTTTGGACATTTTTAAGGATTAATGTATATTGTTAGTACTAAATGTGGATTAGATACAGTTTGAATAGCAGGAGTATTGCCACAAGAAGAAGTATCATATATCTATAAATAGACGATGAAACTGGCATGTTGATAATAGTGGCATGCATGGTATTGAAAACACAATGGTAAGCAGTATTTGAAATGACAAGCCTTTGGTGTGATTGTGGAACTGATTCGTACATGTATATGTTATAATAAGTGTTTGTTTGAACAACATACGACTAAGTATCGACTAAATGCTTTACATGCTACAAGTGAGAACAGTATTGTTTGTTGATATATTATAACAATGACCTTAATAACGTATCGACAACACGTAAATATATATAATTGTGTTTATCCTGCAATCTCAAAAACATCTGCCAAATTGTCTGAAAATAACTGAAATAAGCATCGTTCTAATCGTTTTCGATGGTGCCATAGTGTATGTAACGTCAGAGCTTTTAATGTTACTGTTTCTTTCTGTCGCTCTACATGAACCAGGTACCAGAAATGTTTAATTAGGTCCATGACTAGATAACACTAAAGTGTATTTGACCCCCTTTATTAGTACTTACAATCACACAGCTGCAGGATAAACTACCGTAATATAGTTGTGATCGAATTAATGATAAAAGTGTTGGCAATTCTCCTCCTCTTTATGAATTAGGAGGGCTTCCGTTTTGATTTATGGATTTCTAAGCATGCCTCTTTTACCTTCCCCACATCCATTACTATCAATGGGTCGATACCTCTGCTGTAGGACTATTGATCCCAACTGGTATCATCCGCAATGTAGTCAATATGTTTTGAAATTTACAGTTCCTGATTAATATAATTTCGTATTTGGAACCAAGTAAAACAAAGCAAAGAGCCTAAACAATAAAACCGAATGCTATTAATAAAACTAAGGTTCTCCTTCCTCAGGCATAGGTGACCTAAGCAGATTTTAGCTATCATGTTTAGGCTCTTTGTGTTGTATTGCTCCCAAAACTATATATTATTTGGCTTTGCAATCTTTTGATTTTGAGCGTACCTGATTACTGTTATTCCAGATATGCGCCGTGCGCACTAAGTTTGATATCTATGTTTTTATTATTCCTGAAACGCGCCGTGGACAGAAAAAAAGGGGACCATGTATTTCACAGAGTATTGGCGCTAAGTGTTCGGATAGAGTTGTGGAGTGAAAATTTGGAATTTATATTTGTGGTATGGTGATACATAAAAATTTAAATAATTTTACACATGATGTTGATGGATTAAGCGTATGATGCATGTCTTGGTAATATAAACTATGAAACAAAACAAATCTAAGTTAACCCCGACCCTTATAAAAATGTTCTATGTCAAACCACTATGATGCATTATTTGTATTGTAGTTAGACTTCCATTAGTTTTATATATTTTGACACTTTTATAAAAACACACTAGACGTTGGCCTTGTTAGAATATAGAATATATATATTGACGAAATTCGTCAGAAACACAAATTCTCCAGAGGGCCATAATGATATAAGACAGTCTTTATTAAAAGAATAAAAAAAAAATAAAACACTTCAAAATTGTACATTTTTAATGAAAGTAAAAAAATTATATGCAAAATACAAAATAAATAAATGTTTCCAAAAGGCATTTAATACATATAGTATTTAGTTTATATATCTTTCATGTAATTCTAATTATAGCCCTAGATAATCAGAAGAGAATGTAACAGGGAAACACCAAAAGGAGCTTGGACTTTTGGAGTGTTAAGTGTAATAAGCATTTGTATAAAAGATATCACGTTGTTTAAAAAAATACACAGTATCTAACAATCGCTTAGCAATCTACACCATTATTTAGATAAACAAACCAGTAAATACATAAAAAGAGATTAAATAAAACAGAACATAATTTTTATTAATCTGTAATCCATATACAAAGAATTGTTACCAAAACATCACATTAAATACAATTAAATAAAATATAGATACACACGAGGAAGATGAAGAGATGATGATAATGAGATCCAGAATTATATCTCTTTGTTCCCAATGTAATATTATCCATGTGTCTCACGCAAATAAACATGTAAAAGTCAGAGATGATGATTAATGTTTACAGAACCTGCATACCCATTGTCATAAAAACTGTTAATTGTGATATATATTCCAGCTTCCACAATAGTTGCCGATCAAGTGATAAAACAAAGTCATGGAATATAATTTTTGCATTAAAAGTGTCACCAAACTGGCCATTAAAAACAAAAAAAAATTATCACAATGTATTAAAACAAAGGGGTGTCACTATAAATCGTCAAACACGGAAATGACTGACAATTCTTCCAAAATTCCCATAATATTCAGAAAATGCAGTCACTATTCAAATAGTGCCTTGCATGAAAACATACAAAAAAGAGGTTTTGATGAGATTATAAGTAACAAAGTATATAATATTACACACTTAATCAAAAAGGTTACAGATTAGGAAAACATTTAAGACTGTATATGTAAGTCATAATAATTTTTTGGTCAAGTTGTGTCCACCAGGACAAACTTTCATTATGTAATAATAGTCCCCTAGACTTTAGTCCGTCATTGAATAGTGTCCGCCGACAAAATTACAAAATGACATTAAAGGGGGCATTATTTATGAAATAATGTTCTTCTGTACCTATATAATAAGAACGTAGATATGAAATTTGGAACGCATCACGTCTTTCTGCAATGACCTTCATCAGGTACGCTCAAAGTCTAAATATTTGAAAGCCAAATAATTTAAAAGCTTTTGGAAGCAAGAAGACCAAAGCGCCTATACAGGATAGTCAAATTCGGCTAAGGTCACCTATGCCTGAGGGTCAGATCAATTATGAAGACCCATCGTATCAGCTGAACATATTAAAATATACTTAAAAAGGATTCTTTTATATTTTTGTATAAAACTCCACTACAAAAATGTATGAAAAATCCCATTCCAAACTACACTCATGTAATCTTCAACTTGTTGAGGTCGGTCAGTATTTAGTAGAAGTAGAAGTATATGGTGTCCTAAATAAGTCATCTAATTGATTTTATTCAACAAGTTCAGGATGATCTTTGTCTGATGGAAATGGTATGTCCAACAATTGTCAACAGTTATTAGGACAGATGAGTGTACTGTCGATGTGGTTGTCTGTAATCTTATAGATAAACAACATCTGCAGTCTGACCTCCCGTGTTACATGACAACAAAAATTATTTCATTATGATAAAAGATCCAATCAGGGAGGAAGAATGGTGTATATGTCATGCGCAGGTGGTTGCAACATCATCTGTCACTCTTTCTGATAACTGTTTCTGAGAAGTAAATAGTCTCAACAGTTTCCCTAGAGAAAATATTCTATTGTAATTTTTATTTATTGTGTTGTCTGTTCTTCGATTTACGTCTTCTGATTACCCCTGTGGTATCTTCAAACTCTTCTTCAAATAGCACACTTTTTTATATCCTTTGTATTCTGGTTTTAACGTTATTATACCTACAAATGTCGGAGCTGCATGAATGTTTGCTTACCAAACAATACATTTGCCACTGCTGCGGGAATTTGAATAAAATATTGATTGATCGTGCATATATACATTAAAAGTGATGTTAATATGTTCGGGTTGTTTCTTTATATGTTCATTTCCAGAAAAAATACTAAAGAAAACTAAAATGGACTTTGACATTTGTAAATTGTCGACTTCCGTTTATATTGTTGTACGTCAGTGACAATGATTCCTGGATGCTGATTTATTTAACGTTTTCTTACGAGTTTTAACCTCTAAAATCAAAATGCCATCAAATTGTAAAAATTCAGTAATTAAATGCAACATGGTATATTTATATATATAAACTGAAAGCGACTGTAAACATAGTTTGTACAACATTTTAACATGACCAACATTACATGCAAACTATGGTTTCTATGATATTTTCGTAAACAAATATTTTATTTCCTGCTACATTCTAGAACTGTATAACAGTATTATTGCAGTATTTATATTTCTTTCATATCTTGGGATCTACATGTATAAAAAATACAGGATTTTGAATTTTCAGTATTATTATTTGTGGTTTTACGCAATACTAGATGCATAGTAGGCAGTCTGTTCTGATTTTGTTTAACACACTGTTCATCAGTAACAAATACCTTTCATGCTTATTGTATACCGCTATTTCAATACAAATATAAGGTCTCTTTTGTGCAATGGTCACCATGCTCGCCTCCAGTGGGTATCTGTTGTGTAATGATTGCAATGCTCGCCTCCAGTGCGTATCTGTGGTGGAATGGCCACCATGCTCGCCTCCAGTGCTTATATGTTGTGTAATGGCTGCCATGCTCGCCTCCAGTATATGTAATGGTTGTCATACTTGGCTCCAATGCGTCTCTGGTGTAATGGTCTCCATGCTTGCATCCAAAGTGTAGTTGTGGTGTAATGGTCATCATGCTCGCCTCCAGTGCGTATCTGTGGTGTAATGACCACCATGCTCACCTCCAGTATATATAATGGTTGTCATACTTGGCTCCAATGCGTCTCTGGTGTAATGGTCGCCATGCTTGCATCCAAAGTGTATTTGTAGTGTAATGGTCATCATGCTCGCCTCAAATGCGTATATGTGGTATAATGGTCAGCATACTCGCATTCAGTGTGTCTCTGTTGTGTAGTGGCCACTATGCAGCCATCAGTGTGTCTATGTTTTGTAATGGTCACCATGCTGGCCTCCAGTGCGTCTAATGTATAGTGGTCATATTACTTGCCTTCAGTTCGTCTCTCTGGTGTAATGGTCTCCATGCTACCTCAAGTGCGGATCAAATCCAAGATTGTAAAATGGCATTTACTAAGCACACATCATTTAAGAAAATAAGCAAGTGATGGCTGGCTGCTGGCAAACAACAATTACAATCAAACATTTAACGAGGACAATTTAGCATTTTATGAATTTTATCATCCCAGTGATAGTATGGCAGACGATTAATTAATTATCTTTACAACTATTTCAAAGAAAACATAGATATCAAAATTTAGTGCGCACGACGCGTCTCTGGAATAAATAACCATCATCAGATCATAAAATCGGAAATTGATATATGGATCAAGGGAAATATTGTTTGAGAAGACTGTGACAAAGGTATCAACATTTTTACAGCACTTTCTGTAATTAAATGAAATTTCATAAACGCTTCGTGTGCATTGAATTGAATATCAACGTTTTTATTTCTACCTATGCAAGACGAAAATCTAAATTGAAGTCAAATATTACTCTTATATATTTTCTCAGACAGAGGTTTCATAATTCTGATGCCGATCTATCTAACACCAAAGATAAGTTCTTGTCTTTTAAATCATACACTGTTCCTATATTGAACTTAAATTACATTTATTTACTAGAAACAATGTACAATATTCTGTTACGATTTGTGTATGCTCTGTGTGTATGTTATTTTGCTTGTAATTGTAATGATATAACCAAAGACCACGATATAGCTGAAATAATGCTAAAGTTGACGTTAAACACAAATCAATCAATCAATCAATCATATAACAAAAAACTTCACAAGTTGGCAAAACTTGTGTCTCATCCTTGAGCATATGAAATAGTTATAAACAAGCATAACCAAATTACTCTCTGAATAGACCTATATACCTTATTTGAACATTTGCAGATTAAAATGAACATGTGATGATCGGATGTTTCTACCGTCGGACGAATTACAAATCAAGGTACAAAGTATAATAAATCTTAGTAATGATGTTCAGTTCCCTTTTAATTTGAATACAATGATATTATGCAATTATTGACTTTGGAATAGGTTGTTATCTGAATTTATCAGCCTGAAAAAAAAATTAATATTCACCGAGCCGCAGGCGAGTTGAATATACATTTTTAAAGATTGATAAACCAGATAGCAACTTATTCTAAAATCAATGATTGCTTTATTTCATGAAAATGTTTTATTGTTTTCTACTTACAACTTCATCGTCATACCAATAAAATAGCGCAATTTTGGAGCGTTTGTGTATGATTCATCCGATAAACAAATGTTAAACGCAATCTCATTGGTTATTGAACAACGAAAGAACGAATTTGATAGGATAGCAAAAGACCGATTTTCCCCATTTATTTGTATGCCTTGAAAGGCTGATATCACTTTCCGGACACCTACCAGGATTTATTTTTAGCCGAGAGGTTGATATCGCAAGTACTCAAAATCTCTTAATCAGTTTTTAAGCTAATCATATGTAAGTTAAATTACAGTCATGTAATAAATTTTATTATGTGTTTGTTGTTATTGATGGTTAGTTAGGTAGAATTAAGATCAACTGTTATCAAATTGTATTGTATTGATAAACCAAGTTATATTGCACTATTCTGGAGCTATTAATCTATGTCGGTACAATATAGATACACGACCAAGAATAGCTAACAATTGTCATGTATCATGGTTAGCACTATGGAACTACGTGGTATAGAAATAAGATATAGTTTCTTTGCTGCGAGTCATATCCCAGTAAGGGGTATCCGTTGGTAGTGCGGGGCGAATCTAACACACAGTGGAACTGCTTACCCTTCCGGAGCACCTGAGTTCACCCACGGTTTTAAATGGGTTCGTGTTACTCGATCTTTAGTTTTATGTGTACGATTTGTAGATCGTTGTTTGTCCTTTTTCTTTAGACCATTGTGTTGTCTGGTCTTCTTCGGTTTACAGATTCTGATTACCCTTTCAAACTCTTCACACAACTCATCCTTAGGGCCGCACGCTACAGATTGTCTCTTGTCTGAAAAATGTGCTGCACGAAGAATGTGCTGCTCCTTGCACGTAAAGGACAACATGCAGCAGCCCCTAATGAACAATACAGTCAAACCTGTATATAAAAGCCATTCGAGGGAACCTGAAAATGTGACCTTTATGAGCATTTTCCCTTTATATACAGGTGAAAAATATATGCACTATTCATCTTTGGGGAAAATGAGACTGTTCTTTATAGACAGTGATTTGTTATATAGAGGTGACCTTTAATGCAGATTTGACAGTTGCTTCATTCGGTAATAGTGGTCTTTGTTGGTCTGCTTCAAGGCACACAGTTCCAACCTTATTCATTTTATCATCTTTAATCAAACGGCCTATCCCAGTGATATCTCTAAGACCAACATGGTTTGTGATGTTTGTAAATCTGTTCTGGTCATAAATATTTCTAACAAAATAAAATCTTGACCGATTATCAACTTCATTAGAATGACTGAATGATTTTCGTTACATTTTTGATGAGCTGAGTGATGCCTTACCAACACACACCGAGATGGATTATACTAGTCCACAGGTAGAAATGTAACTACACTCGGATACATTATCACGACTCCGACCAAAATAGTACTTACTCTTACTTGATAACGTTGCATGCTTATAGCATATTATATCATGTCCATTTTGTGTTCAATGATTTGACGTGAGAAGTGATTGTTCATTTTGTTGATATTGGAGAAATGTGTTGACTATCACTGTTTAAACTTTCATTTCATAGTTAACTGAAAAGCAACAAATATAATTTCACAGTCTATACTCGATTGGGAATCGAATCCACGATCATATCTAGTTGATCGTTTATCAGATTTGCAAATAATTAAACTCCACCATAGCGATAATTCGTGACTATTGTCATCACATAAAACATATTATTTGTTAATAAACCGAATTGAGCTGGACGTAGGCTATGAACATATTTTTTGTTTAATAACACAATAATGTATCTTAATGACAAGAGCGCCGTTAGTATCATTAATATAGGTTATTACCAGTGAAGCAATAGGTATTACCTAAAACATATTATTTGTAAATAAAACAAACTGAACTGGACGTAGGCTATGAACATATTTGTTTTGTTAATTAATATAAGAGCGGCCATTAGTATAATAAATATAGGTTATTACCAGTGAAGCAATATTGTTTATGGATAATAAAACAAGTACCATCTCGAAATGTTGCATATGTAAAATTCATGTATTCTACAGAATAACAGAGTAGAACCATATAATCGAATTATTGTGGAATAAATTTATTTTATGGTCAAGGTTGATGGGGCGACTGCTGATGGAATGTATTATATAAAGATTTAATAACAGCGTCCCTTTACTGCTCACAATCTGTTAATTATATTATACTAATGGATAATGGGGTCAGCAACACCAGTCTGCGATTCAACTGAGTCTCATTTAACTATATAAAAAAACGCTAATTTCCATACAAAATATTTTCCTGAAAAAAGAAGGAAATGCGTGTGTGTGTGTGGGGGGGGGGGGGGGGGGGGGCGGGTAGATAGAGCTGCTGATTGTACCATTCGATAGGCTTATGTACATTCTAAGCAAACATAATTTTATGTTTGATGAAGAATTAGCAGATCAAGAGAAAAAAGTAGATATTGGTCTTAACGTTTAAATCTTCAAACTTTTGTGAAAATATATATTATTTTCCAACTACAAGAGAGAATACATTATTACTAGGTTTAATATTAACGGTAAAAGTTAAAAAAAAATCGTTTCTTTTAACACTATAGAGCAGTCTATGGCTTAGGTGTCTATGGCCCAATGGTAATATAATATATATGGACAGGTTTGAGGGACACAATCGTTCATACAGGGGCATACAATGGTAAAGCGGGGTGACACAATTTATAGCAAATCGTCCAAAGTGCGGTGCATAAATTCATGCTCAGTACAGAGAAAATACTAGGCTGTTATCACATGATTCATTATCAATATCAGCAATGATTCCCACTCGGAACTCCTCGGGTGTTTCATCACCCAACACTAATAGCATTAGCAATCATTAGATAACCTCTTAACGAACAAGTTACTAGTGTTACCAGTTGATCCCAAGTTACAAAGCATTTTTTTTCTATTCAGAACTCCTTGGATGTTTCTCCACTCATCACTACTAATATTACTGTTATCAGTGGTTACCGGTTAATGCCAAGTTTCAAAGCATTTTTTTTCCCTATTCAGTACTCCTCGGATGTTTCTTCATACAACATTAATAATACTAGTGTTATTTGTGGTTACCGGTTGATACAAAGTTTCAAAGCATTTTTTCTACTCAGAACTCCTCGGATGTTTCGTCACTCAGCACTAATATTATCAACAATCATTATATTAACTTTTAGAGAATAACCAGTTGCTAGTGCTCTCTGTGGTTACAAGTTGATGGCAAGTTTCAAGTCATTTATTTCCATTCTATAGTTCTTGGGTGTTTTGTCACTCGACACTAACCTCGGGCGTGATACAACAGCGGCCATAATCTTCTTTTAAATCGCGTGAGACTTTGAAGCATGTTGAGAAATAATCACGTATGTCATATGCATAACAATCCTAAATTCTCCAACTATTTTGGCTTCAAACCAAAAGTGTCCCAAAGTTTTACTTCGCACAATGTGAATCCGTGATAAATATAGGCGTCGTGATTTTTGTTTATATGCGCATTAATAAACTGTAAACCGTCTTCAGGAGAATTGAAATGTTTTGGTTTGAAACATATTCATGCATCTATCACAGCTGATGTGTTGATGAGAGAGCAGCGAAATAATGCGAAGTTACCACTAGTAGAGCTCGAACTGCCTACCCTTCCGGAGCACCTGAGTTCACCCCAGTTTTTAGTGGTGTTCGTGTTATTCGATCTTTAGTTTTATGTGTAATGTTTTGTAGATCGTTGTTAGTCCTTATGTCCTTTTTCTTTTGGCCATTGTGTTGTCTGTCTATTTTTTGTTCGAATTAGGTCATATATATTATATTCTCTTTTTTTCAATCAGAACTCCTCCAGAGACTTATCACCACTTACCAGCATGATGATTAATTGTATGTAAACTTGTTCTGATGCTGAATATTATACTTACATGAGGTCAAGTAACATCTATGATTTCATTTATTTAATAATAGTAAGCGATTTACTGATAAAAGTACATATGAAAAGCATTTAGCTGTTCTGTCAATAATCATCTATGTGTTATATACAACGAATTAATCAGTAGTATACCTGATACTGCAATTAACAGACATAGAAATCACTAACACCTGCTATATTTTATGCACAGTTAATATTATCATTTGGCTTATTTTTTTATGAGGGGAGGGTTGGAAGGGGGTGGACCCATAAATCTAGTTTAACCTCACCACTTCTGATTGAAGTGCCTGTACCAAGCAAGTAACGTGATCGGTCATGTATTTGTGTTAGAGGTGTCGATTGTCCCTCTTTTTATGATTTTTATATTTGATTTTGGAATTGTTCCAACATTGTGGTGTTTGTTTTCATTTTATTTGTAATTCAGAATCCCTTTTGACGGAAATGGGGTCATTTTCGAATTAAATAAAAAAAAAAAAAAAAAAAAACGTAGATATTTAATTTAATGCACCGGACGCGTTTTGAAATAACCTGCAAATGAAGGTCAAATTGTGTGACCTTATTATCTTAATGCCTCTGAAACCGTGATAGACAAATTCAAAGAATGAAAAATGTTCATCATGTCATATTGCAACTTTGTTATAATTTGTGCGTGCAAATATTGATATTGAATGTTTGTATTTATCTCTGTACCATTGTAATGCCTTGGTTTATGAGAATAAAGAATCTTGAATCTTGAATCTTGACCGAAATGATTCGACCACTATGTCAGAGTCTTAAGTTCAGTTAAAGGTTCAGCTAAATATATTGATGACAATAACCATTAATTATACAAGGCAAGATTTTGAAGCAATTAAATGAAATCAAAGGTTCCACTTGTCGTAATCACGATCCAGTCATTTCCCCATTCACGACTTATCACCTGGTTTTTGACAAGAGTAACACAATGGGTGCCTCTAGTGGTGCATGAATAGCTTACCCTTCACGAGTTAACCCCCAGTTTTAGTGGGTATTGTGCGACTCGATCTTTAGTTTTCTGTATGGTGTTTTGTAGATCACTGTTGGTCCTTTTTTATTTTGCCCATTGTATTGTTTGTTCTTCGATGTACGGCTTCTGATTATCCCTTTGGTTGTTTTTTTAAACTTTTCTTATGGAACCGGGAGTTGTCTTTTGAAGCATTAAAGCATCTTTTTATAATCAGGATAATGAAGTTTATCAGATGGTGCATTTCCTAACCAGAAGTGACATTTTCTGAAACAGGAAGTGCGGTAAATCATATTTTTTTTTAGAATTATTGTAATAAAAACTTAGATATCAAATGTAGTGCCCAAGATGCGTTATTTGAATAAACTTCATCAGGTACCACGCCGGGTATTCGGACACTTGGAACCGGGTCGAACACTAAGAACCGGGTCAGACAAGTGACAACAACGTTTTCGGGTGAGTATGCTATTTTTATCCTCAGCGACCGTCAGCGATATTAACAACAAAAATAAATTGACACATCGTCTTTGTTATTAACGTACTAGGTCTATACCAAGTTTTGAGTATTATAAGTGGATAATAAATCGACCAGAACGTTTTAATATCGGAAGTTTCAGAAAAAATATGTGAATCTTTAACTTTAGTCGCTTGTATCTACTCACGGAGAGAGAGTTCCATGATTGTTTTGTCGATATACCTCCCATAATCTATACTAGACTATTCATTAAAAAATAGGCTTTTGACTAGCGGTTTCTAGCGCAACATCTATCTTTTTATAACAACGGGTGCATGAAATCGGACACAAAGGACCGCGGGTTATGATACAATGGAACGCGGAATCTTGTGTGTCCGTGGATACTAAGAACGCGGATTACATTCACTAATTATAACATTGAAATTGTAGTTTTGTTTCAAAAAAGCAACGTAGCAGGCTGAATAGACTAACAACGTAATAAATCTTACAGAAAATAAACTCTATATATATATAAAAATGACACAACTCATAAAACTAAGTTGGACTAGCTATCCAAATATATATTTTTCAGGCATGGAATAAAAGAAAGTTCCTTGCAGAGTATTATTGAACATTGTAATCTGTCACACGGAGAAGAAACATTAAAATATCGGCAACTGATATTAGACGAAAACACAGAAATACAAAGATATCAAACAAAAATACACGAAGGAGTAGTACCATCTAATTTACCCAAATATGGCAAATGCATTAACGTTAATGATGGCTTAGCTTACATACTTGATAAGGAATCCAAAAGAAAGAAGCTGAATACTCCAGTAAAGGAGAACTTCTGTAAGAATCTTTTTCAAACTCCGAAAAGTAACCAAATTAGTGTCCGAAATCCGCGTTCTTAGTATCTTTCACTTAAGGTTATCCGCGGTCCTTTGTGTCCGATTTCATGCACCCGTTGTTATAAAAAGATAGATGTTGCGCTAGAAACCGCTAGTCAAAAGCCTATTTTTTAATAAATATTCTAGTATAGATTATGGGAGGTATATCGACCAAAACAATCATGAACTCGCTCTCCGTGAGTAGATATAAGCGACTAAAGTTAAAGATTCACATATTTTTTCTGAAACTTCCGATATTAAAACGTTCTTGTCGATTTATTATCCACTTATAATACTCAAAACTTGGTATGAACCTAGTACGTTAATAGCAAAGACGATGTGTCAATTTATTTTTGTTGTTAATATCGCTGACGGTCGCTGAGGATAGAAATAGCATACTCGCCCGAAAACGTTGTTGTCACTTGTCTGACCCGGTTCTTAGTGTTCGACCCGGTTCCAAGTATCCGAATACCCGGCGTGAGGTACGCTCAATGTCGAAAAGTTGGAAAACCAAATAGGTTTAAAAGTTTTGGGAGCAAACAGGATCGCCAAGATCAGCTAATGTCACCTATGCCTGCGGAAGGAGAACCTTAATTTTGATAATAATTTTATTATTTAGGAACTGTAAATTTCAATAACAAATATATCTAATAAACCATGTCAGTGCTATTAAAGAAATGGCAGTTTTTCGCGACCGGAAGTATCATTTTCAAGACTCCGCCATTAGCATATGAGTTTATCCTGCTTGCTAGTTGGGATCGCGTTTTTCAATCTTTTGTTATCTGTGTAGTAGTGTTTTTCAGACCATAGTTTTGACTTTTCGTCTATCTTCTTGACTTTTCGTCTATCTTCTGTTGACCATTGCATGGTCTGTCCCAAGATGTAAGGCTTCTGAACACTCCTTTATTGCCTTTAGCCTTTTCTTTTAACTATTTGGCAAAATGATTTAGCCGATAACTAACAGAAACGCCATGCTTTTTATCACTTCATACATGTATATCGTAACCTTTACTTAAACGGGCCGTCGTGGTCATGCTCGTATGGTGATTGGATCTCCAACTACCTATGCAATCAGTGCCTATCACCACAAACGTTGTGAGTTCGAATTCCGTTCAGGCGAGGTGTACTCGATACAACATTATGTGATAAAGTTTGTCAGTGACTTGCGGCATGTCGGTGGGTTTCTCTGAGTATCGCCACGATATAGCTGATAAATTGTTGAAAGTGGCGTTAAACACCATATCACTAACCCCTTTACCCAAAGTTGTTTTCATTTATCAAAGGTTCCTGTTTTAGAAAGAAAAAATAATTCAAAGACAATTTAATTCTTTTACTATCCAATTATTATAATAAATTCAAATTGTATCTATATATTCAGTGGCCATAACTTGGAATTGAGTTATCGGCGCCATTTGCAACATAATAGAAAGACAACTACATTAATATATTATCAATTTTCTTTTCATACGAATTACTTTCTTTATTCCTTCAATTACAGTGCTATACAACAATCAACAATGTGTTTTCCTACGCGAACTTGAGTAGTGGAAGAAATTCATGTTTATGACAATCCCCTCTATATTATAACAGGCCAGGCGGTAATATGGTGATTTATATGGTAAATTTGCTGCCACCACCGGTGTTTAGTACACCGGGAACTTTACACTAGACTTGAACAACAAATCTAGGATGCAGTGCTGAAACCCAACTCAGGTCTCAGAAAGTTTTGTCTTTGTTTATTCTTTGTTTTAACAGGCTTCGGGTTTTATACAGTTTTTTTAGTTATTAAAGTGAAGACAAGTGATACGCTTTATGTGTTTCACCGTTTGATTGAATACTCAATAGTTTTGTCTGTTAGCATCTAGTGCCAGATAAAGGGCAGTAGGGAAATAGACGTGGAACCAGAAAAAAACATACGAATCTCACCAAGCTAATGAAAATCTATTCGAAATACAGCAAAATTGTGGGGGTAGTTTCTAGTGTGGTAATTTGGAGAAAAGAGCACACTCACCTCTCTTTTGTCAGTGAATACCACACTGGCATCAATCGAGGAGAGAGAAATATTCACACAGCCAAACGGCAACACGAGAAACTAAAATGGTCAGCCTATCCAGCAATCAAAACTGACTCTTGTTGGACAGACAAGAAGTGCAGCTATCTCACGGGATAGAAAATGGAACAATATGACAGATCAATGGATCCTGGGGAGACTAAAATCTACCATCAAGTAATTTAAATAATCACTGTAGTCTGAGCTGGAACAATAGACCGAGGATAAGTTGGACATGTACAATTCAACTGCCGCTCTGTAATTTCCGTTTTGTAGCAATAGATAAAGTAAATGTAATTCAGTTCAGCATAGTTTTTATATATATTCAAATTATTCAACATCAATACAATACAATTCAAAGTCAATCAAGTAACAAACCAGTGTTCAACTTATGTAATATTTAACAAGCTATTAATGCTTAGATTCAATGCTCAATTTACACTGACCGATCTATGTTTACATAGTCGAATGTCAGGTTGTTTTATAACAGGCTACTGGACCAGGGCTATAAAAAGATTCGCCTTATTCGATCTCTTAAAAAGTTTATATTCCGATACCAATATCTTGTCGAAATATATTCCGTCTCTGCAGAAAAAATTATAAGCGATGCATTTTCATATAGTGAAAATGTATAAAGATAAAGAAGTGAATTTTTTTTTTTTGTCAATGTGTGACGTAAAAATATTTTTGACATTTACGTCACCGAATATGGTACTGCTTTGACAACTATTTTACCTATTTTGTTCCTGTATTTAAATACTGTTACAGTGACAGCCGGAACCTTTGAACCGTAATGAGAGCGGGAGGTTTGGCGCCTTAAAATCTGATTCAACCCACCATTTCTTTAGAAATGCCTGTACCAAGTCAGGGTCATTACGGTTTTCACAGTTTTCCGGTTGTTGACTGATTTTGTCTGTTTATATAATTATGAGTTTTTACTTTCCCTTTGTAAGATTGTTCGGAGTTCGGTAATTTTGTTATTACCCTTATTTATCTCAGTTTATCAAATTGTGAACGTTACCAAGTAAAGCTTAGTGAAATGAATTTTACGCCAACCAGTTTATGAATACATCAACCGAATTGTTAGCGGGTCCTACTATGAAGCAAGTATAAAAACATATTACGCTGACCCACTTCAATATATGAAAGTGGAATGTCAGGAATACTCCTATGTCCAACTTAAATAGCAAAATCCTATTAAAATCCTATCTCCTATCAACCTAACCAACAAACAGAATAAATGGATGGGCGAGTGTGGGTGTAGGGTGGCATAGCATGGTAAGTTTTATTTCAGCAGCAACAGCAAAGGAAATAAAAATAATTTTGAACTAACCAAACTATACAACTCTAGTCTGAATGTCAGTAAATGCCAAATAAACTCCCTTATTGAATAAAAATAAAAGAATCGGACTCAACCTACAAGCAAACAACTTGTAGAAATGTTTAATCCGAAATGTATAATTAACCTGAACTAATTTTCGCCCGGACTCATTAGACTACTAATGACATGTTCGGATAAAGAAAAAAATAAATAAGCCAAACAGTAGAAAAGTGAATCAAAATACTAAAATAGAACCAGACACATAAAGAATACTCTATGCGAATTCCGGATCTACAATTTATCCAATTTAGCTACGACTTCACAACAAAACATTGTGAAACTGTCAAAAAGAAAAATGCCAAAGGAAAAAAAATGTTCTTATCTGAAAATAAACGTTAACTGTCAGAAATTCCTAACTAACAGCGTGGTACACTCAACCTGCAACAGCGTAAGAACAAAATAGTAAGAACCAAATAGTAGGAACCCCGAAAGGGATGCTGAGCCCTTTTTATACTAGAAAATTCCGCCGGGACAACTGCCGGGGTGACGACATTTCACTCCCGTCTAAATACCAGCCACACACTCGCCTTACAAATAAATCCCGGCAACAGTAAAATAAATTGTTCTACAATTCATAAAACGATAGAATCTTATATACACACTCATAATATCTTAGTCGACAATAATCTTAAGTTTCTTGTTACATTTTGATACACACAATCTTATTTCAATGCCAACAATAAAACGGGATTCTTACATTGATTACAAATAGTCCCGCTAGGTAAACTAAAAGAGCAATGCATTGTGGGATATTTATCCGACTGATTTATCACAATAACAAAACCGGCGGCAATACACAAATGTCTGTTTACAAATTAATACAATGTTGTGCGCCTTTACACATGATGAACACTGGCAGTTCTGAACAACTGAATACTCTGTTGAAATACGGGATCGATTTACGTAAGAATTTTTAAGCTCTCAGAAAATATTTGAAGCAGAAATCATTACGATCACCAGTAAATTACAGTAAAATCGGTATTGACAAAAATCAGCTGTCTGTAAATTCACGTGAAAATAGTAAGACATTTCCGAAAATACAAGGAACTGCACTTGTAACTTTGAATAAAGTAGGGGGTAATCCTGTATCTTACAATATAGTGAAAACATTATATCCAATTTAGGTCGGATTATTGAGTAGGTTCTTCAGTGTTAATTATATTGATTTTCTCTTTGTAATTATTTGCGATATCGTCTAGAGAAATATTTGCGGGTTTCCCAAATGGAGAGCAATTACATGCGATATATTATTGACAATAATGTTTGTATACATTGTTTTATTTATATTATCTTCAGCTACAATATTTGAATAAGCATCCCTATATAATGAAAGAAACCTTGAGTTCAGATAATGAACATACTAAATGGAAGATATTCAATTCATAGTCCTATTATCCAGATTTACACACGATTAATTATTCCGATGACAATCTCACTTTCATACAAGAATATGCGTTTCTTCCATTCAACACCGGTCTATGTTGTCTTTCCTTGTATTTGGTTTTATAGCTCCTTAACACTTTTAAAATATTTGGCTTTCCAATCTTTCGATTTTGAGCGTACCTGATGACGGGTGCCACTAGTGGAGCAGTAACTGCCTACCCTTCCGGAGAACCTGAGTTCACCTCCGATTTTAAGTGGGGTTCGTTTTACTCTAGTTTTATGTGTATGCTTTGTAGATTATCCTTTTGTCCTTGTTTTGCCATCGTATTGTCTGTTTGTCTTCGATTTACGAATTCTTATTACCTCCCTTTGGTATATTCAAACTCTTTTTATTCCAGAAACACAGTGCTTCTTTAATTTTCCCTGGACCGTTGTGCTACTAGATTGTCTTTAATTTTCTCTGGACCGTTGTGTTGCCAGATTGTCTTTAATTTTCTCTGGACCGTTGTGCTACCAGATTGTCTTTAATTTTCTCTGGACCGTTGTACTACCAGATTGTCTTTAATTTTCTCTGGACCGTTGTGCTACCAGATTGTTTTTAATTTTCACTGGACCGTTGTGCTACCAGATTGTCTTTAATTTTCCCTTGACCGTTGTGCTACCAGATTGTATAATTTTCCCTGGACCGTTGTGCTACCAGATTGTCTTTAATTTTCTCTGGACCGTTGTGCTACCAGATTGTCTTTAATTTTCTCTGGACCGTTGTACTACCAGATTGTCTTTCATTTGCTCTGGACCGTTGTGCTACCAGATTGTCTTTAATTTTCTCTGGACCGTTGTGCTACCAGATTGTCTTTAATTTTCCCTGGACCGTTGTGCTACCAGATTGTCTTTCATTTTCTCTGGACCGTTGTGCTACCAGATTGTCTTTAATTTTCTCTGGACCGTTGTGCTACCAGATTGTCTTTAATTTTCCCTGGACCGTTATGCTACCAGATTGTCTTTCATTTTCTCTGGACCGTTATGCTACCAGATTGTCTTTAATTTTCCCTGGACCGTTGTGCTGCCAGATTGTCTTTAATTTTCCCTGGACCGTTGTGCTACCAGATTGTCTTTAATTTTCTCTGGACCGTTGTGCTACCAGATTGTCTTTCATTTTCTCTGGACCGTTGTGCTACCAGATTGTCTTTCATTTTCTCTGGACCGTTGTGCTACCAGATTGTCTTTCATTTTCTCTGGACCGTTGTGCTACCAGATTGTCTTTCATTTTCTCTGGACCGCTGTGCTACCAGATTGTCTTTCATTTTCTCTGGACCGTTGTGCTACCAGATTGTCTTTCATTTTCTCTGGACCGTTGTGCTACCAGATTGTCTTTCATTTTCTCTGGACCGTTGTGCTACCAGATTGTCTTGCATCCCCTTCATTTCATTTCGATGTCACATACTGTAATATCAACCTCCCATTCTGTTTCCCTTCCTGTTTTCATTTTCTCTGGACCTTTCTTCTGCTAGATTGCCTTGCCTTCCCCTCATTTCATTTTGATGCACCAACTTGTAATATCAAGGCGAACTATGTCAATTTTGCCTCTGGATAAACAATGCTCGTCAAGTTTCCTGATATCACCCACGGTTTTTAGCGGAGTGAGTGTTACGCGATCTTTAGTTTTCAGCGTAGTGTTTTGTAGATCGCTGCTTATCCTGTTGTCCTTTTTTATTTTCACCATTGTGTCGTCTGTCCTTCTTCGACCTACGGTTTTTGATTACCCCTTTGATGCCTTCAACCTTTATGTTTATGAATTCTTTTTTTGCGTCGAATTTGTTTTTTTTTATGGCGGTTGTTAACCAGGGTGGGTTATCTTTCCTGATAGAAATAATTCTATTAGGAATTGTGTCGTTGGCTATGTCAGTAATTGTTTGTCTTATACTACATGTAATGGAGTCGATATCATGACCAGTAAACATGGAGTTCCAGTCTATAGTTGAAAGTCTTTGTCTATAGGAATTATAATCACCTCTATCGTATAGGAAAATTTTACGTCTAATAATAGTAGAATGTTCGATATAATGATTAAGAAATTATATAATAGGTAAATGGTAACGTGTTTGGTTTAACAATGGGGCGCCGACCTCTGAGAATACAATATTACGGTGGTCATTAACTATTAACAGGTCCAACGTAGATGAGCTATGCTCAGTAATATAAGTCGGTTCGTCAATAAGCTGGTACAAACTGTATTGGGTTAACAGTGATCTTGTCTTATTATTAGTACATGTATTATTATTTAATTGGTTATTGTTAAAATCTCCAACAATGATTATAGCATGATTACTATTTAATGCAAGATCAATTGATTGTTCAATATCCAGCAACGATTGTGACCCACTGTCAGGGGGAATATAAAAGGTTCCATGTAAATACTTTTTGTTTTTAAATTTAATTTCTATCCAAAGACATTCTATGTTATCCATTTGTAAGTCAGGTCTGACAATACAATTAATGTGTTCCTTAACATAGACAATAACTCCACCTCCCGTCTTATTTTGTCTGTCTCGTCGGAATGGGGGGAATTTATAACCCGGAAGTTTTAACGTTTCGTCATTAATGTTCGGCTTTAGCCAATTCTCAGTAAAGGACAAAATGTCATAACTAGAATATTCGGCCGTAATTATATCTAATTTTGGAACAATACTTTGTACGTTTAAATGAAGAAATGAGACATTATTTTTGAAAACACTGCAGTCGGATGACAGATCGCTCACACTGCTAAAACTACGAGATGATTCTGATAGAGAAGGACCTAGATTTTGTTCGACGCCCGATATAATCAATAGAATGCACAAAACTATACAAAAGTGAGCAAAGTTATCAAGGCACATCAACGTTCGATTCTGCTTTAATATATTTTGTGTACCTTTGTTCACATAAAGGGAGTTGCTTTCGTTTAGAAGAGGAACGAAAAATAAGAAAATAGCAATCGGCAATACCCGTAAACCGTGTATAGCAAAAAAGACTAATACACAATACATCTAAATAACTAAGTCTTTTTCGCGTCATAGGAGTACGTGAAGCAGTATAATGTTGACCGATGCTTCCTCTGTATTGAGTTACATCAATATTCATTTTATGTAATACCCGTGTTTCTCAAAAAATCAAGATAAGAAGTCTCGGTCATTTTATTTGATACTAAGTAGGTCGCGATATTTAGGTCGGTGTAAGTGAAAAGTGGTGCAGTTGAAAGTTGGAAATAAATTTTAATTTTGATATAAAAAGTAAATATTAATGGAATTAGAGAGCAATTAAAAAACATGATAATTTTAAAGATGTCTGGGGGTACTGAATGTATTGCATGTGAGATGTGTATGATTTGTGCATAATACAATAATTAAAGATTTATAAAGAAATAAAATAATGTCTGGTACCAATTAACATATTTGTTACTGTTTGTGTAGGGTTAAGAATATTATAGCAGTGATGAAAAATACAAAAAATGTTTGAAGAATGACAAATAATAATTGAACAACTGAAAGTTATAAATATTTACACAATGCAATTCAATAAGATTGTACATATTGAATATCAGCAATTGACATAATTTGAACCAACATAAACAAGACACAACATAAATTATAATGGATATACATCAACACTATTAATCTGAACAAAAATGAATATAAACAACAACATGAAATCAATTTTTTTTATAATTGATATAGAATTATGTAAGGTTATGCTAGTGGTGCCTCTACTGTTTGTGTAATTTGTGAATATTATAGAAGCCATGCAAGGTGAAAAAAAATAAACAAATGTTTGAAAAATGACCAATGACAATTAAATAACTGAAAGTTTTAGATATTTACATTATGCAATCAAATAGGCTTGTACATGTTTAATTTCAGCAATGGATATATATTTCTTCTTTTAATCTGACCCAAAATTGACAAAATACAACATGAATAATAATGAATATGCATCAATAATATTAATCCAAACAAAAATAAACACAACATGAATAATAATGATTAATAAATAACAATGGATTATTTAAGTTTATGGTCAAAAGAAGTCGCCAATGTTTTAGGTGACGCACAATAAATATCAATTTAAAACACAAAACACTATATGAATGTTCATATTTACATTGTACAAAGAGTCTTCTTAATTAATTCAAGTAACTGACCAGTGTAAGTTGTCGTTTATCTGAACCAATATAAATTAGGGAGAGTAGGTACAAAACAACATACAAACACAAGACGAAGTTAGTTTAACTATTTTTTAAATGTATCCCTCACAGTAAATCACATATTTTTTTCTATAAATTGTGTCCAAGCTTGTTTTGAATAACATTCGTACTATGCAATAAATAACAAAGTAAGTTTGATGTTGTTTTTTTTTTTTAAATCTGTCATCAATGATTACACACAAGCTGACTTACATTAATTGATTGGTCACTTGTCAAAACAAAATCAAAGAAGGGCTGCTCCCATTGGTTAATACCTATCTGGGGGGACTATTACCTAATGGTCATTCATAAGTACTTACTATGGGAATTTTACTACGAGAGTGTGAGTTTATTGTTAATAAGTACATATCAATCTAATCGCGAAATGTCAATATTATAATTATATACAGAGTTAGCCTTTTGATAATACCAATGGCATAATTTATTGATCAATTAAAAGTATATCGGTCAAGGACGCGGTCCGAGGTTCAATATATTTTTATCTATATATAAATCCAAACCGATATGAAAAGGTTATATATGTTTATTAATTTAGTAATTAATAATCATTAATGATGTCATTATTATTGCTATTTGATTTTATTGTCGCTTGCATTTTGCAAAGTAACAGAAACAAATGAACAAATTCAATTAAAACAAATTGAAATATCAACTAGAAGTTAAAAATTACAGGAATTCTAGTATTTGTCAATGAAAATAGTGTCTTGTGTAACCAAGACAAAATAAAAACATCTCGGGTTGTTAATTTTTTTTTTTAATTATTTGATAAAAAAAGAAAGGGTTTCCTACTTTAAATATATTCTTCTTATTGAGTTAAAATACAGTTACATATAAAATATGCAAGACCTTTATTAATTCACTTTTATTTGAATTTCGTATATATAGATATTCAATGAGGACAGCACAATCATGGCCGATGGAGCTGCAACTTCATCATCAGCATGTCAAATGTGGCTTGTGTCGATGTATATGGTTTTCTGCAATCCAATAAATTACATGTAAAAGAAAGCATAAGGTAGTCCTACATTAAAAAATACCTCAGTTTTAGAAGTGAAAATCGTTCATGAAAACATAATCCGATTTGTTTACAGCTTAGCAAATTTTTGCATTGAAATTCCGCAAATTCGTTCTTCATACGATTTGGTAGTTTTCAAGAATGACGGCACAAGATTTGAATACCATTAGAATTGCAAATTTAAATTGGAATGCGTTATATGTATAAGCCTATTTGAAAATGAACATAAACATTCTCAGAAACAACGAACAGAGGAAATAAAAGTTGTACTTTAATTTATCTGTAAATCATAAACAAATAATTTATAACTAGGGGAACCTTGGTTTATATATACTTGTTGACGGTTTAGTCATCTTTATTACTGCAACATATGTTAGTTTCCTCTGTTGCTATGCATATTGCTGTATATTGCTGTTAAAAAAAAATACTTTAACACGCATTCATATATACATTGGCACATGCTGAAAAACAATAATAAGGTCGATCTTTAGTCTCACCTCACGTTACGAGGTATCACCTGAGTTAATGAAAGATATATTTTTATTTATTATATACAGTCAAACGTGTATTAAGAGGTCACCTTCGGGACAAAGACAAAGTGGCCTTTTAAGACATGTGACCTCTTAAAAGAAGTTCAATTCATATGAAATTTTCTATGAAAGGACAAGAAAAATGTGACCTTTTAATACAGGTGACTGCATAGGCAGGTTTGACTGTAGTTGACTTGGTCGAGACGGACAAAATGGTTCGACATTATGTGAAGCGACTAAGGGGTCCAATATACCAACTATGTGGTAGAATTTCCACTAAGGGAAGACCAACAAATCATAAACAAAAAACAAAGCCATCTAAAAATGTAACTCTACACTGTTCGGATGCCGAGTGGTTTAAATTGTTCACTTCTGGTCTAACAAGACTGCCAAATCAAGTATAAAGGTTTCTGGATATCTACCCAAGGACGGGGTTTCGGCGAGAAGTTCCTTACAAATGTTCGAGCTTTTCAATCACAATAAGTTTGATAGACACAATATAGCTGAGAATAAACAATGCAAAACCTACATTTGATACATTCTATATATATTATTTAACAGTAGGGTTACCCATCGCCCCCCTCCCCCCCTCCACCCACCCACCAAAGCCCCTCACTTGATTTCACGAACTTTGTTTAGCATCCAATGAGCAGTATTCCAGTTATATTTATGACGGTACTAGTTTACATACAATGAATTATGCAGGTAAGAATGTGAAAAGGGGATTGGGTCAATAGGTGGAAAATTTGATTGGCAGAGAAAAACAGACTATCTAATAGGGTACTTTCCAACGACAACTTCTAACAAACTGTTGGTCATTATTACAATTTTGATATTTCAATAACCCAGGTTACCTCGTGAGTAAGAACACTTTTGACATGATATGCTAAAACAGTTAGAGCATTGTGACTCAGACATTTTTTTATTAAAAGTAGGTCGTGTCACTGTATTTATATGTTTGAACTGCATGAACTGAAAATAATAAATTATTTATGACCTGACATTTACCCCCAGATTTTGAATCATACAACTCTATTTTAAGCTGTAATTAATCTAATTTCTCTTACAGTTCTGTTGGTCGAGTTTATCCATAATAATCGAACAACATTTTATCATTATCCAAAAATTGCGAATTAATGTATTATCATTAGTTCAATCAAGGTGCTAAATTATATTTATTAAAAAAAAACTTCGAGGGAACATATTAACTAAAGTAAATGTATCGGTGGTGTAATGGTTAGCGTGCTTGTCTCGAGTGTGGTAGATCGTGGGTTCGAGCAACGGTCGGGTCAAACCAAATAAAACTAAGCCTTTATTGGTCTAGTACAAATTGGATAGCATCATCATCTCTTCGAATATAACTTTTTCTCGCCATGGTTTAGCTGATAAATTGCTCATTTGGCGTAAAACAACAATCACTCAACTCTGCTATTAATTATCTATCAAAGCACTCTGGGAGGGTTCTCGGGTTAATTATCAGTCTAATGAAACACAAAATGGAAGAACGAAGCACACTGAACCGCTTCAGTGTTTAATAACAAACATGTACATTTTTTGTACATCTCTCTCTCTCTCTCTCTCTCTCTCTCTCTCTCTCTCTTAAGCATTGTAGAGGGTTGCTACTAACATAGAACCTGCTGAACCAAGGGTTTCTAAAGGTTCAGTTGAAGTCATCACTGCACAACGAAAGATATATGGTCGCCACCATGACTTGGTTAACCGTTACATAATATATGTGTCACGAATGACCGCGAATATGTTCTGTTTGTCGTAATAACAATCTGGTCCTTTCATCGGATTTGTACCAATAGAAACACGACGGGTGCCACTATTGGAGCAGGAATTGCTTACCCTTCTGCGCACCTAAGTTCAAGGATTCGGACGCTTTCAAATTTCACTACATTTTTCATTAGAAAAAAACAACCCAACAAACTTTCAAAAGCTTGTAATGATGTCAATTCTTGACTGATTTTGATAAATTCTCTATATCAACAAAGCAGAAAAAATGTGGTATATGTAGTAGTAATTTTTTTTATATACTGTATTGTATTCCGTACGAAATTAATTCAGTTTTGTGTTTATCTTGTGTATTCATAGAATGTTTATCTTATAGGATTATATTGAAATTAGTAAAGCAAATTAAATTCTGCTTTCGTGGATACAAACATGATGAAAATGATACAATTGACATCCGGATATTTTATTGAAATATATATAGTTAAAATTAGGGGGTGGGGATAGGATCATGGTTATGGTGTTTAACGCCACTTATTTCATTTATATTGTGAGGATCGGTTTTATTGGTGGAGGAAACTGGTGTACCCGTAGAAAACCACCGACCTGTCGCAAGTCACCGACAAACTTGATCACATATTGTTGTATCGGTTAAAATGGAAGTGTCGAATACTTATGTAATCCTTTATATCATTCATTTCTCACATTTAGTAATAAGAAAATAAGATTAATCTTGGATAAAATCCACCTGTGATGTAAATGTATTGTCTAAACTCTCCATTATTTTTAAGGAATGGAGACTTATGAACAATGTGGACAGGGGCGGAGTTATTGTTCTCTTTGTACTTTAGATACTATACACAGACTTTTTTTTTGTTACAAGATTAATAATTAATAAAATTAATAAAGTACAATGGGTGGATTTTAAGTTGGAGAATGTCCTCGTATCTCTCCATTCATTAAAAACAATGGGCCTCGGCCCCTTCAGGACCTCGGCTCCATTATTTTTAAGGAATGGAGAGTTACTTGGACATTCTCCTATACGTAATCCTACCGTCACATGACCATATAAGCTGGATTACATTTAACAATAACATTAATCTGAGTTGTCATCGTTAGAGCTGTATTTTGTAAATTATGTGATCATACACTTTCGATTCTAAAAATAATAAAATGTCTGTAATGATCATGTGTGCGGGGAGATATTATTGTTATCACGAAGGTCTTAGAAATGGAATTGTCGAATAATCGATGCTTCCCCAAGATATTATGTGTGGTTAATAGTTATAGACGTGAACTTGAACATAGGTCGAATTAGAAATTATTTTTTATGACCTGAAAGATTGTTGGAGATTATAGCGTTTATGATATTCCTAATCAAATTACAGTTTTAATGTTCAAATTATCTTACGATGATGTATTTTGATAGACTGAAGGAATTCCCACGAAGTTCGGCTGTGAATGGTCACACATATTGGTGCGATCCTTTTTCATCTTAGAGTTCAATCAGAATTATCTATACCACATGGGAATCATATTGAATTCTAAATTAGATCAAATCGCCAATGAATATTAAACAGTTTCATGTTTAAACCAAACACAATTTATTACATACAAATGTCGGGAATATCGGTACTATTGGATCTTAGATAGGACAGAAAATATAAGACAATTAGTTTCTGTGATTATTTATACAAGAAATGTTCACATAAGAGGAACAGAAATCAATTTGGGATCTTTTGATTCTTTATATCTTTTCAATCTTTTTCTTGTCGTTGATTGGGTTATATATTCTCTTCACAGTTCATTCTTTTACTCTTTTCCGCCACTGCAGCGCAATAGTTTTTCCGGAACGTAACGGTCTGCAAAGACAGAGTTCTGTACAGATGTAGATGTAGATGTAGAAGAGGTTACTTGAATATCAACACAATATAATATATGCCGAAATCACATTTCATTTTGAGTTAGGGTTAGGGTTATGATGTTTAGCGCCACTTTCAACAATATTTCAGTTATATCGTGGCGGTCAGTTTTGCTGGTTAAGGAAACTGGAGTACTCGGAGAAAACCACCGACCTGTCGCAAGTCACTGACAAGTCCATTCAAACATCCTTTATACTCATTTGTTTTTACATTTCAGCATAATGCACACAATTAGAAGATATAATTTTTACCATGTATTAGCGCTATGTTGATAAATAATATATAATTATATGCTATTCCGAATAAGTTCTAATTTATTTTTATCAATTTCTTTAATATAAGAAATTTGCAATGTGCATTGTAAATATTTTTTTAATTATTTTTCCAAGTGTTGAAAATTGTTTGATCCCCAATTCAGGATTGGTTATATTTCACCTTATTACGTATTTTCCATATTTCACACTTTGAGAAAAATATTATTATGATAAAACTGACGTCTAAATCCTTACCACCAAATAGTCCTAACATCATATTTGATTCCTTGATTTCTATATTAGCTGTTAATCCAGATCGGTTCAATATTGCTTCTATTTCTTTTATAACTTTCTTCACAGAGGGACATTTAAAAAATAGATGCTGTGTATCTTTTCATCGTTGTCTCTTATTTGGCAGAGATGGCATGTTTCGTTTGATAAACTCATTTTTTTTCAATCTATGTTCTGTATAATTTGTATTATGAAGTCGTTTCCATTGGAATTGTGGTTAGCGTGTTCGCCTCGAGTGCGGTAGATCGTGGGTTCGAGCCCCGATTGGGTCAAACTAAAGACTATAAAATTGCTATTTGTTGCTTCTCCGCTAAGCACACAGCATTAAGGAGAAAGGGCAAAGACTGGTTGGCTCGGAATCAGGATATTGTGTTCGAGTGGAGCGACAATGTCTACCCGCGAACTGTTGTTTCAGTGAGCTAGTACTATAAAAAATCAACTAAACGTGTTTGTCTAGTACAAAGCGGACCCCATCATCATCTCATTGAAAATTAGCTTATTCTCGCCATAATATAGCTGAAAAATTGCTGAGTTGGCGTTAAACAGCAGTCAATCACTCAATCGCTCTTTCCATTGGAATTCTTTGACCTTATTAGTAACTTTGATTGTCTTTAATTGTGTTCCAATTTGTGTCCAATCAATATTACCTCCGTACTGTTTTCCCCATTTTGTCTGACATTTTAATTTTATATTTTGTTTAACGATTCCCTGAATTCATTTTATTTTCAATTTACAAATGTATCATGTGATATTGTTGTATTTGATTCATTTAAATCTTGTATTTTATCGTTGATATTAAAGGTAACTTGTCGTTATGATACTCTTTCAGTTTCACCTATTAATATTTTTATGAACTTTTTAAGAATTGCGGTTTTTTTTTTTTAGAAAACTCTGAAATCCAGTTTCTCCTGTCGATTAGTAAATTGTGTATATCATTACAATTTTCAAATTATTTTGTTTTTTTAAACCCAAATATCGTTTATAGTTCGTAAATTACTTTGCAGAAACGATGTAACCACTATTGGTTTGTTTTGAAAAGTTATTGAAGCGTTACAAAATATTCTATTTTTCTTTAGAATGGAATCCATGTCATTATTACACAATTGAATAAGTAATATTAAATCAAGCGAAAAATTCATTAAATATGGAAAGTGGCGTTAAACACAATAAATAAATAAATCAATCAATTATTTAATATGGTGATGAGAAGACAATAATAATGTTAGTTTAATTAGTGTAATAATAATTTCTTTGGTTAGAATATCATTTTTAGTTTTCTATGTAGTGTTTTATAGATCGTTGCTTGTCCTTTTCACCTTTTCCTTTGGCCATTGTATTGTCTGTCCTTCTTCGATTTACGGGTTCTGATTACCCATTTAGTATCTTCAAACTTTTCTTATAGTAGAGTAGATTTTTTAAATTTTAAATTGTAATATTTTTGCTTTTTTTTTAACGTTCATTTTTTATATACCGGTATTTTAAATGTGGATTTAGACATAAGATTATCGTCTGCTGAGTTAGAACTGCATCGGTGGCGTAATGGTTAGCGTGTTCACCTCGAGTGCGATAGATCGTGGGTTCGAGTCCCGGTCGGGTTAATCCAAAGATTATAAAATTTGTATTTGTTGCTTCTTCGCTAAGCATTAAGGAGAAAGGGCAAAGACTGGTTGGCTCGGAATCAAAATAATGTGTCCGAGTGGAGCGACAATGTTTACCCGCGAACTGTTGCTTCAGTGAGCTAGCACTATAAAAATTCAACTCAGCATGTTGGTCTAGTACAAAGCGGACCTCATCATCATCTCATTGAAAATTAACTTGTTCTCGCCATGATATATCTGAAAAATTGCTGAATTGGCGTTAAGCAATAACCACACACTCACTCTGTTATTGAAACATAGACATTTTATTGACAACCTTTAATTATACCATCACCACGGCTACAAGTTCAAACCGTAGTCTGCATTGCAGATGATTAATTACTTTTATCATAATTGAGGTTATATGTAATATTAACTGTGTATTTTTATCACAGACCGTGAAAGTCAGAGTCTCTTCGGTCACCGGATTTCGAAAAGAAAACTGCTTTGAAATTGTGAAATAAAAAACTGTAAATATTGTAAATATTAAACTTAGTAAATGTATATATTCGTTACTTATACGTTTTTAATAACGAACATGGATATAACGGTATATTTTATCGGAAATGATATACTAATTCCCGGAAATGATAATCTCCAGATATAAAGATGGTTTAGAATTGTTGTCCTATGCAGGTCGTCGAAAATCAATTGATATGATACTTTATTCCACTGCAACTTTATCGTTTTCTCTACATCATATGGTTTACCACAAGGTTAAATTTTAGGACCTCTTCTATATCTTATTTACACAAATGATATGCCACTATTTATAGAAAATACTGAAGCTGATTTTATGCAGATGATTCGACATTTCAATGTGAAGATAAAAATATAAGTTGTATAGGTGACGCATTACAGAATTACTTAAAATATTAAACAATGGTGCGATATAAACGGTATGAAATTAAATCCAAGATTAATAATAATCTTACCTCACATGTGAGACAATTACTTCATAACGCATATATTTAACGTTATTTAGACTTCTGTAGTACCATTTGGGGAGACATAACTGTCAAAATTTAGAAAGAATTACAAATGACAAAAAAAAAAAATGCCCGCATTACTGTAGACTGTCATATTTTAGCTCCATCAAGTTGTATATTTTCACTCTTAGATGGTTATTATTTCCAGATGATGTTAAATATCAAAATTATGTGTTCATGTATAAAGTTGTAAACGGTATCACTCCAGATTATATGTTATATATAACGGGAAACATCACAAGTTTATATTTAGATTAAGGTTTAGGTTTATGGTGTTTAACGCCACTTTCAACAATATTTCAGTTATATCGTGGCGGTCAGTTTTATTGGTGGAGGAAACCGGAGTACCCGAGAAAACCACCGACCTGTCGTAAGTCACTGACAAACTTTATCACATAATGTTTTTACCCAATACACCTCGCCATGAACGTGGATCGAACTCACAACTTTAGTGATGATAGGCACTGATTACACAGGTAGTTATAAATTCAAATATCTTACGATCACGACCACGACGCCCCCCCCCCCCCCTATTTAGATTTAAGATCTGTAACAAATAACGATATATTTGTACCTAGACCGATGACAAAATCACAATGATTTGGCTAATACTCAAAGGAAGAACGAATATTATGCTTGAAGATGCATTCATTACTTTTTTTAGTTGAATATTTCTGTAGCCATCTCTGTTAAATGTATATTCGTCTGTAAGTCTTTAAGAAATGTTCAGCAAAAACTTAATTGTCATTGGATCTTAATAGTCCGATTTTTTAATAAATATATTAACTTTCTCGTGAACTCAAAATGATAACCACATATTATACTGCCGTTCGAAGGAAATTAACGTGCCTAATATACGACCTCCAGACATAGCAAAATACGCCGATGTTATCTACTGTTCAATTGTAGCTTAGACAAAATGGTAATTGTATTATCACCACACACGAATGTCCCCTTATTATCATTTTTGACCTTGTATGAGGCTACCATTCCTGTATTGATGTTCAAAGAAACATAATTATTGTCTCATATAGCTACAGTCAGGAAAATATTAATTAAATATATTTCATTTTGTAATTGAGAAAATATGTTTTTACATGTTCAATTGAAGTCCATAACTACCATAAAATGATAGGTTAGTGAAAGTGATTGAGAAAATGGGAGATGTTATATGATTTTATATGTTCAGTCGTACATATGAGGGGACGTTAAAATTGCAGTCCATAAGATGATACGTTATAGTTACTGTGATTGCACAGACTATTTGCCAATGACGTCCAATATGAAAATTCAAATCGCTATAGAATTTAACCTTGATCTTAATAGTGTAAATGTCTGATATTGAATTATTCTTTCACTATAAAGAAACAATCTTCTCTATAAGCTTCGTTTGATGCTTATAACTTATTGGAATTAAAATGTATTAGAAGTATCATTTGTGAGTTTTTATCGTGATGCCCATAGCCAATATATTCTACCGTCTTAGATTAAAGTCAATTTATTAGGCTCATAAATTTAAAGAGTTCGTTTGCGCTAAATCGAATGATTCAAGGTTGTGAATGTTTTGAATTATTTAGATATTTCTGTTATGGCCGTTGGCTATCCATCCAGATATCAAGAGAGAATTGCTTAGATGTCATTAATCGATTTAGCGCCGCCACTTTTTGTGTATGTCTAAGCCAAGATTTGTAACGATTTATTATCCCTGTTTGACATATCAGTGTTTCATGTTGTTCTGGTTTATATAATTGTCAACCATTATGGTTAAGCTTTTTTATTTTTTTATTTTGCACCAATAAATTAATTAATTCAGTATTAAATTTAAAGACGTCTTCATCACAGATTTTACAAAACTAGATTTCACATACATACCAAAATAGTAGTTAACAGGGCCCATGAGAGGAAGGTTCAGCCGATACATCTGTTCTGGCCCCGAAGACCCAAGAAAGGGCCCCATAGTCTTAGCCATAGACGTTTTTATTTTTTTCTTGGGGGGGGGGGGGGTATTTTTAATTATTTTTAGTTTATTTAATTTTGAGAGGAGCCTCATCATGTCCCCGGAGCCCCAAGTAAGTATTGTTACGCCTTGCATTTTTTTTCTTGGAGGCCCTGGTAGTTATCGTTGCATAGTTGTTGCAATCTAATCGGACCTATATTATATGTTTTTATTAAATATGCCAACATACGATGACGACAAATAAATTCGGTAATTTATCGATTGTTCTTTTTCTAGCAATATGTTTTACCACATCGGTGGTTTAATGGTTAGCCTGCTCCCTTCGAGTGCGGTAGATAGTGGATTTGAGCGCCGGCCGAGTCAAAATAAAGACTATAAAATTGGTATTTGTTGCTACCCGCTAAGCATGCAGCATTAAGGAGAAGAGCAGACAGGTAGACTCGAAATCAGGATTATTTGTCCAAGAGGAGCAGCATGCATACCCGTGGGATGTTGTTATCAGTGAGATAGCAATATAAAAATCCAACTAAGCGTGTTGGACTAGTACAAAGCGAACAGCATTACCATCCCATCCAATTTAACTTGTTTTCGCCATGATGGCGCAGAACAATTGCAAGCACTCACTCACTCACTCACGCAAGCAACATTTGATGTAATGTAATTTGTCTCGTTCATTGACGTCTATGGCTACAGGATTAGATGATAAAGGCATTGTGTCTGAAATATTGCCCGCTGAGGATGTCGTTAAACAACAAAATGGTAACTATAATATGAAGACTTGATATTCAGGGGCAACATTTATTATATGTAATACAAAAGAAAGCAACATATCCTCATGTTAGCGCATTCATGAAAATAACCATTTATCAGGTGTTCCTTGTGCAACTCAGGCTCATAACCGACCCCTCGTTACACAGTATCTGTGTCACAAATGACCACGGATATGTTCCGATTATCGTAATCACAATCTGGTCCTTTCCTCATTCACAACTTATCACGGGTTTGTAACAAGAGTAACACGATGGGTTCCACATCTGGAACAGGAACTGACTACCCTTCCGGAGAACCTGAGTTTACCCTCGGTTTTTAGTGGAGGTTCGTGATCTTTAGTTTTCTGTATTGTGCTATGTAGAGTATTATTTGTTCTTTTGTATTTTTCTTTTGACCATTGTATTTCTGTCCTTCAATTTACGGTTTCTGATTAACACTCGGACATCTTCAACCTTTTCTTATACTATTTGATTTTCGGAAGCACAAATATTTCAAAGATTTTTAAGCATGATCTGGTATATATTCGATTTGCTTGCAGTTTTAAAAAGTAATTTTCAATATAAATATAATACATGTATTAGCATAGTTCGTGGCAATGGTCGATTTCCGCGGAATATTTGCTATATTAATTGATTTAAGATATGTTACCATCATATACTGGGGAGTCTTCGTTTTCTTAACTGTTAGTGAGAGTTATGTATTTTGCATTTCCTGACGTATTCCGCTTGATTTACCGGGGATATGACAATTCTGACCGTTACAGCTTGGTTATTCATCAATATTGAATCGTTGGTTTGATTTGGTTGGTTTATGGTGTTTAAAGCGATTGATTGCTTTGATTAAGAAAAACAGATTGGAGATTTGGGTTTTTATTCAGTGCAAATGAGGATCAGTAATATCTGTTGAAGATGGAATTATACTAGTCTAAAAATCAACTCAATGTCATGATAACCATTAATAAACACAAGTGTCACCTTAAATAAATCACAACATTTGCTATATACAGACATAGTCTAGACGTTGATTGTCGATTGTATATATAGAAAACAGGTCTAAATAGATAATTGTATTCTGTTCAATATTAACAATATCCGGATATATTAAAGATTAGTTTTCTTCCGTCTATTCACTGCCTGGTGTTAGGGTTATGGTGTTTAACGCCACTTTAAACAATATTTCAGTTATATCGTGGCAGTCAGTTTTATTGGTGGAGGAAAACCGGAGTACCCGGAGAAAACTGACAAACTTTATCACTTAATGTTGTATCGAGTACACCTCACCTGACGTAAATAACAACTTACAATATACAGATTTTCAGTATTTGTTTTAGATTTAAGATAGCGCTATTTTCGTACCTTCATGCTGTTTTATTGTGTGCTAACCTGTCCTAATCGTCATTAAAGTTATGTAATACTAATTAAAAGACGTCAAGCAACTATTAATTTAACAAATACAACAAAAAATGCATGCTATTTTATGTTGTACATATTTAAATATATGCTATATACATCTCTATACAGACCTACTTTCTCTTTGTGACTAATTCTTGGCAACACTGGGGTTGAGCAGAAAGTTGTACTAGTATAACAACTCATACACAATGCTCATAAAATTAACAATCAAAATAGCGTGAATCATTTCACCCCAGTTCACCGACATAATTCTGTAAATATAACAGTGCATTATGCTCCATGTTATGTCATCACATTGCGTCCGTCGTTGTAAATATTAACATTTTGGTCATCACATCGGAAGATTCTGGGAATACAGAAGCAAACAAAATGTCAGGATTGATGTTTGTGAGGTACTTTACAAAATGTTCTCGATCCGGCAAAAACATGGCCGCCATGGGAAATCCTTGTTTCTGATTGGCTAAAACTTTAAACCATTTGACAGCAAACATTACAGTTCCTAAATAATCTAATAGTTATATTAACTAAGGTCCTCCTCCGTCAGGCTTTTTATTGGCTTACTACTCTTTTGATTATGAGCGTACTTGATGAAGGTTATTCCAGAGACGTGTCGTGCGCACTAAATTTGATATCTACGTTTTCATTCAATGTTGCTTGGATGGTTCTCTACCAAATATATGTTTTATGTTGATCGGAAATCCTAAATAGCCGTCACGACGGACATTGGTTGACTATTACAACATGAATAAGACGCGATTTCTCTAATACTACACACTTGTTTGAATGCAAACATTGCATGAATAACCAGGAGATAAGCGACACAGTACCAGAAAAGCCTCTTAATTGTTTATTCGCTTAAATTCTTGATCCCCCCTCACTTATCACGGTAGTCCTGCTTGTTATTATATATTTCACATACTACGTCACAAATCTGTGCTTTCTGAGGGTCCGTCGTGGTCGTGATCGTATGGTAGTTGGATTTACAAGTGCCTATCACCACTGATGTTGTGAGTTCGAATCTCGATCAGGGCGAAGTGTACAACATTATGTGATAAAGTTGTCAGTTTCCTCCACCAATAAAACTGACCGCCACGATATAACTGAAATATTGTTGAAAGTGGCATTAATTACCATCAAACAAACAAACAAACATGTAGCGACTTATTTCGGGAAGTACACGAATTTGGCGGATTTAATGTTGTTAGAAATTGTGTCCAATCCAATTTGTAATGTGAAATATTACTTATATGATAAGTATGCTTAAACTATATTCTTTCTGATATTGCCTGCTTATTTTTTGCTTTAGTGCCGATTTAGAAGCATAGAAGTATTTCAGCCCCTAATGTAAAATGCTGAATACTAATGTATAGCCATACCGCATAAAGATACCATTAACGTTTGCAGTTCTGTTTCTTATCTGAGGGTGAAATCACCGTTTTATTTAATAATGTCCAAAGCTTTATTTTATAGAGTAAGAAAACACCAACACCATTTAGTAATAGACATGTCTTGATTGATTGATTGATTGATTGATTGATTGATTGATTGATTGATTGATTGATTGATTGATTGATTGATTGATTGATTGATTGATTGATTGATTGATTGATTGATTGATTGATTGATTGATTGATTGATTGATTGATTGATTGATTGATTGATTGATTGATTGATTGATTGATTGATTGATTGATTGATTGATTGATTGATTGATTGATTGATTGATTGATTGATTGATTGATTTATTGATTGATTGATTGATTGATTGATTGATTGATTGATTGATTGATTGATTGATTGATTGATTAATGTTTGGTGTTAAACGCCACTTTCAGCAATATTTCAGCTATATCATGGCGACCAGTTTTAGTGGTGGAAGAAGCCGGAGTACCCTGAGAGAACCACCGACCATGGGCAAGCAACTGGTAAACTTTATCACTTGCGGTTGCGAGTCGAGTGCACCCTTTTCATAAGTTACAAAGCCGGGCGCGAACCCACGCCGTATTGGTGATAGGCTTGTATGAGTTGTTAGGTAATCCAAGTACCTAACTCATTGAGCCACCTCGACATGTTTTTTGTTTGTTTTTGTTTTTGTTTTTTGTACCATCTGACTATTTCAACACTACTAACCACTAGGAATAGCCTGATTCATTTTAATAATTTACTATATCATTTTGTCAAATAATAGACTAGAAATATATTGATGATGAGCAATTATGCTTGTTTCTTAATTCAGTTATGGTATATTCTAATTGTTGATCCTATAATTGCGTGGTATTTGAGTACTAAAGGGGTCAAATACAATTCAGTGTTATTTAGTCATGGACATAATAAAGCTTTTCTGGTACCTGATTCATGTAGAGCTACCGTAAGAAATGGTAGCAGTATAAGTGTCTGTCCCTTTCAGACAATTTGGCAGTTATTTGGGACTTTGAAGCATTGTAGAATAAGCACAATATTCGTACATTGTTAGTAAATATAAGATTAATTTGTACTCGATGTGAAACAGGCCAGAAAAGTTCGCCAAATGCTTGCTTTTCTTCATGTTTCTAAAGCTCGTACTAATAAATTTGATATTTTCCGATGTCAATTAGAAACCATAAAATATAGTTATTTTAACTCATAATTGCTGTAATTCGCGTAAAAATACACAAATAAATCCAATATATTATATACACTTCGACCAAGGTTAAGAGCCACCTAGTGCTAACTTCAAATTTTGCTTTACTTTTTTTAAGGATCTAAGAAGTTGAACCCGAACTACGTTTTTGGTAATATTGTGTTATGTATTACATCATGAGCAACAATTTGAGTCGTACTTGAAGCTGAGTTATGAAATCAAATTGTTGGTTATTACAAAGGACATTTTTAAACTTTTGAATGATTGTATAGAGAAGCCTTATCGCGCACATTTCCTCAACCGTGAGTATAACCACCACGTTTACGCCAAAGCTCCCGCACTCGCCTATTCATTCCACGAACTAGGCGACGAAGCCTCTCTTATGGGAAGCGCTGTCATTCTTCCAGACTAGCGTTTGTTAGTTCAGCAATATCTTGACATTGTTGATTACGTTGGTTCACTCTACGACCAATAAAGTCCCATACATGCTCTATTGGGTTCAAATCAGGGCACATGTCAGGCTACAGAAATGTATCAATTGTCCCTTTCTGTCTCAATTCTCTTACAATGCGAGCTCTGTGTGGATTGGCGTTATCGTTCATAATGATCGGCCTTTCAGCCAATGGATGATTATCAAAATTGGGTACCACGTGTGCGTTCAGCACGTTGTCATGGTATGCAACGCCATTGAGATTACTTTGTAAGATATGCGCCCATCACGTTCCCGTCATGAAATGCAGTGTTTCTATGCAACCAGACTCGAACGCGGCTATCCACGGAGTGCAATAAAAATCTACTTTCGTCTGACCAATGGACTCGTTTTCAATTAAGAATAGTTCAACAGAGATGGTCACGTGACCAATTCTATCGAACCCGCCGATGAAGTTATGACAGTTAATGAGTCGCCTGTTAACAGTCCTTACAGATACATGGCCCCCAAAATTCAATTCATCTCGAATACGAGCTGATGTATCAAAACGATTTCTCCAGGTTCACCGGGCTATTAGTTTATCCTGTCCAGGTGTAGTTTTGCGGGGCCTGTCAGATCGCAGACGTTCATCAACTATTCTATTTACTTGCAAATGCTGCATAAGATGATTATTGACAAAATGGTGTACCTCCATTTGCCCTGCCACCCTTCAATTGCTAAGACCTACCTGTGAAATGCCAACAGCTTGCAACCTTTTTGCTAAAGTCAATTTTAGCCTAACTATAAGTTAGCGATGAAAACACTCTATACGAAAAACTCTACAACCTAAGCTTACAAACGCTTTTTGTGTAATTAGGTATGACACCAATTGTAAACAGGTTTTAATCGAACATGACTATCGATGAATGACGTGTTACATATTTAATTGAAGCTTATTTGAACAGATATTCTTTACAGCAATCGCATTTTTAAAAAGTTAATTTTCAAAAAAAAACACATCTATGAAATAAATAAAGTGGCGCTTAACTTTTGTCGAGGTGTATATTTTAGCTAAACAAATGTGTCAAACACTTGTATTGAATTGGTTTTTCTCTCTCTCCCAGGAACAAGAGTTTACGTCGTTCTTCTAACTTGTTTACGCTAAATCTTGCCTGTGGTGATGCATTACTGATCGTAGCAAATGTTCCAGTGTTGGTAATTTCCAGTTTTAAGGGAGCATGGATTGGTGGAGTCCCTGGTAAGAAATTAATAAGAAAAGATACAGATTTAAATAAACATGGAATACTCCAGATATACACTTAGACACAAATTGAAAATGAGTGTGAAACAACCTCTACCCTACAGTTGAGTGGTGCTCTTTTAACTATGTCGATGTACGATCCATAATTAAAACGAAAATATCTAATTTAGTGAACAGGCCTCGTTTCTGAAATTCTGGAAAGACCTTCATCAGGAACACTCATAGTTAAAACAAATGGGAAGCCAATGAATTGAATTTGTATATATGTATTATACAAATATAGCCTACCATTGAGGTCAATACATGGATTTATGGGCCTATAAATATATATTGACCGAGGACGAAGTCCGGGTCGATATATATTTTTTGGTCTATAAATCCATGTATTGACCGAAATGGTAGGCTATAATACGGTTGTTTCGAATTTTTGAAATTTTTGAAATTTGTTGAAATTTTGGAAAATACATTGTTAAATCGTGTATAGCACGGATGTTTCTAAAAATACATTGATAAATCGTGTATAGCACGGATGTTTCTAAAAAAATACATTGATAAATCGATGTTTCTAAAAATAAATTTGTATATTGCATGGGTGTTACTATAATTAGTAACGTCCGTGCTATACCACTTTTTATAGAACGTCATGTGACCCGTTTTCAGCCAATCAACGTTTCCAAATAATATACAAAAATGATAAATATATATATATATCCAAAAATAAGGGGCCGTCGTGGTCATGATCATATGGTAGTTAGATTTACAACTACATGTGCAAGCAGTGCCTATCACCACTAAAGTTGTGAGTTCGAACCCCGTCCATGGCGAAGTGTACTCGATGTAACATTATGTGATAAATTTGTCAGTGATTTGCATCAGGTTGGTGATTTTCTCCGGTTACTCCGGTTTCCTCCACCAATAAAACTGACCGCCATGTTATGACTGAAATATTGTAGTGGCGTTGTAACACCATAGACCATAAACCATAAACCTATTATATCTTCCCAAAGTCTTGTGTTGAATCATCTAAAAAGAGATAACTCAGTTTAATTGGTACAGCAAAAAATGTTGAGAAATTTGGCAAGGTATAGTTTTTACATAGACTACTCTTCAGTAGGGATGAATAATGAGTTGATGAAGTGTATTTCAGAGCTATATTTTGGCTATCTTGTTTGGGCTCTTTAGTTAACTTGTTCTAAAGACTTAAATTATACATAAAGAAAAATGTTAAGCACCCCCATGTTTTTTTGAAATGACAAATGATACGACAAGTATCACGAGATTACTGACCAGATAATCTCAAGAAGGCAATGGTGACCTGTTAGGACATTACATTGGCTGTAAGAAACCACAAAAAAATCAAGAAAAATGTTAATCTAATGAATATTTAATCACAATATCACAAGGCCAGTCTTTGCAGTAAAACATGTCCATTTTAAGTATTGACCTTCACAGTTTAAAAAGCACGATAAGATTGTTATTTCACTTTCAAAACGTCACATATGAATCACTTGACGACATCTATTGTTCAAAGTTCAGTACCGGATCTAACCCCCACGTGCTTGGATGGCGGCCTCAACCCTGCGTCTCATCTCTCCAGTTAGACGTCGGATGTCCTGTTGTGATAGCTGCTGCCATTCCCGATGCAATGTTGCTTCCAACTGACGAATGTTTTGCACAGGAGGTTCCCGAGCCTGTATACGACGGCCTAACACGTCCCAAATATGTTCTATGGGATTCAAATCCGGGCTCATGGCTGGCCAAGGAACAGAAGTCACGGCTTCGCGTTGGAGGTAGGCAGTTACTACTCTTGAACGATGAGGCCTGGCGTTGTCATCCATATACACAGGCCTTGTAGCTAGTGGGTGGTTGTCGAAATGGGGGAACAACAATTGGTTGCAAGATGTCTCTGATGTACTGATCACCAGTTAGGTTGCCTTGTATGGTGACTACATCCAGCTTGCAGTCATGAGAGATACACACCCAAACCATTACTGAGCCTCCACCGTAAGGGACAGTTGGCTGGATGTTCCTTGGGGTATAGGCTGTATTTTTGTGTCTCCAAACTCTCATCCGACCGTCGGTTACATGAAGCAGAAACCGGCTCTCGTCCGACCAATGAATCTTGCGCCATGTCCTTAAATTCCAACCACGTCGTGCTAAGCACCATGCCAAACGTGTTCGTCGATGTCGGTCTGCCAACAGTGGACGTTTAATGACTCTCCTTGACTTAAAGTCCCACTGATTTCAGACGGTTTCTAACTGTTCTTGTTGACAGACGTATATTGGGCAGCCAGTGTTGTTTGAGTACGGGACTGGTTGCGAATGGCATCCGTCTAACCAAACGCTGCAATGACCTGTCGTCACGATCAGATGTTACCCGTGGTCTGTCGGATCTTGGCAAGTCTTTCACATTGTTGGTTTGTGTGTGTGTTCTCACCAGTCAGCTGACTACAGTATAGTGGTAATCCATCTGATGTCCAGTAGCTTTGAAGGACATCCCTGCTGTATGCATGCCGATTATTTGCCATCTTTGTGCTTCTGATATTCGCCTTCTTACCATGTTTACTGAGAATGAATAAATATTTTAAAACACCGGACTTAAATACCCAAATTCGAAACTGAATTTTGAGTAATGCGTGAGAGGCATGGTTCACGTGCATGACTAGTCGATATTAGACATAGTGGTCACACCTGTGTGAGCACATCTTTTTAATGGAACATTGTTCTTGCTATAATCAATATAAATATTAGAATCTAAACTTAGTGTAACTTATTATGTTTTAATATATCAGGGGGTGCTTAACGTTTTTCTTTGTGTATATTTGGCTTTCCAATCTATTTGACTTTGAGCGTACTTGATGAAGTTTATCCCAGAAACGCGTCGTGCACACTAAATTAGCTACCTACATTGTTATGCTAATATGGGATTAAGAAGAATACGATGAAAGCATGCTTGCATGGTCCAGTTGAGCTACATGAAAAACTAAAAACGAAGTTCCTACAAACCTATTATATTTATTTTTATTGACGGATGTCTCTTTCGGAGAGATGTACCCCATAGTATAGAAAATAAGTTATATTTCCACACCCTATGGTTCCGTACCAGGGAGAACAGTTGGATACATATGTTAACCAGTATACAGTAAGCAACAAATGGGCGTTACGAAGCAAACCTCTTAATATGCAGAAATCAGGATAACTAATATATAGAACTCCAACTCTACATACATGTACGAATGTATTTACAATTAACTCCAAAGTCCAAAATAACCGCAAATAGATATGCATAATGTTATAAACTCCAAAGTCCAAAATAACCGCAAACAGATATGCATAATGCTATAAACTCCAAAGTCCAAAATAACCGCAAACAGATATGCATAATGTTATAAACTCCAAAGTCCAAAATAACCGCAAACAGATATGCATAATGTTATAAACTCCAAAGTCCAAAATAACCGCAAACAGATATGAATAATGTTATAAACTCCAAAGTCCAAAATAACCGCAAACAGATATGCATAATGTAATAAACTCCAAAGTCCAAAATAACCGCAAACAGATATGCATAATGTTATAAACTCCAAAGTCCAAAATAACCGCAAACAGATATGCATAATGTTATAAACTCCAAAGTCCAAAATAACCGCCAACAGATATGCATAATGTTATAAACTCCAAAGTCCAAAATAACCGCAAACAGATATGCATAATGTTATAAACTCCAAAGTCCAAAATAACCGCAAACAGATATGCATAATGTTATAAACTCCAAAGTCCAAAATAACCGCAAACAGATATGCATAATGTTATATTTGAAACATGTTAGTATCGTCATGCATAGGTGATCATAGACGATTTTGGATGTCATGTTTAGGCACTTTGATTTTCATGTTCCCAAGAACTTTTTAATTAGTTGGCTTTCCAATCTTTTGATTTTGAGCGAACCTGATCAAAGTTATTCCAGAAAAGCGTCGTGCCTACTAAGTTTGATCTTTACGTTTTTTTCCCTGTTAATAAAATTTTCATAGCAGGCTTTATGTAACTTATTGATTTGCGGACAATACCTAATATGCAGGATAGGGATATTGCGAAGTAAGAAAACAGAATTGCCACAGGACAAAAAGCCACACACTTTGCACAGCTCATTTGTGTACATGACGAATGAGGAGTCATTCATGTCTCTTGGTTGCTTTCAAATGATTAATTGATTTTAGAGGGAAAATGGAAATGCGAAACTGACATACAAGATGGCGGATAGAAACTGATGACCATGATATATAAAATACATTTTTATGACATAAACATGTTTTTAGACCGCTTTATTTCAGTGAGAGAGGATGTTTGGGCTAATAAAACTAGGTTAACCCCTCCATGTTCTATTAAAGTGCCTGTATCAAGCCAGTAAGAAGAGTTTGAAGATACTAAAGGAATAATCATAATCCGTTAATCCGTAAGTCGAAGCAGGACAGACAACCAATCGGCAAACGAAAAGTGAGCGGTCATGTATATGTGTGTTAGGGATATCGACATTGCACCTGTTTCTAAAAGTGAGCGGTCATGTATATGTGTGTTAAGGATATCGACTTTGCACCTGTTTCTAAAAGTGAGCGGGGTCATGTATATGTGTGCTAAGGATATCGACTTTGCACCTGTTTCTAAAAGTGAGCGGTCATGTATATGTGTGTTAAGGATATCCACTTTGCACCTGTTTCTAAAAGTGAGCGGGATCATGTATGTGTGTTAAGGATATCCACTTTGCACCTGTTTCTAAAAGTGAGCGGGGTCATATATATGTGTGTTAAGGATATCAACTTTGCACCCGTTTCTAAAAGTGAGCGGGGTCATGTATATGTGTGCTAAGGATATCGACTTTGCACCTGTTTCTAAAAGTGAGCGGGGTCATGTATATGTGTGTTAAGGATATCCACTTTGCACCTGTTTCTAAAAGTGAGCGGGGTCATATATATGTGTGTTAAGGATATCGACTTTGCACCTGTTTCTAAAAGTGAGCGGGGTCATGTATATGTGTGTTAAGGATATCCACTTTGCACCTGTTTCTAAAAGTGAGCGGGGTCATATATATGTGTGTTAAGGATATCGACTTTGCACCTGTTTCTAAAAGTGAGCGGGGTCATGTATATGTGTGCTAAGGATATCCACTTTGCACCTGTTTCTAAAAGTGAGCGGTCATGTATATGTGTGCTAAGGATATCGACTTTGCACCTGTTTCTAAAAGTGAGCGGGGTCATGTATATGTGTTCTAAGGATATCCACTTTGCACCTGTTTCTAAAAGTGAGCGGTCATGTATATGTGTGTTAAGGATATCGACTTTGCACCTGTTTCTAAAAGTGAGCGGGGTCATGTATATGTGTGTTAAGGATATCGACTTTGCACCTGTTTCTAAAAGTGAGCGGGGTCATGTATATGTGTGTTAAGGATATCGACTTTGCACCTGTTTCTAAAAGTGAGCGGGGTCATGTATATGTGTGTTAAGGATATCGACTTTGCACCTGTTTCTAAAAGTGAGCGGTCATATATATGTGTGTTAAGGATATCCACTTTGCACCTGTTTCTAAAAGTGAGCGGTCATGTATATGTGTGTTAAGTGAACGGTCATGTATATGTGTGTTAAGTGAGCGGTCATGTATATGTGTGTTAAGTGAGCGGTCATGTATATGTGTGCTAAGGATATCGACTTTGCACCTGTTTCTACGATTTCTAAATTAGATTTGAAAATGTTCTGATGGTGTGTTATATTATTTTTTTCCTTCATTTTATTATAGTCATGTTTATTATTTCCGAACCAGGTAAGCAAACAGTAGGAAGAACATAACATATGTTATCGTGACCCACTAATACGCTTGAAAGGTAAAATTGTATTTCTATTATGATCATTTTTCTACACCATTGTAAATGTCATGATTTTGTCTTCAATAGTTACCAGCAAGAAGAGTTTGAAGATACAAAAGGGATAATCATCATCCGTATATCGAAGAAGATTAAACAACACAATGGCCGAAAGAATGCACAATCTAATATTTTAAACTAGTATTACAGCATTGAGAACAAACTCCATCATAATCGTTTAATTTTTTTTATATTTCAGGTTGTCGACTATTTGCATTTGCAGGAGGACTCTCTGGTTTCGTTTCAATTAACACACTGACAATTCTTGCAGTTGAGCGCTGTGTTGTAATTGTATATCATTTACCAAGCACCCTCAGACTATCTAAACGTGGAACACTCACAATGTGTGGATGTGTATGGATATATTCATTTATGTGGTCAATTCCCCCATATTTAGGTTGGGGTGGACATATGATGGAAGGGTCGAGAACGTCATGTACGTTTGATTATTTTACAAGAACTGTGAACAACCGAAGCTATGTTATTTCTTTATTAATATTTTGTTTTGTTCTTCAGTTAATAGTTATTTCCGTTGCATACAGTCGAATTGCAATGGAAGTATTTCTTCACCAAGCCGAAATTGACTATTCACATTATAAATGTGAGAATACTACTTTTCGCTTGAGAGTTGCCTCAAGCAAGAAAAGACTAAATATTGAATGGCGTACTGCTAAAGCTGTCTTCGGTCTGATATTGATGTTTTGTTTCTCATGGACACCGTATGCTATCGTGGCTGTGATTGGTCAGTTTGGAAATCAGTCGTCCATTACTCCGCTGTCGTCTGCTTTCCCCGGAATATTTGCAAAGATGTCGTCTTTCATGAATCCAGTTCTTTACACATTATTACATCCCAGGTACCGTAAATTGATATTTCCATGTTGCATAAAATGTAGAGAATTCAACTATCGACAAAGCTATAGTTCCTGCAAAGGTGTCAATGCTGAATTGTCTGACTTTGAGGGCCAAACTAGAAGTACATCGATATGATGCACAAGCATAATATTGACCATTGTTTACTCAAGTCAAGTCAAATTGCAATGCAAGTATTTCTTCACCAAAACGAAATTGGCTATTCACATTATAAATGTGATAATACCATTCTTCGCTTGAGAGATGCCTCAAGCAAGAAAAAACGAAATATTGAATGGCGTGCTGCTAAAGCTGTCTTCTGTCTAATATTGATGTTTTGTTTTTCATTGATACCGTATGCTTTCGACAAAGTCATAGTTCCCGCAAAGATTTCAATATTGAATTGTCTGACTATGATGGCCAAACTAAAAGTACATCGATATGATACACAAGCAGAATATTGACCATTCTTTACTCAAGTCAAGTGAATTTTGTTTGACCTCTAAACTGACATGTTCTTGCTCTCTGTTACAACTGACCTTCACAGTGTTTTGTTTTTTGCTAATCCAAATGAGGAATAGACTGGAATGAATGTGAGAAAATCCAGTCTATATTAAATGTGTCTGCGGAATGAATGATTGATTATTGTCTACCGTTCAGTGAGCGATACTTTCACAATAACGAGTGCGTGTTAACGAACAATAAAGCATAGTAAGGACGTGGCGCTGAGTTGGACCCATGGTCATTTATACGTTGGGGGAGGGTTTGGTTTATGGTGTTTAGCGCCACTTTCAACAATATTTCAGTTATATCGTGGCGGTCAGTTTTATTGGTGGAAGCAGCCGGAGTACCTGGAGAAATCCACCGACCTTTCGCAAGTTACTGACAAGTTTTATCACATAATGTTGCATCGAGTACACCTCGCCATGATCGGGGTCCGAACTCACAAATTTAGTGGTGATAAAAAAAACACTGATTGCACATGTAGTTGTAGATCCAACTTCTACACGAGAAGGACCACGACACGCCCCCCCCCCCCCCCCCCTATAATATTATACTTCTTTTACTGCAGATATATTAAGTTCATATGAAAAGTCCCTATTATATTTAAACTATTACTTTTACATGACACTGATCATTTCAGAGGGGCAAATTCAATACATTGTGGCTAGATTCCGCGGTTTTTGTAATTTTTACGTTTTTCAACTAGACCATGGACGAAAATATTCGCACGTTTCCAATTTTGGCTATTCATCTCAAATAACATTTTCAAAACTTTTCAAAAAATTGCCTTAAAGTAATATTACACCAGTTTGGGTTGAACAAATTTTTTCCCTGAAAATTCCATTTGGAATACGGCGGTACATTAACTAAGCTACTCATGCATGTTTCAAATCGAAATATGTTCCCAACAACTAGAAATCTGCAAATCCGTGTGCATGTTTTTCGTCCTCGCCATTGTTGTGGAGACTAATTAACTTTCGGTTGTTTTGTTCCGATGATTGCCGATCACTATACCTCGTGAAGACAATGTTGGTCCGATGATTGCCAATCAAAAGAAGATAAACGGGTGTGTTCGATTTGCGTTTCAATTATCTCCCTTTTTGAAACCTGGTGGTCAAAAGTAGACATTTATTTTTATGTTAATATGTTTTATTGATATATTTTGTAATGATAAGGCTATTTGTAATATATTTATCGTATTTAAACATTGACAACCTTCTTCAAATAAAATTTGTTTAGAAATTTGCAGAATTAGAATAATAACCATACCAATGTCAAGGCGACGAATGTTTTATATAATGTTTAATATTTACATTTTCAACTTGTTCAAGGAACCATTGGCTATTAACAGTATGGCCTACTTAGTATAACTTTTGATCCTGCTTCTATAGGAATAGGACCCAATCTATTTGCCTTTTGGGATTGGGAGACTAAATTTTGTTAATTTTCGGCTTTAAATTTAGATTAACTTTAACCCCAGAATGCTTTAAAATATAAACTTTTTGTTAGCTGCTCACCACATCATGTTTTTCTGGGTTGACTTTTTACATTCGAACCTCTCTGCTACCTAGGTTATTTTTGATTTTGGTATTTTAGTCGTTTTTTGCATCTAATTTTTGTGCAGTATTTATTTGAAGCCTTTACAATTGTTGATTTTTATGTTCTGTAATATCATGCATTTTGTTGACTATATAAAGTATTGAAAACTTATTTGCCTTAATTCCTATTGCCATAAGCTCGAATCCCAGTGGAACAAACCTGGATATGTATAAATCTCATTTTGTATCCATCGTCAACTAATTCAATCACTTTCTGTAACATGAACGTATTTGGATATGTCTCGCTTGGTGGTTGCCAAGCAGAAAGCTCAGACAGACAGACAGACAGACAGACACAGGATCAAAAGTTATACTTTTTTTTATACTTCAAACATCAAAGTTATACTAAGTAGGCCATATTTTTTGTATCTTTATTTTTATTAGTAGGCCATACTGTTGATAGCCAATGGTTCCTTGAACGAGTTGAAAATGTAAACATTAATTATTATATAAAACGTTTGTCACCTTGACAATGGTATGTTTATCATTTTAATTCTGAAAATTTCTTAGCAAATTTTATTTGCAGAAGTTTGTCAATGTTTAAATACGATAAATATATTACAAATAGCCTAATCATTACAACATATATCAATAAAACATATCAACATAAAAATAAATGTCTACTTTTGACAGCTAGGTTTCCTAAAGGGAGATAATTTAAACACAAATCGAACACACCCGTTAAGCAATCTCCCCGAAAGAGTTCAAATCTTGGGTCACGCGCATATCATTTGCATTACTGTTGTTAACAACAGTAATTATTTGCTGTCAAATATTTTGCGATTTGCTCATAAATTCTGCTTTTGAGCGGATTTTTAATGTTATGCAGTTGATTTTAGTTAAATTAAGTGGCATATTAAGTAAAAATATTTAATCCAAAAAATTCATGATATTGTGGTGTAATATTAAGGCCCAGTTACACGGTAGAGCAAGTATCGCGATACTTATATCATGCAACCTTTTGTATCATGATCCTCGTCAGTTTACACACTAAATCAAGTAGCATGTTTCATGCAAGTTTGTAGACAAATTGTTCCCGCCAAAATGGAGAATCCTAACAATGAAGACATTATCATACAAATTGAGGAGACTCTCCATCTGTTCCTTTGACCAAATAACATCACTACTTGTTTCCCCTTTCCATCTGACATTCTCAAACAGAACAGTTTTAATCACAATGTCGATTGAAACATTTAACCTTAATTGCTGATGGTCATTTTGGAAAATATTTTCTTCAAATTTCACTTAACCGGGTTCAGCATAAAGGGAAGGAGATTTGTTTTTAATTAAGAACATGTTTGTGTCATAATTCTTCTATTTGGAACGTATAACGTACATGTATCGATATATTCATATATTTCATTTTAATGGATAATGTGATAATAATTCTGCTTTGTTCTTGTTTTTTTTTGTTTTTTGTTTGATGAAGTAATCGGAATTGGTAATTTGAAGAGGTCAGACAATACAATGGTCAAATGAAAAAAGACAAAGCCCAAACAATGGTCGACAACATAATTCACAGAGAAGTACAGACTGACCTACACGTACCACACCAACCTCATCGGTTGTGTAATCGTTAACATGCTCGAGTGTGGTAGATTGCGGGTTCGAGCCCCGGTCGGATCAAATTAAAGACTATAAAATTGGTATTTGTTGCGTCTCCGCTAAGCACGCAGCATTCAGGAGTAAGAACAAAGACTGGTTGACTCGGAATCAGGATAATGTGTCCGAGTGGGGCGACATGTCTATCCGCGGAATGTTGTTTCAGTGTGCTAGCACTATAGCAATCCAATTCAGCGTGTTAATCTAGAACAAAGCGGATCTCATCATCATATAATTGAAAATTAACTTGTTCTCGCCATGATATAGCTGAAAAATTGGGCGTTAAACAACAATCACTCACTCACTCACTCACTCACTCACTCGTACCAGCGCTACAAAATGGTGAACTCAGGTGCTCGAGAGTTTCGTTCTCACATTCCAACCTCCTCAAATCAGAACACTGCTATAGAGCTACTAACACCAAACTAACAATTGAAATGTCCTATGAATATTGCACATTGTGTCTCATGAAAAAAAGTTTACATTTATTTTATTGGTTGTTGGTTACTTAACTTGGTCGCCGTGATTGTGATCGGATTTTAGTTGTATTTACAACTACCTAGGCTATGCAATCAGTGCCTTTCATCACTTGAGGTTTAGGTTCGAATCCCGCTCATGGCGAGGTGTACTCGATACAACATTATGCAATACAGTTTGTCAATGACTTGCGACAGGTTGGTGAATTTCCTCCGTGTACCAATAAAACTGACTGGCACGATATAGCTCAAATAATTTTGAAAGTTGTGTTAAATACCATAACTCTAACCCCTTAATTTCATTAAAAATAAAAGGAGGGAGAAATGGAACAACAAAGGGCACGACTTATAACTGCAATTGTAAAATCATGGAAAGTTGGGTACGGACGAAAGAAAAATAGCTACTTGAACACTTTTTTGTCGAAATCTACTGATCAATTCTAAAGTACGTATACGAGATCAAAATTTGCACTCTGCTGTTAATGTCAGCCAAGAATATACTCTACTATACTCTAGGTTTTCAAATATATGTAGTATTGATTGATTGCTTGCTTGCTTGCTTGCTTGCTTGCTTGCTTGCTTGCTTGCTTGCTTGCTTGATTGATTGATTGATTGATTGATTGATTGATTGATTGATTGATTGATTGATTGATTGATTGATTGATTGATTGATTGATTGATTGATTGCTTGCTTGCTTGCTTGCTTGCTTGCTTGCTTGCTTGCTTGCTTGCTTGCTTGCTTGCTTGCTTGCTTGCTTGATTGATTGATTGATTGATTGATTGATTGATTGATTGATTGATTGATTGATTGATTGATTGATTGATTGATTGATTGATTGATTGATTGATTGATTGATTGATTGATTGATTGATTGATTGATTGATTGATTGATTGATTGATTGATTGATTGATTGATTGATTGATTGATTGATTGATTGATTGATTGATTGATTGATTGATTGATTGATTGATTGATTGATTGATTGATTGATTGATTGATTGATTGATTGATTGGTGTTTAACGCCAACCATAGCAATATTTCAGCTATATCGTGACGTGTACAACAAAGGAAGGGAATCATATTATTAAAAAGTAGATTTAAAGCACATGGCGCGTTTCTGGAATAACTTTCATGAGCTCAAAGTCAAAAGATTATTGATTATTAGAAAGCGAAATATCTCTCCTCCGATACTACAGAACAAAGTTACATAAAAACTCTAAAGAACTAAATAACATCTTCTCTATTTATGGGCTATAATGCATTATCATAGAATTCGTTACAAGAATTGATTGATGGGTGTATTGCTGTTTTATGCACTTTTTAGCAATATTTAACAATTATCGATAATTTTGACATTTTTTCACTTGAACAGTATCAACGAACTTAATCTGATATTGAGAATTATCGGTCAGTGTGACATCAAACACATTTGGGACGTTATCGTAAATAACAATAACGTCAGCTTTATCGTAAATAACAATAACGTCAGCTTTATCGTAAATAACAATAACGTCAGCTTTATCGTAAATAACAATAACGTCAGTGTTATCGTAAATAACAATAACGTCAGTTTTGAAGGTCTCGACATGCAATATATCTGATCCTTTCCTTTTCGATCTTTTGCTTTACTCATATGAGGTTGAGTTTATACAAAATCTTATTATAAAGAAAAGAATTACAGAAGCTACAGCTTTTTAATTTAACATTTGGGGGATGTAATAAGAAGGGGTAAAACGAAGGACAGACGACAATACATTGGCTAAAAGAAAAGACAAACAAATATCTATAAAACACTACACATAAACGTAAAGATTGAGTAAAGCAAACCCCACGTAAAACAGGAAATGAACCCAGTAAGCAGTTCCTAATCCACGAGTGGCCCCTGTCGTTCTACTATTGCTACAAGTCCGATGACAAGTCATGAATGTCATAAGTCATTATTATTGTCATCTTATAATGTATCTGCGTTCTTGCAGCAAATATGTGACATTACTATTGTCATTTTGTAATGTCTAAGCGTTTTTGTAACAAAGATGTAACATTATACATTGTCATTTTGTAATGTCTCTGCGTTTTTGTAACAAAGATGTAACATTATACATTGTCATCTTGTAATGTTTCTGCGTTTTTGTAACAAAGATGTAACATTATACATTGTCATCTTGTAATGTTTCTGCGTTTTTGTAACAAAGATGTAACATTATATATTGTCATCTTGTAATGTTTCTGCGTTTTTGTAGCAAAGATGTAACATTATATATTGTCATCTTGTAATGTCTCTGCGTTTTTGTAACAAAGATGTAACAATATAACTGTGGATAGCTCAATCTGTTATATAAAATGTATAAGGTGTCTAATATATAAAATTTGCTAACGCCTGGATATAGTCAAACATACTGCTAATGTTGGCGTTAAACACAAATCAATCAATATAAAATGTATACTTAATTGATTTCAGCTATATTTATAGCGAGAACAAATTAACAAACAATACGACTATACTCCTTATTATGTGCTCATGCCTGTCGTACGTGAAGAGTAGGCACTCCTTTATCTCCCGACATTAGAGCAAGCTATATATTAAGATTGTCAAACTTGAATACTAGTACACATATTAAATAATGACCCAACGCAGTTATAATTGTATTGCATATCCAGCTCTCGTTCTTAAGAGAATGATTTCATTACAATTTTTCCATTACAATATATGCAAATTTTTAAACACTATGGGGATCCTGGGACTTTCAATTGTTCCATAATAAATCTGCATTTCAAAAGGTCAATTAAATACTCATTTTAATCTCCTAAGAAAACTATTTTTAAACATTCCCCATTACAACCTATGCAACCTACATGTCGCTGGAACTTTCATGTTTGCAAGCTTTAATGATGATTCATGTGATAGAGACAAACAGTACGGGCATTAAAATATTAAGTTATCTATAATCTACAGACTCAATAGAATGACATACATGTATTTGTTGATATTGGTGGACATGTTGACTATCACTCTTTAAACGGGGCTGTCGTGGCCGTGATCGCATGGTAATTGGATCTATGACTACATATGCAATCAGTGCCTATCACCACTAATGTTGTGAGTTCGAATCTCGATCAGGGCGAGATGTCCAACATTATGTGATAAAGTTTATCAGCGACTTGCGACAGGTCGTTGGTTTTCGCCGGGTCCTCCGGTTTCCTTCACCAATAAAACTGACTGCCACGATATAACTAAAATATTGTTGAAAGTGGCGTTAAACAAACCAACACTCTTTAAACTTTCTTTTCACAATTTTGGTTGAGTATATATACCTCGAAACATTGTCTTTCAATCAGAAATATTTTCGTTTTGGTCAACCAGTTTGTGATGGCGACAGTAACACGTGAATATGACTTTTCAGAGTTCGAATATGTACCTTCTTTCCTTCGTTTTCAGCGCTGTCCAGATCATATATGAACCGTTGGTAGCTCAGATCCCATATACCACGTGGTCTTCATTTGTAAAAGATTAAATCTCCATTTCCCAAGGATATAATAACGTGTCATTGTTCTTTAGAATGGTAATGCCAGGATTTGTACCTCCATTTGGTGTTCAATGAATTGTTTGGGAGGTGATTGTTCGCTTTGTTGATATTGGTGGAATTATTGACCATCCGTTTAAACTTTCTTTAGGCGAGAGGTGATTGTTCGTTTTGTTGATATTGGTGGTATTGTTGACCATCACTGTTTAAACTTTCTTTAGGCGAGAGGTGATTGTTTCTTTTGTTGATATTGGTGGTATTGTTGACCATCACTGTTTAAACTTTCTTTAGGCGAGAGGTGATTGTTCGTTTTGTTGATATTGGTGGTATTGTTGACCATCACTGTTTAAAATTTCTTTAGGTGAGAGGTGATTGTTCGTTTTGTTGATATTGGTGGTATTGTTGACCATCACAGTTTAAACTTTCTTTAGGCGAGAGATGATTGTTTCTTTTGTTGATATTGGTGGTATTGTTGACCATCACTGTTTAAACTTTCTTTAGGTGAGAGGTGATTGTTCGTTTTGTTGATATTGGTGGTATTGTTGACCATCACTGTTTAAACTTTCTTTAGGCGAGAGGTGATTGTTCGCTTTCCTGATATTGGTGGTATTGTTGACCATCACTGTTTAAACTTTCTTTAGGCGAGAGGTGATTGTTTCTTTTGTTGATATTGGTGGTATTGTTGACCATCACTGTTTAAACTTTCCTTAGGCGAGAGATGATTGTTTCTTTTGTTGATATTGGTGGTATTGTTGACCATCACTGTTTAAACTTTCCTTAGGCGAGAGATGATTGTTTCTTTTGTTGATATTGGTGGTATTGTTGACCATCACTGTTTAAACTTTCTTTAGGTGAGAGGTGATTGTTTCTTTTGTTGATATTGGTGGTATTGTTGACCATCACTGTTTAATCTTTCTTTAGGCGAGAGGTGATTGTTCGTTTTGTTGATATTGGTGGTATTGTTGACCATCACTGTTTAAACTTTCTTTAGGCGAGAGGCGATTGTTCGTTTTGTTGATATTGGTGGTATTGTTGAACATCATTGTTTAAGCTTTCTTTAGGCGAGAGGTGATTGTTCGTTTTGTTGATATTGGTGGTATTGTTGACCATCACTGTTTAATCTTTCTTTAGGCGAGAGGTCATTGTTCGTTTTGTTGATATTGGTGCAATTGTTGACCATCCGTTTAAATTTTCTTTTTCATAACCCAATAGAACGCAAGAACAGCTTTAGGATACCAATGGGTTAATCAGAATCCGTATGTCGAAGAAGAACAGACAACACAATGGTCAAAAGAAAAAGTACTAAAGGACAAACAACGATCTACAAAACATACACATAAAGCTAAAGATCGAGTAACACGAACCCCACTAAAAACCGGGGGTGAACTCAAGTGATCCGGAAGGGTAATCAGTTCCTGCTCCACTAGTGGCACCCGTCGTGTTAATCTAAAACATTTCTTTGGATGAATATATGTATTACGTGGAACAGTCGACATATTTGTTATTATAAGATATATTTTGGGATGATTTGCAGCCCATACTTCTCAATACTGTACTTACATGTGACCAGTGTCCAAGCATGTTCCAATCTTTATTTCGCTTACAATAATGTCCAGTTTGCTAGCTAGAATCAAAAGCAACTTAAACTAGGTTTTGATATGACTTATTACGTCTTGATGTTATCTTGAAATTCAAATAAACAAAAGACATGTGTCAAAATCTAATTTTGAAATATCAGGAGAAATAACCACCTGTAATCCCGTAAACACAGAGTATGAAAATAGAATCTACAAACAATCTTACAGAAATAGAAGCAATTTTGTAAAGCTCTAAAGGCAAGATTGTCTCATAATTACATCATTCATTGGCGTGAACATTTGTATTATATATTTAATTAAGCAGGTTGATATACAGTAAATATACCATATCTTATGATGAGCAATTAAATAACAATTCTAGCTGAAATACTCCTTCTTCTCGGTGGGGGGGTCGGCGTGGTCGTGGTTGGATTTACAACTACCATTGTAATCAGTGCCTATCACCACTAAAGTTGCGAGTTCGAATCCCGTTCATGGCAAGGTACAACATTATGAGATAAAGTTTGTTAGTGACTTGCGACAGGTCGCTAGTTTTCTCCTGGTACTCCGGTTTCCTCCACCAATAAAACTGACCACCACGATTTATCTGAAATATTATTGAAAACCGCATTAAGCACCATAAACCAAACCTTCTTCTCAGGGCAAGGGGTATTGTCCGCAATATATTTCACTTTCGTTGACTGCAGCATCATCTAGACATGTAGACGGATGTATAACCTTGACACTTGATAATATTGGGTAATATGAAATATCTTCCCGTTTAATTAAATATGCAATGCCAATGTTCACGTTCTTGAAGAATTTAATTATAAGATGTAGACATGTATTAATATTAGCATATCTTCAGTAATTTGCAAAATTGCTTTAATTCTGTAAGAAATTTAGTTAATTCTATTTTACACTCCGATGGGTATTCCCGGGGTCACAGAAGAGGTTAATCTTCCTAATATGTCACAACCAGAATTGGATATTTCAAATCCGGTCTTTGACAAAGGCTGCTTCTATCAACTGTCAAGGAAATACCTAATTTCTAGTTACAGTGTTTAGCTTCCTTCAATCAAGAAAGTTTCCACAAGTTGGTTCTATTCGCTACCAAAAATTGTCCATGGTACAAATACAAAAATACAAAAATACAAAAAGTTTTTATTTATGCTTATATGTTATTTATTACGTTTATTACGTTATTTATATATTTATTCATGCAAGTTACAAGCAATAAACATAACTCTTGTGAGCTTTTTTTTTTGCTGACACGAGAAGATGGATTATTTCAACTAGGACAATTACTTAATTACTCATCATATGATTTGGAATGTCAGAAAATATATAATTAATTTGCAGGAGGTTTAAAAACAGATTTAAATGCTTGTCTAGCATGTTTCGTAGGTAGCGAGTGCAAATTAATTTTATATTTGACTACAATGTATGTATATTGTGTTTATCCTGCAATATCAATATGTCCAAAACACTTGCCAAATTTTCTGTAAATAATTATAGAAACAAGCGTCGTTCTAATTGTTTTCAATGGTGTCATATGTGACGTCAGAGCTTATACTATTATCGTTTCTTACTGTCCCTCCACATGAATTAGGTACCAGAAATGCTTTATTAGGTGCCTGACCTAATAACACTGACATTTATTTGACCACCGTTAACAGTACTCAAAATCACACAGTTGCACCGCCACGTTATCACTGAAATATTGTTGAAAGTGGCATTAAACACCAACAAACAAACACACAGTTGCAGGATAAAAAAAGATTAGTCACTCAGGATATATATAAATAAACAGGCTATGAAGTACATGGATATCATATGTCATATTTATTTATTTTGGTGTCATTAATCACAGAAGAAATCAAATGGTCTCTTAGTCATAGAGTTCATGCAGTCTTTTCTTTCTTGACTGTTGTAAACACCAATACCATAAGTGATATGAAATAAAATAACTGAAGAAATTTAAATGCTTCAGGACGTTCCCCAGGGCTGCCATATACCCCAGTGCTACACATAATAGAATCCAGAACTAAGGAAATGACACACCTTGCCATTTCGTAATATGGTGCTTCCGCTCTACAAATATATAAAACCTTGAAATTATTAAATATAGTTTAGTTTTATTCGTTCAAAGAACTTACTGAAATGTAAACAAGCTATTTATAGATTTATGGTCATTTCTGGTAGGTTTTGTTTCTTTTTACATTTGTGTGTATACATAATACATGTACATGTAATATAGCTGACAATATTGTATGTGTATTCAGTCTTAACACTCATCAACCAACCACTATTAACAAGATGCAACAGTAGAAAAGATTTCGGCATGCAAGTTAAACTTGCCTTTGATTCAATCATAAGATGATGTTTTACAGGATAACAAGAGGTGCTACGACAACATTTTGAGTGACTGGAGTTTCAGACCACATGTTGGTAAAAAAAAGTTAATATCACGACTTGATTAATAAGGTGCATATGGTGTCAGAATGATTTGTATTATTGTAATATAAGGACCTATATATATCCTTCTGCAAGTTCTAAATTTAATTTAAAATGTTGTACTTTGCATACATCTGAAACCAGCCTCAGTAATATAGAGGATATTACCTCTGTCAACATGCACATGGCAGAAGACCAAGGTTTGCTCCCTCGCTGTGGATATCAGATGCTAATGAAAATTTGAAAATAATTTGTTGTTATATGTAGCACTATTATGTGCGAATATGACACGCAACCAAAATTAATATGCATATGTTCATGTTTAGTAGTTGTAATACCTCTATATGTTAACCTATAATAGTTGAAGGAATCATCATCAGGGACCGATAATGTCACACCTTAGAGTGAAAATTTGTAATTGATGAGTTTTCACTACTCCCACGATCAAATTGAAGAATTCTATAGTTAATTACAATGTTTTATTGAAATTAAGAAAAGAAGGAGGTTGAATTAACGTCTGATTAAAACACTATTGCATGTAACCTAACAGAAAAACAATTTGTATAATAGCCAGCATCGACGAAGGTTACATATTCCTCAATGAGATTGATCTTAGTTTTAATAAATTGCAAAAACAGATAACTTACTGTTGATATTAAATAGTGAAGTTAACATGACGGGCAGCAACAACCAAACATATTAATAACTCTGAAATATTATATTGCTCGGACAGCAACAACTAAACATATTAATAACTCTGAAATATTATATTGCTCGGGCAGCAACAACCAAACATATTAATAATTCTGAAATATTATATTGCTCGGACAGCAACAACTAAACATATTAATAACTCTGAAATATTATATTGCTATCTGTTTAGGCCCTTTGGTTTTATTGCTCCCAAACACTTGTGAATTATTAGGCTTTCCAATCTTTCGATTTTGAGCGTACCTGATGAAGGTTATTCAGAAACGCGTCAGCGTCATGTGCATTAAATTTACTTTAAGGGGCATGTTCGAATTATTTACCAAGACGTGAAACGTGGTCAAATCTGCATTATATGTGCTCTATAGAATACTTACGCATTATCGAATATTTTACCAAAGCATGTTAGACTAAATCCAAAGTAAAATAACAACAATAACACTAGTGGCTGAGATAAAATCTGAAAAATAACAAACACAACACTAGTGGCTGAGATAAAATCTGAAAAATAACAAACACAACACTATTGGCTGAGATAAAATCTGAAAAATAACAAACACAACACTAGTGACTGAGATAAAATCTGAAAAATAACAAACACAACACTACTGGCTGAGATCAAATCTGAAAAACAACAAACACAACACTAGTGGCTGAGATAAAATCTGAAAAATAACAAACACATCACTAGTGGCTGAGATCAAATCTGAAAAACAACAAACACAACACTACTGGCTGAGATCAAATCTGAAAAATAACAAACACAATATTAGTGGCTGAGATAAAATCTGAAAAATAACAAACACAACACTACTGGCTAAGATCAAATCTGAAAAATAACAAACACAACACTAGTGGCTGAGATCAAATCTGAAAAACAACAAACACAACACTAGTGGCTGAGATCAAATCTGAAAAATAACAAACACAACACTAGTGGCTGAGATGAAGTCTGAAAAATAACAAACACAATATTAGTGGCTGAGATAAAATCTGAAAAATAACAAACACAACACTAGTGGCTGAGATCAAATCTGAAAAATACCAAACACAACACTAGTAGCTGAGATAAAATCTGAAAAATAACAAACACAACACTACTGGCTGAGATAAAATCTGAAAAATAACAAACACAACACTATTGGCTGAGATAAAATCTGAAAAATAACAAACACAACACTAGTGACCAAGATAAAATCTAAAAAATAACAAACACAACACTAGTGGCTGAGATAAAATCTGAAAAAAAACAATCGCAACACTAGTGGCTGAGATGAAAATCTGAAAAATAACAAACACAACACTAGTGGCTGAGATAAAATCTGAAAAATAACAAACACAACACTAGTGGCTGAGATAAAATCTGAAAAATAACAAACACAACACTAGTAGCTGAGATAAAATCTGAAAAATAACAAACACAACACTAGTGGCTGAGATAAAATCGGAAAAATAACAAACACAACACTAGTGGCTGAGATAAAATCGGAAAAATAACAATCCCAACACTAGTGGCTGAGATAAAATCTGAAAAAAAACCAAACACAACACTAGTGGCTGAGATAAAATCTGAAAAATAACAAACACAACACTGGTGACTGAGATAAAATCTGAAAAATAACAAACACAACACTAGTGTCTGAGATGAAAATCGGAAAAGTAACAAACACAACACTAGTGGCTGAGATAAAATCTGAAAAATAACAAACACAACACTAGTGACTGAGATAAAATCTGAAAAATAACAAACACATCACTAGTGGCTATGATAAAACATGAAAAATAACAAACACATCACTAGTGGCTATGATAAAACATGCAAAATAACAAACACAACACTAGTGGCTGAGATAAAATCTGAAAAATAACAAACACAACACTAGTGGCTGAGATGAAAATCGGAAAAGTAACAAACACAACACTAGTGGCTGAGATAAAATCTGAAAAATAACAAACACAACACTAGTGGCTGATACAAAAACTGAAAAATAACAAACACAACACTAGTGGCCAGGATAAAATCTGAAAAATAACAAACACAACACTAGAGGCTGAGATGAAAATCTGAAAAGTAACAAACACAACACTAGTGGCTGAGATAAAATCTGAAAAATAACAAACACAACACTAGTAGCTATGATAAAACATGAAAAATAACAAACACAACACTAGTGGCTGAGATAAAATCTGAAAAATAACAAACACAACACTAGTGGCCAGGATAAAATCTGAAAAATAACAAACACAACACTAGTGGCTGAGATAAAATCTGAAAAATAACAAACACAACACTAGTGGCTATGATAAAACATGAAAAATAACAAACACAACACTAGTGGCTGAGATAAAATCTGAAAAATAACAAACACAACACTAGTGGCCAGGATAAAATCTGAAAAATAACAAACACAACACTAGTGGCTGAGATAAATCTGAAAAATAACAAACACAACACTAGTGGCTGAGATAAAATCTGAAAAATAACAAACACATCACTAGTGGCTGATATAAAATCTGAAAAATAACAAACACATCACTAGTGGCTATGATAAAACATGAAAAATAACAAACACAACATTAGTGGCTGAGATAAAATCTGAAAAATAACAAACACATCACTAGTGGATGATATAAAATCTGAAAAATAACAAACACAACACTAGTGGCCAGGATAAAATCTGAAAAATAACAAACACAACACTAGTGGCTGAGATAAAATCTGAAAAATAACAAACACAACACTAGTGGCCAGGATAAAATCTGAAAAATAACAAACACAACACTAGTAGCTATGATAAAACATGAAAAATAACAAACACAACACTAGTGGCCAGGATAAAATCTGAAAAATAACAAACACAACACTAGTGGCTATGATAATACATGAAAAATAACAAACACAACACTAAGGGCCGAGATAAAATCTGAAAAACAACAAAGACATCACTAATGGCTGAGATCAAATCTGAAAACTAACAAACACAACACTAGTGGCAGAGATAAAATCTGAAAAAAACAAACACAACACTAGTGGCTGAAATAAAATCTGAAAAAAACCAAACACAACACTAGTGGCTGAGATAAAATCTGAAAAATAACAAACACAACACTAGTGGCTGAGATAAAATCTGGAGAAAAAAACAAACACAACACTAGTGGCCAAGATAAAATCTGAAAAATAACAAACACAACACTAGTGGCTGAGATCAAATCTGAAAAAAAACAAACACAACACTAGTGCCTGAGATCAAATCTGAAAAACAACAAACACGTCACTAGTGGCTGAGATAAAATCTGGAAAAAAAAACAAACACAACACTAGTGGCTGAGATAAAATCTGAAAAATAACATACACAACACTAGTGGCTGAGATAAAATCTGAAAAATAACAAACACAACACTAGTGGCTGAGATAAAATCTGAAAAATAACAAACACAACACTAGTGGCTGAGATAAAATCTGAAAAATAACAAACACAACACTAGTGGCTGAGATAAAATCTGAAAAATAACAAACACAACACTAGTGGCTGAGATAAAATCTGAAAAATAACAAACACAACACTAGTGGCTGAGATCAAATCTGAAAAATAACAAACACAACACTAGTGGCTGAGATAAAATCTGCAAAATAACAAACACAACACTAGTGGCTGAGATAAAATCTGAAAAATAACAAACACAACACTAGTGGCTGAGATCAAATCTGAAAAATAACAAACACAACACTAGTGGCTGAGATAAAATCTGAAAAATAACAAACACAACACTAGTGGCTGAGATAAAATCTGAAAAATAACAAACACAATACTAGTGGCTGAGATAAAATCTGAAAAATAACAAACACAACACTAGTGGCTGAGATAAAATCTGAAAAATAACAAACACAACACTAGTAGCTGAGATAAAATCTGAAAAATAACAAACACAACACTAGTGGCCAAGATAAAATCTGAAAACTAACAAACACAACACTAGTGGCTGAGATAAAATCTGAAAAACAACAAACACAACACTAGTGGCTGAAATAATAACTGGAAAAAAACCAAACACAACACTAGTGGCTGAGATAAAATCTGAAAAATAACAAACACGTCACTAGTGGCTGAGATAAAATCTGAAAAATAACAAACACAACACTAGTGGCTGAGATAAAATCTGAAAAATAACAAACACAACACTAGTGGCTGAGATAAAATCTGAAAAATAACAAACACAACACTAGTGGCTGAGATAAAATCTGAAAAATAACAAACACAACACTAGTGGCCAAGATAAAATCTGAAAACTAACAAACACAACACTAGTGACTGAGATAAAATCTGAAAAACAACAAACACAACACTAGTGGCTGAAATAAAAACTGGAAAAAAACCAAACACAACACTAGTGGCTGAGATAAAATCTGAAAAATAACAAACACAACACTAGTGGCTGAGATAAAATCTGAAAAATAACAAACACATCACTAGTGGCTGATATAAAATCTGAAAAATAACAAACACATCACTAGTGGCTGAGATAAAATCTGAAAACTAACAAACACAACACTAGTGACTGAGATAAAATCTGAAAAACAACAAACACAACACTAGTGGCTGAAATAAAAACTGGAAAAAAAACAAACACAACACTAGTGGCTGAGATCAAATCTGAAAAATAACAAACACAACACTAGTGGCTGAGATAAAATCTGAAAAATAACAAACACAACACTAGTGGCTGAGATGAAAATCGGAAAAGTAACAAACACAACACTAGTGGCTGAGATAAAATCTGAAAAATAACAAACACAACACTAGTGGCTGATACAAAAACTGAAAAATAACAAACACAACACTAGTGGCCAGGATAAAATCTGAAAAATAACAAACACAACACTAGAGGCTGAGATGAAAATCTGAAAAGTAACAAACACAACACTAGTGGCTGAGATAAAATCTGAAAAATAACAAACACAACACTAGTAGCTATGATAAAACATGAAAAATAACAAACACAACACTAGTGGCTGAGATAAAATCTGAAAAATAACAAACACAACACTAGTGGCCAGGATAAAATCTGAAAAATAACAAACACAACACTAGTGGCTGAGATAAAATCTGAAAAATAACAAACACAACACTAGTGGCTATGATAAAACATGAAAAATAACAAACACAACACTAGTGGCTGAGATAAAATCTGAAAAATAACAAACACAACACTAGTGGCCAGGATAAAATCTGAAAAATAACAAACACAACACTAGTGGCTGAGATAAATCTGAAAAATAACAAACACAACACTAGTGGCTGAGATAAAATCTGAAAAATAACAAACACATCACTAGTGGCTGATATAAAATCTGAAAAATAACAAACACATCACTAGTGGCTATGATAAAACATGAAAAATAACAAACACAACATTAGTGGCTGAGATAAAATCTGAAAAATAACAAACACATCACTAGTGGATGATATAAAATCTGAAAAATAACAAACACAACACTAGTGGCCAGGATAAAATCTGAAAAATAACAAACACAACACTAGTGGCTGAGATAAAATCTGAAAAATAACAAACACAACACTAGTGGCCAGGATAAAATCTGAAAAATAACAAACACAACACTAGTAGCTATGATAAAACATGAAAAATAACAAACACAACACTAGTGGCCAGGATAAAATCTGAAAAATAACAAACACAACACTAGTGGCTATGATAATACATGAAAAATAACAAACACAACACTAAGGGCCGAGATAAAATCTGAAAAACAACAAAGACATCACTAATGGCTGAGATCAAATCTGAAAACTAACAAACACAACACTAGTGGCAGAGATAAAATCTGAAAAAAACAAACACAACACTAGTGGCTGAAATAAAATCTGAAAAAAACCAAACACAACACTAGTGGCTGAGATAAAATCTGAAAAATAACAAACACAACACTAGTGGCTGAGATAAAATCTGGAGAAAAAAACAAACACAACACTAGTGGCCAAGATAAAATCTGAAAAATAACAAACACAACACTAGTGGCTGAGATCAAATCTGAAAAAAAACAAACACAACACTAGTGCCTGAGATCAAATCTGAAAAACAACAAACACGTCACTAGTGGCTGAGATAAAATCTGGAAAAAAAAACAAACACAACACTAGTGGCTGAGATAAAATCTGAAAAATAACATACACAACACTAGTGGCTGAGATAAAATCTGAAAAATAACAAACACAACACTAGTGGCTGAGATAAAATCTGAAAAATAACAAACACAACACTAGTGGCTGAGATAAAATCTGAAAAATAACAAACACAACACTAGTGGCTGAGATAAAATCTGAAAAATAACAAACACAACACTAGTGGCTGAGATAAAATCTGAAAAATAACAAACACAACACTAGTGGCTGAGATCAAATCTGAAAAATAACAAACACAACACTAGTGGCTGAGATAAAATCTGCAAAATAACAAACACAACACTAGTGGCTGAGATAAAATCTGAAAAATAACAAACACAACACTAGTGGCTGAGATCAAATCTGAAAAATAACAAACACAACACTAGTGGCTGAGATAAAATCTGAAAAATAACAAACACAACACTAGTGGCTGAGATAAAATCTGAAAAATAACAAACACAATACTAGTGGCTGAGATAAAATCTGAAAAATAACAAACACAACACTAGTGGCTGAGATAAAATCTGAAAAATAACAAACACAACACTAGTAGCTGAGATAAAATCTGAAAAATAACAAACACAACACTAGTGGCCAAGATAAAATCTGAAAACTAACAAACACAACACTAGTGGCTGAGATAAAATCTGAAAAACAACAAACACAACACTAGTGGCTGAAATAATAACTGGAAAAAAACCAAACACAACACTAGTGGCTGAGATAAAATCTGAAAAATAACAAACACGTCACTAGTGGCTGAGATAAAATCTGAAAAATAACAAACACAACACTAGTGGCTGAGATAAAATCTGAAAAATAACAAACACAACACTAGTGGCTGAGATAAAATCTGAAAAATAACAAACACAACACTAGTGGCTGAGATAAAATCTGAAAAATAACAAACACAACACTAGTGGCCAAGATAAAATCTGAAAACTAACAAACACAACACTAGTGACTGAGATAAAATCTGAAAAACAACAAACACAACACTAGTGGCTGAAATAAAAACTGGAAAAAAACCAAACACAACACTAGTGGCTGAGATAAAATCTGAAAAATAACAAACACAACACTAGTGGCTGAGATAAAATCTGAAAAATAACAAACACAACACTAGTGGCTGAGATAAAATCTGAAAAATAACAAACACATCACTAGTGGCTGATATAAAATCTGAAAAATAACAAACACATCACTAGTGGCTGAGATAAAATCTGAAAACTAACAAACACAACACTAGTGACTGAGATAAAATCTGAAAAACAACAAACACAACACTAGTGGCTGAAATAAAAACTGGAAAAAAAACAAACACAACACTAGTGGCTGAGATCAAATCTGAAAAATAACAAACACAACACTAGTGGCTGAGATAAAATCTGAAAAATAACAAACACAACACTAGTGGCCAGGATAAAATCTGAAAAATAACAAACACAACACTAGTGGCTGAGATCAAATCTGAAAAATAACAAACACAACACTAGTAGCTGAGATAAAATCTGAAAAATAACAAATAGAACACCAGTGATTGTGCAAAAATCTGGAATACAACAAACACAACACTAGTGGCTGAGATAAAATCTGAAAAATAACAAATAGAACACCAGTGATTGAGCAAAAATCTGGAATACAACAAACACTAGTTATCGGCCGAGACAACTAAACCTGACAAAGCAAAGCAGAATATAAATACAGTCAAACCTGTTTACAAAGGGAACTTCAGGGAATCTGCCCTTGGTGAGCAGTTTCCCCTGTATATACATGTTAAAATTATATGCACGGTTCATTAATGGGGGAATGAGGCTGACTTTATTGACAGTGATCTGTTATATAGAGGTGCCTCTTCAGGCAGGCTTAACTGTATATAATTCAATCAAGGTTACCCCAAAATGGCATTTGAAAATATAAATTGTAAACTTTTTATTAACTGCATATCAAAATGCTATCGTATTCAAAAGAGCTAAATGGACGGTATATCTAAGAAATATTTTTTTTTAAAAGGGAATAAACATTCCTCGGCTTTTTTTTTTTTTACATGTCACTATATTTAGTATTATTTTAAAAAATATATAGGTTATATAAAAAGATAATCGCCGTCACTGAAATAAAAAAAAAAAAAATGTACAGTGTACATGTACTGGTGATATACACACAAAACCAGACAATGTTAATATATATAACCAATTAATCAAGATTTCATTGACAAGTAAGAGATTAATGTCCGAGTTTTAGCTTAGACATGAAGTAATATCATTTAACATATTAGTACTTATGAATGATAACTTATGTATTTGGTTTTGTTATACTTCTGATCTCACACTCCTTAAAAATAAATACTTGAGGATTCTGTAGTTTCTGAAAGTAAGATATTTGAAATTTAAGCTGACCGGATAGCATTATAGTCCTTAGAAGTAAGGTTGAATTTCAGAATGGATATAATTAAAATGCTACCACTTTAGTGGCTCTCTAGTTGTTTAGAGGAGAATTTGAATATACACAAAATGTATAAATAAAATTGACGCTTATGACAACATACGGACAGGTCTAGTTAATTCAACATTTTTTATGCCCTGTATATGCCATGTCATAGTCTGGTTTACTTACCTCTTTCTGTGTAACGGCCTCTTGAGAGGTTAGCAAAATAACTAAGAAGTGGACAGCAGCATAAATATTTATCAATTTAGACTGTTTTGGGTCATACTTCGGATGTGGTGCTTTAACCTGCAAGAAAAATAGAACAATTCATGTAAATATCTACCATCCAATTACATACAAAGATGTATATATTGATTGACCAGGCAAAATCCGCTAATCATCTATATGGGTCGTCTGTACTCTTGTGTGTTATAAATTATAACAGTATTGCTACAAATGAGCCCCCTCCCTGTGATCATGTATATGGGTCATCTGTACTCGTGTGTGTTATATAGTATAACATTGTAACATGAATGCATTTCTTTCCTTTGATTATTCTTTTGTTTATATACAAGATTGTAAGCAACAGCTAGGAACTATGAAATATTCTAACAGTACGTCCTTCTTTCGCTTTGTTAATAAACGAGCGATTTATCGATTGGGTATAATCTCATTAGCACATGCGCCGGTTCATGTGACTGACATTCCCGTCGTAAATGTACATGTTGATGAATTATCGTCTGCTCGAATTTGGCAGCATAAATTGTGTGCGACATTGTCCGCAATCGTAAATATAAATTACCGTCTTCCAATCAAAGTATGCTACCGTATTTGTACTCTCAGACATATCAGAATCGAAATAATTCATGGAAGCAAGAATGTGCACACCCAAAGGAACCCCGAAGGGGTCACGTGACCGCTTCCGGTAGCCCTGGTACTTGTACTACTGTATTACATTTTGTACTACTACTATAGAAAGAAAAAAACACGGGGGGGGGGGGAACTGGGCATGCGCAGAACATACTTCCGGTCACTTCCGGTCAGGGCCACTTCCAGTCAGGTCCTCTTCCGGTCACGTGACCTCGCTCCACCTCCACAAGTGCGGCTTTGTCCGTACTGATATACAATGTACTACTAACACATCCATGCATCCATCATACACTATGACTTGGTCATCTTTACAAAGTGTCGACCGGATAATGACATACAGTATTGAATAAATCTCAAAGGATTCATTTATTATAATTGCGCTTACGATTCATTATATTAATTATGTAAATTTAATCATGGATTCTTTCCTGTAGACTATAAGACGACAGACCTTTAACAGAATATAGTTCAAATAGGGTTCAAATGAGTAGGACTGTACACACATACTGAATTCTTGTTCCTCGGGTTAGAAAGTAGATGTGTTACTTTCAGCAATTTTTGTGACATATTCTGACATGTCGCATATTGCAAATGACATAGTAAATTTAGATTTAGCTTAGATAAATGATTGGTCAAAGCGTTGGTTGGTTAAATTCAATCAAAATGATGGTCACCAGAGAAACAAAACGTGATTTCAATTTTGACTTTGAGGGTACTTCATTAAGAGATGTTGAATTACATAAACATTTAGGTGTTATTTTTAGTAATGACTGTAAGTGGACCAAACATATTGATAAACTTATAGAAAAGTCTTCTAAACAATTAAATGAACTGAGAAAGCTTAAATTTAAACTTAAACGAAACTATCTTGAAAAAATTTATTTAATATTTATCAGACCAATTTTAGAATATGCGTCTGAAGTTTGGCTTAATTCAACTCAAATCGTTTAGAAAAAAATGCAAATTGAAGCCGCTGGTATTGTTGATGGGTTTCCCTGTTACGCTAGCATCTATTTATAAAGAAACGGGGTGGGATACATTAAAAGTAAGGATGAAAGTTAAAAATCTCACATTATTTTACAAAATTTTGAATAATCTGACACCTGAATATTTATCAGATTTAATACCACCTACAGTTTCTGAAACTTCAAATTATTATTTACGTAACAGTCAAAATAAATAAGTCAACTTGTAAGCAAATAGACTTGCACTTCTTCAACGGTCTTTTTTCCTTTCAACTATTAAGTTGTGGAATATTTTGAACATTTTGGAATATTCGACAAATCCCTATCTTAGCTCATTTTAAGTCAAAAATCCGTCAGATATAATTTCAAAATGTGAAAAAATCCTCACACTTTTCATGTGGTAATAGATATCTTAGTGTATTACACACGAGGATAAGAAACAAATGTAGTGCCTTGAAAGTAGACTTGCATAGTACTAATTTAATTTTAAATCCAAACTGTATATGTGGTGGATACCAAAAAGAAAATTCAGAACATTTTTTGCTATTTTGTAATCGCTATATTGTATATAGAAATAAAATGTTATCATCATTGAATATGAACGGGGTAGAAATAAATGTTGATACTTTGTTATTTGGAAATGATTTTCTATCAGATGAAACAAATTATGAAATAATTTTAATTATTCAAAGATATATTAAAGATACTGGTCGTTTTTCAGTATAATTGTAACGAAAACAACCAGGTAAATTTCTTAACAGGTATGTCATTTTGACAAATAAATGTTAACGTGGTATTGGAATGATTATAATTGAAAATAAAACATCTGGATGACCTTTGATTGATTGATTGATTGATTGATTGATTGATGATTTATTTATTTATTGTGTTTAACGCTACTTTCAGCAATATTTCAGGTATATCATGGCGACCTGTTTTAGTGGTGGAAGAAGCCGGAGTACCCTGAGAGAACCACCGACCATGGGCAAGCAACTGGTAAACTTTATCACTTGCGGATGCCGTAGTAGTAATAGGCTTGTATGAGTTGTTAGGTAAATCCAACTACCTAACTCCCTGAGCCACCCGGCCCTGGATGACCTTTGAAGACTATTTCTTCTTCCATAAATGGCTGTTTTCAGTGTGAGATGACCGTTCAAGATCGATGCGCGTGACCTCATCTCCAACGACATGAGACCTCATCTCCCATCGCTTGTCGGCCAATCAGATCGCGCCATTATTTTTAAAAACAAATCATAAAAAATAACAAAAATAATTTTTTCTTGTAAAATTACGATTTGCAAACTATTTAATCAAAGCTCCTTTTATCGTAAAGCAACATACTATACTCTATGACCTACATTTCTCAGTCACGTACTATGACAGTGCACAATAATAACTGATATGTAAATGAGGTATCGATCAATGAAAGCCATACATGTATATGAAAACAAATGTTGTTTACGGAAGAAATAGGTACTATTATGTGTTGATATGGAACATCACCGGGTCTTCCACTCGTTCCGCTGCGCTCCACTCGTGAAAAGACATAACATTTCTATCACTCGTGGAAGATCCACCGGTCTTCCATATCAACGTATGAAAGAACCTATTAATCTTACAAAATAAAAAAAATACTTTTCCGCAACTAAATCTCAATAGACGAATGAAATTTGATATGTCCATTGCAACGTAGTACGCATTTGGGTATGCTTGATACGTATCAATAGGTTATCTATATGTTGATCAAATAGTCAATGAGGCTCCATGAGGTTATTAGTTGTTTGTTATATTTTTTTCTTCATGCCTTCATTTATTAAACCTTTACTATAAATTTGTGTAATTAATTATTATAATGTTCAACTGTATATTTTGAAATGTAATGGGAGAAGACTTTATCCTTTTGTCTTTTTGAACAATACAATATGTTTAAAGTAACCATTCATTTTGGAAACCATGGACAAATATAATGAATTTAGGACAAGTTTTAAGATACCAAAAGGGAAATCAGAAGCCGTAAATCAATGAAGGACAGACATTGCAATGGTCAAATTAAAAAGGACAACAGGACAAGCAATAATCTACAAAACACTACAGGGTAAGCAAAATATTGAGCCAAAAGATCCCCACTAAAGATCGATAAGATGATGTGATATCCAGATCAACACGACTAACTTGATTTTATACTAGTGCTGGCTCAATGCAACAACAGACCTTGGGTTGACACATCGCTTCATTATGACACATAATAGTATCCTTATTCTGAGCAGACTACTTAATGGCACGTGCTGAGCGGAGAAGCAGCAAATACCCATTTAAATTAGTATTTGTTGCTTCTCCGCTCAACACTAAGCATTAAATAGCATAGTATCTAGTTTGACCCGACCGGAACTCGAAGCCATGATCGAGTGCACCGGAGGGGAGCACACTAACCAGTACACCACTAGTGTGGTTCACCCTTATCTTTGGATAATCTTCTTCATCATCTATTCGAATTCAAGGTATATATTGTAATATAAAAATATTTGATTCGTCTAAGGGCCGTTGTGGTCGTGATCGTATGGTAGTTGGATTTATAACTACCTGTGCAATCAGTGCCTATCACCACTAAAGCTCGAACCCCGTTCATGGCAAGATGTAATCGCTACAACATTATGTGATAAAGTTTGTCAGTGACTTGCGACAGGTCGATGGTTTTCTCCTGGTACTCCGGTTTCCTCCACCAATAAAACTGACCGCCACGATATAACTGACTTATTGTTGAAAGTGACGTTAAGAACCACAAACATAAACCCCATAAACCTTGATTCAATTAAAAGATACTTTTAAATCTTTATCATCTGGTATAAATAAATCTTTTGAACTCAAGACATCCTTACCTTAGGTATATCTTTTATATCACCTGTTCGAGGTTTTCCCGGAAGCCATCCTGGTCCACACAAGAGGACACGTAGTTTGTTGCCAAACCCTGGTGTTTCAATAAATCGCTGACAGGTGTATTTGACATGCCCAAACTACAATTATGACAAATACATCCATCATATTAATATCTATTTTTTTTTTCAAACAAACAAACAAACAAAATAAAAAAAAAACATATTTTTTGACACTCCATACTTATATTGTTGGTGTAGCTATTTGATTTTATAATTTTTTTAAATCACATAAATCTCATTATTTGATCTTATCTTTACATCCACTTCTAATATACTATTTATTTCGACATGTTTTAAAAAGAAAAGTCAATAATTCTGGTCAATAATTCTATCAACATCAACAAAGCAAACAATCTCAACCCACTGAATACAAAACAGACCAAGACACGTGGCGTTGGAAATCCAGCTCATGGTTTGGGACAGACACAAAATTATGGTGGGGTTAAACCGGTTAATGAGATTCTAACTCTCCCCCTCTTGATAATTGTATTATGTGTGCGTGTTTTCTTCATTTTGTTGATATTGACGGAATTCTCGATTCCGGAGTGACATCACACTAGGTAACTGACCAATCAATGATTAGCATTTCTAATATGAAGAAAATATTATGAGGTGAAGCCTAGCAAAATCCTCGGGATTTTACATAGACACCAATGTATATTAATTTATTCGATATCTTCCGACAGAAGTTAAATATTGTAAATAAAATCACATCTAATCCTTGTGCACACTAAATCAGATATCTAATCTGATGTTCATCCTTTTATATTAGACGGGTTTATTTCAATTTAAAAACTTAATATTTAAATTTTCCAATGAAATCGAGGTAAAGTCCAGAGCATTCCTGTTGTTTTCACCTAAAATAATTATTAAATGTCCGGATGTTCGGATAAGAGAATTGTTGACCATCGCTGTTTAATTTCAGCTTGTGAGTAATACAGCAATATATTACACTTTACGTTTTTATTTTCCCTATTTGTTTTTGTTAGCGCAGTCGGTCACTATTGACGGACCGGTCCATATACTGCCATATGACCCTCAGTGCCATGAACTATTTGCTATATAATAACTATATTGTGACATACATGTGCGAAGGTGTTGCTTTCATTTAAACAAAACTAAGAATATAATAAAAACAAAATTGATATCCTTATCAAATATAAATAAACAGAGAATATTCATTTTTCTGGTTATATATTTGTAACAGTAGAGCATGTTTCACCTCCGAAAAATGCAATGTCCCCGATGGGATTCGATCCCGGGACTTCTTGCAATGTAAGTCACCACCCTACCAACTGAACTAAAGGAGATATCCAATAACGCAGTTAGCAGAGGTGCTTATGAACCTACTACGGTTCCTATAATCTTAGGTAGGTTCCCGTTACATATTAATTAAATGCAAACTCATGTAACAAATGTGAAGAACTTATTAAGTGAAGGTCAAACCAGATGTTAAACATTTTAATCAAATGGGATTAATACCCAAACAATGATGAAACACCATGATATTATAATTTTGTGTAGAATAAAATCACAAATCTCGATTAGTAGATGGCTCATCATTTTTTTTTTTTTTTTTTTTTGTGCAGATAAATATTTATATTTTCGGGTTAAAAACTTGATTTATGATTTATATCGATTTTCCCCAGAAATTTTAATTTAGCCGACTATGAAAATCCATATTTCCGACATGAATACATTATTTTTCAACGGATGTCGATAGTAGAAGAATACATGTGTATAATGTAACTACACTCGGAACCCGTAAATCAATGATTTCGCTTTATTTTCCATCCAAAAATAGGTTCTTACCTTTCCGTGTTGTAGTTGAGTGGGACATTTTTTTTTTATTTTAAAATACTGCTTAATAGAAAGCGACATTTTGTGATATCACATTAATGAATAAATTGAAAATTAAAGCTGAACTGTTCGTGACTTACAAAGGTAATCGGGGACAAGATCCACACACTCGTTTTATAAGATACAGAAAAAAAATGTGTGGTATATTTACTTCAGCTTTTATTTTTATTTTCGACATGAAAGTCTGAATATATAGAAAGAATTTTTGTCTGAAAAGACAATATTGTGCTATCGAATTATCTCTCTTAGTGCATAACGGGCAAAATTTAAGAATATATTACAAGAAGCACGTTTGAAGAGAAACTAATGTTTTACTCTAAGCCAATAGACTGAGTAGACACGAAGCAAAACAAAAAGGACAAACTTTGAATTAACAAATTTTAATTATTTCTTTAAAAAAAATATGATGTATTTGTTAATCGAATTAGCACTTTATGTTAATGTAAGAAAAAAAGTATAGTTTACTTGAACTGTCCCTGGATCATAGGTGTTTAGCGGATGTGTTAAACCGAATACTACTTCTTCATCTTCTGCTTGAAATGTCCCTGAAAGTTAATAAAACTAACATATAATACTTGTAACATATTTTTTTTAAGTTTAAACAGCGGTGGTCAACAATTCCATCAATATCTAAAGACGAACAACCACCTCTTACTCAAAATATGGAACACAAAAAAACCACGATAAATGCAGTTAGAAAATGAGATCCTAGCTTGGCATAGGTATAAATATGCATAGACAATGCTGGTAAGAAGAGTTTGAAGATACCAAAGGGAGGTAATCAGAATCCGTATATCGAAGAAGAACAGACAACACAATGGCCAAAAGAAAAAGTACAAAAGGACAAACAACGATCTACAAAACATACATATAAAACTAAAGATCGAGTAACACGAACCCCACAAAAAACCGGTTGTTGGTATTTTATGGATCTATATTTCATAATAAAAAGCAGTCAAGATAAAGTAGAATTATGCATAATCAAATTGTAAGTAAAAGATATCCATAGACCACTAATTTGTGCAAATAATAGAGAATACCGAAGGAGCAATTAAAAATGGACAATCCAGAGAAACTAGCAACATAGGATACACAAGACGAAGATTTAAGGCGTAACTATAGTGTACACAGCATCAAAATTCAAGTTCATCTGTATGTAGCCATACACAGAAATCACACAAATGAGAAATTGTGTATTACATATACCACGTTACAGTTATCAAACAACATTTTTAACAATTTGCAAAAATATATAAATGACAACATGGCTAAGTACCATACAATCTACAATTATACAAAAAAAATATTAATAGCTAAAAAAACTGAAGATACAAAAGGGGTAATCAAAATTCCAGAAGCCGTAAATCGAAGGACTGACAATACAATGGCCAAAAGAGAATCAGACTTCAGTGCTTACTATATACAACACAACTACCTATAACACGAACCACATGTCAAAGAATCGTTGTAGAAAGCACGTGTGTGTAATATCAGAAAAAATCAGAAATATAAAATCGTATCTGTTTATATTTAAATGTGTTAGCTAAATTATTTTTGAGTTTCGCTGAATTATACGAATCTTATCCATGAAAACTGTGTTATATACATACCAAAGAGCATATCCCATATGATAAGTGTTCCAGCATAGTTCTTATCAATACAATATGGATTTCGTCCGTGATGCACCCTGTGGTGACTTGGTGTGTTTAAGATGTATTCTAAAGGTCCAAGAGATTTAATGTACTGAAATAGAATTAAAAAAATAATAATAATCATTTTTAGTTATTATAGTGTATTATGAAATTATGTGTTGTACTCTGTGGGGACTTGGTGTATTTAAAATGCATTCGAAAGGCCCAAGAGATTTAATGTACAGAAATGAAATTAATTTTAAATATTTTATGGTAGTATAATATGCCTAATGTAAATGATATTCATGTTTCTTCAGTGTTTGAGGTTGTAAGCAATTGTGTTTTTGTGCTGTTCCTTCTACCTTTATGTTTCACGGGCGGATCCAGGGCCCCCCCCCCCCTAAAATTGGAAAAAATATGATTTTTTGGCGTAAAATCGTGATTTTTCACACGAAATACCCCAACAATTGTTGCGCCTCCCTCCGCTCGGCGCAATTTTTTTAAGTGCGCCCCCCCCCCCCCCCTAACTTGAAATCCTGGATCCGCCCCTGTGTTTCGCATATTTCACTGCCAAATAAATTCGTTGCTTTATAATTCCAATTTTTAGATTTCAGTGAATAGCTTTTACTTATAATTGTACACTGTGGTTTGTAGAAGTAAGTAGGTGTTTTCCTTGTAGCAAACGGAACATATAAGGTATCAAGGTGGCAGATAGCTTCAATCATTTGATAGGCTGTTTCCTTGTCTCTAATACAAAAAACTTTCAATGGAAAGTTTTAAGATACAAAAGAAGTAATCAGAAGCCGTAGAACGAAGAAGGACAAACAATACAATGACCAAAAGAAAAAGGACAAAAGAACAAACAAATAACGATCTACAAAACATTACACAGAAAACTAACGATTGAGCAACACGAACCCCACTAAAAACCGGGGATGAACCCAGGTGCTCCGGTAGGGTTAGCAGTTCCTACTCCACATGTGACACCCGCCGTGTTATTATTAAACGACACGAACATCGTCTGATATGCTAATCGCGCAGTATGCGTAAATAAATACAAATAACATTAAAAAAAATAATGAGCCCCCTGCAAAACAAATGGGTTGCATATTCATATTTTGAAAATGCATAATAATACACAACATATTTAAACAGAAAAAAAAATCTAATATATTTGCTGATAGTTTAACAACACTCTAATTTCATTTGTGTTTTACTTGTATTGTATTATCCTTAATATAAGATATGTCGACCAAAGTTATTCAAAATCATATCCACAAATCATTTGCAAGCACTGGAGTGGTGGAAAACGAGCTTGCTAAAGGTATGCTCAATGATAGACACGTTTCTCATGTTAATAAAAACGTAGAAATCTAATTTAATGCATACGTTGCGTTTCTGAAATAATCTTCAATAGGTACGCTCATGGGCAAAATATTGGCGTGACAAATTATTTAAATGTTTTCGGTAGCAAGTAAACCAAAGGGCCTAAACAGGATAGATAGAATCAGTTATAGTTTGTCCAATCATACATGTCATTTGGTATGGTAAATTACGCGATGTTCATGGGTAAATTACGTTGGATTTATATTTCTGGTATGACCACCTACAAGAAGTTTACAATTTTAGTACTATTCCCTTGTGTATAGTAAGATATATTTTAAAATAGTTTGATTCACTTTTGGAGTTTGATATATTGCTTCTGTAATGAACTGAAGAATATCTTCTTTCTTATACAATTGCTTTGACTGATTGATCTTTGATGTAAAGGGAGCTGTATTTCAACTGGGTTTGTAACAAGACACGACATGTGCTACTTGTGGAACAGGAACTGTTTACCCTTCCGGAGCACCTGGGTTCATCCCCGGTTTTTAGTGGGGTTTGTGGTACTCGATCTTTAGTTTTCTGTGTAATATTTTGTAAATCGTTGTTTGTCCTTTTTTCCTTTTTCTCTTGTCCACTGTGATGTCTGTCCTTCGGTTTACGACTTCTGATTGCCCCTTTGGTACCTTAAAATGTTTCCTTACACTAGTCATGGCGAAAACAAGTTAGCAAACACTACAGCCGGTAAAATTATGGCTCTAGACAGGGTTTTAGAATGAATAATTTGATTTCTATTAAAAGTCAAAAAGTGGGTATAATTGATAGTGTCGGAAAATGTTGCTTTTCAACTTACCATCATTGATCACATTTAGCAAAGAATTGTGTATTAGGAGCTGCCGGAAATTGTCCTTGCAATGAATGTGGCAATATAAGAACACGTGGCACTAAGAAGAGCCAAAAGATAACAAAAGCAATCAGAATCCATAAATCGAAGACAATCTATACAACTGCCAAAAGAAAAAGGACAAAAGAACAAACAACAATCTACTAAACACTACACAGAAAACTAAAGATCGAGCAACACGAATCCCACTAAAAACAGGGAGTAAATTCAGGTGCTCTGGAAGGGTAAGCAGTTCCTGTTCCACTAGTGGCACCCGTTGCGTTGCTTCAGTTACAAATCCAGTGAATGAATGAGGAAAGGACTGAATTGTGCATTTGCTAAGTCCCACTTGTACAGTTTCAAAACTCATTACATTATATTTTGCACTCATGGTTAGCAAGGAGTTCGATGTCTACACAGTTGTAAAACAACATGCTAAATCGTCTCACCTGAGTATGTATCCAGAACTGGTATAATATATTTAGTTCTTGATGTGCAAGAAATATAGATGGTGGTATACACAGTGCTAGAGGTAAGTAAAACACCTGTAACATATTAAGTATCAATAGACAATGTATATACACGTATCATATGCTGAGTTTAAGTAAGATTATATTTGGCTGTTGTATTTAATTTGGAAAATGAAATATAAAGTTTTATATAAAACCTATGTTGCCAGTTTCTCTGGATTGTCCATTTTATTCCCCCTTCGGTATTCTCTAACATTTATTTTATAAGGATGACAGATTTGAACACAAAACCAGATGTTGTCAAATAACACAATGCTCATATCAGACATTGTTCATTTGTGCTATTTAACCAAATCTAGATACTATTAGCTAAATAGTATAAGTTACCGCAAATAATTACTAATTTATAGCAAGCATATTTGTTTTCCAAATTTTAAACCTTCTTTGTTTTACAGAAGAAAATATTGTTGTTTCCCTGTTACACTTCCTTTGTATTTGTCTAACATTGTCTTTCACAGAAATTATGATGAGTGAGAGAAATAAAATGAAATCTTTCTGGGTTAGGGTTAGGATTATGGTCTTTAACGCCACTTTCAACAATATTTCAGTTATATCGTGGCGGTCAGTTTTATTGATGGAGGAAACCGGAGAAAACCACCGACCTGCCGCAAGTCACTGATCAACTTGATCACAAAATGTTGTATCGAATACACCTCTCCTGAACGGGATTCGAAATGACAACGTTAATGGTGATAGGCACTGATTACATAGGTAGTTGTAAATCCAACTGCAATGTACAATATGATCACGACCACGACGTCCCCTGAAGCTTTCCGAAATATAGTACAACGTTTTAAGGTTATCTAATATTTCCTTTTTTCCTCTTTCGATTGTGATACCCCACAATAAAAATGAAAACGTACGACGCGTTTCTGGAACATAACGTGTGCATTTATAGAAACTGAACTATTGTAAGAGCACATATACTTGATCTTAATTTTAGTACACTGTTAATCATTTCTATTTTTGTGTCATATCACTCTCTGAACATAGTTATTTATATTATATAGTGAGTGTAGCTTAATACCAACTCAGCAATTTTTCAACTATATCATGGCGAGAATCAGTTAATTTTCAATGAGAAGATGATGAGGTCCGCTTTGTACTAGATCAACATGCTTAGTTGGATTTTTATAGTTCTAGCTCACTGAAACAACATGTCTCCCCGTTCGGACGCATTAGCTTGATTCCGAGCCAACCCGTCTTTGCTCTTTCTCCTTAATGCTGCGTGCTTATCGGAGAAGCAACAAATACCAATTGTATAGTCTTTGGTTTGACCTGATTGGGGCTCGAACCCACGATCATTCGCACTCGAGGCGAGCATGCTAACCATTGCACCACCGATGCGGTTATATTTGCATAGTCCCATAGTAATATTGCTGTCTTGCAACATAAACATTTTATCATATCCAGGGGCGGATCCAGGGGGGCGCACCCGGCACGCCCCTCCCCCCCTAAAATTGAAAAAAATAAGATTTGTTGGCGTAAAATCGTGATTTTTCACACGAAATACTCCTCCGCTCGGCGCAATTTTTTTAAGTGTGCTCCCCCCCCCCCCCCTAACTTGAAATCCTGGATCCGCCCCTGATATCATCGTAAGTAAGAACACAAGACATACCCAAGAAGTATACATCTGTAACACGGATTGACGTAAGGCTGTTGTAAAATTGTAGTCTTCTGAACTGTGGTGCACTTGATGAGCTGCCCACATAAAATTCACTTCTGCATATACGAACAAGAACAAATTAATTGAAACAGGGTTAGGATTATGGTGTTTAACGCCACTTTCAACAATGTTTCAGTTATATCGTCAATTGAAACAGGAAATATGTTTACACGAGAGATATTCTAACATGATATTTCAAGTTACGAGACAAATGAACCATGAAGAAATTACAAACCAATTATGATTTTGTGGTACAAATCAACAGTATAGAAAAATAATAAAACATATACTGTAAAACCTGTATTAAGAGGTCACCTTTGGGACAAAGAAAATGTGGTCTTTTAAGACAGGTGACCTCTTACAAGAGATTCAATTTATATGAAATTTTCTATGACAGGACAAGAAAAATGTGACCTTTTAATACAATTGGCTGCTTAATAGAGGTGACAGCATGGGCATGTTTGACTGTACCACTAATTTAGTGTACATTACACATTACTGGAATAACCTTCATGAGGTGCTTTTGGTCAAAAGATTCGAAAAGTCCTTGACAGCATGTATGACAAAATACATAAACATGATAGCTGTAAAAAAGGGATCTACAAAATTCTTCGCGGATATTTTAGCTGTCTTTGTCGCATTTCTAGATAACGCCTAAGAACTTCTTACCATGTGCTAGTCTGTGAAACCAATAATAACCCAGATCTACTCCAAGGAAACATAACCACCACGTCCATGCTGAATCCCATGGTAGCTTTAAAATGTTATAATTATCATACACCCAAACGTACGATACAAACAGAACGGATCTCAGAAGAAGTCTACAAAAACAATAAAAGTTCCAGTTTCAGTAATTTCATTTTATATAATTAAAATCTGTTAAAAATATAATAAACAAACATTTCATCTTTTAATATATTTGCATTTGGATCTGTATCTTTACATTAACGTTGCATCTAACTTCAAAACCAATAAATGACGTAAAACGCACTCATCTTAACCAATCAGAAAACAGAATGTGTAGGAAAAATTAGCTACACGAGAGATAATAAATGTTAGAGAATACCGAAGGGACAATAAAAAAAAATGGACATTACAGAGAAACTGGCAACATAGGGTACACAGGACGAAGAAAAACAAAACAAAACACAACACAATATGTGCTGGACACCACTGTGCGCAAACAAACACAAATAACGTAAATAAGACATGAAACCCCCTACAAACAACTGGAGGTATTTGTGTTTGTTTGCGCATAGTGGTGTACAACACACATTGTGTTGTGTTTTTCGTCCACTTGTGTACCCAATCGTAACTACTCGGCCATTCTCGCTACCCTGCAAATAACGTTATTTGCAGGGTAGCGAGAATGGCCGAGTAGTTACGATTGCTTGTGTACCCTATGCTGCCAGTTTCTCTAGATTATCCATTTTTATTGCCCCTCTTCGGTATTCTCCAACGTTTATTTACAGTAGACAATATTATAAGGGGTTAATTTACAATGTATACAGTATGAGAGATAACAAAGACACCACATAGCAAAACTATTATGTGAAAGTAGTTGTCAGACGTAAAAACTATTATGTGAAAGTAGTTGTCAGACGTAAAAACTATTATGTGAAAGTAGTTGTCAGACGTAAAAACTATTATGTGAAAGTAGTTGTCAGACGTAAAAACTATTATGTGAAAGTAGTTGTCAGACGTAAAAACTATTATGTGAAAGTAGTTGTCAGACGTAAAAACTATTATGTGAAAGTAGTTGTCAGACGTAAAAACTATTATGTGAAAGTAGTTGTCAGACGTAAAAACTATTATGTGAAAGTAGTTGTCAGACGTAAAAACTATTATGTGAAAGTAGTTGTCAGACGTAAAAACTATTATGTGAAAGTAGTTGTCAGACGTAAAAACTATTATGTGAAAGTAGTTGTCAGACGTAAAAACTATTATGTGAAAGTAGTTGTCAGACGTAAAAACTATTATGTGAAAGTAGTTGTCAGACGTAAAAACTATTATGTGAAAGTAGTTGTCAGACGTAAAAACTATTATGTGAAAGTAGTTGTCAGACGTAAAAACTATTATGTGAAAGTAGTTGTCAGACGTAAAAACTATTATGTGAAAGTAGTTGTCAGACGTAAAAACTATTATGTGAAAGTAGTTGTCAGACGTAAAAACTATTATGTGAAAGTAGTTGTCAGACGTAAAAACTATAGATTTATAGAATCAACAATATACTGGTATTTCTGAAGGAAACGTCTGCAGTTTTCATATAAAATGAGGCATTAGGAAAAGGAATGCATCGTATCATGTCTCTGCCTTGTCATTTGAATTTTGAATAATAGATCACGCCTAGCTACTTGTTGAACAATCTTCTAAATCTTGGATCCAGATAAGTCATACATAATGATCATATGACGTTAAAACGTGCTGTGACTAATTACCACCTTGTGTGAAATTTCAACACGTTTGTCCAGTCTCCTTCCATACTGACCACACAAACAATGGCAGTAAGTAGTATACGTAGCTATATTCGTGCCAGCAATAGGATCAAATCTTTAAAAATCATCCTGAGGTGATCTTATTGCATGTACCTGACGCCTAGTTTTATTGTTTTATTCGGCTTGTTTCGTTATGTGTTTTTCATTTCAAATAATATACAGTAATGATAAGACTAGTAACTGGGGGCAGTGTTCACTTCAATTTTAAGAAAACATTTTACTCTACCAGGAATATGCATGCTGAACAGAACAAAGCATGTGATGGTATTCCATGTTATTGTAATTGAGTCCTTTCTACATGACAGTTGGGACTATATTAAAACAAGTATTCATTTAAAAGGCGAAACTGATGTAAATCGGCACTCCATACAAAACATGTTGTTTGTTTGTTTGATGGTGTTTAACGCCTATTTTCCGTATTTACTTCAGTGAATGTGTATATTTCATATAGAATATCTCGCAAATGACACGAACAGCCACTCCTTGTGATTTTTCTATATATAACTGAATTTTTATACATCTGTGTTCTCTGAACAAAACTTTCTTGATGATTTGTTTGATGGTGTTTAATGCCATTTTCAACATTATTTCAGTTATATCGTGGCGGTCAGTTTTATTGGTGGAGGAAACCGGAGGACCTGGAGAAAACCACCAACCTGTCGCAAATAAGGGTAATAACAAAATTACCGAACACCGAGCAATCTTCCAAAGGGAAAGGCAAAACTCATAAGTCAACAAACAGACAAAGTTAAAGTGGTCACTGACAAACTTTATCATATAATGCTGTACACCTAACCCTGATCGAGATTCGAACTCACAACATCAGTGGTGATAGGCACTGATTGCATAGGTAGTTGTAAATTCAACTACCATACGATCACGGCCATGACAGCCCCTTACAAGACAGGGGTAGGTAAATCGCGTTAATATTGCATGCAAGACGAAGAAGAGATAAGTTGTGAGGTAATCACAGTTCAAAATAAGGGGGGGGGGGGCATTTACTTATTCCCCAATATATAGTTATATATACAACATATTTTTTTAATTTATTGATGCTGGTGAAAACAAATATCTACATCATAGACCCCAGATCTGTATATTAACACCTTAAGTGAACTATGATTAAAGCATATACTCGGGAATGAAGAATAGTATTCCTTTAACCGGTTTAACACGATCACATTTTTGTTCCTGTTCCCAGCCAAGACCACCTGGATTTCCAATGCCATATGCCGTAGTATTTTTCTCTTCTATTGAGAGGGTGAGCGATGGTTGTTCTTTTCTTGATATTGAAGGATATGATGACCATCACTGTTTAACCTTCTTTTCATAATCAATGGTCTATATTAAGGTTTCCTTCGAAGACGAGGAAAGTGTGTACAAATAAGGTAAGACGATGATTCCCAAAATGCACGTGAGCATATATATTTATGTCTTCGAAGTCGATGTTCTTCAGTTTAAAATGTAACATCCCAAAATATTTTAACAATAAGAAATTAAGCAGAAATTGATGACAATCACACAGAAACAAGCCAAAATGACTGTATTGCCAGTCGGAAATAATAGTCAAATTCAATTAAATATAAGGATTGCAATAATTGTGATTTAAACACATGGAAGGAAGGGATGTTGCTTGTACAATAAATAAGAGGTGTGTGCCCATAACAAGTGTCTGTAACAAGCCAAGAAAGTCAGCAGTCATGTATATGTGTGTTGGGTGTATAGATTTTAACCGCTTCTACAGTTTTTTTTATTAAGTTTGGAACTATTCCGACAGTGTGGTATATTTATTGTTCATTTTACTATTTATCTTACAATATAAAGAGGCAATAAGCATAATAGAGGAAGTATGAAGCTCAACCGAAAAGACTACTAACGCTGCCAATCGTAAGACCACCAACCATTCATCTGGCGCCACAAAACAAAACAGAAAACACAACAATAAAAGTGGGCAAAGGTCACTATGTCTTCACACTAAGAACAATTCAAACAAACACAACGTAATTATTAACCTCCATAACATATCTACAGCTACCTACTGCACCATTATACTCTAACACTGATGGTAAACATTAAGTAATGATTAACCTCCATAACATATCTACAGCTACCTACTGTGCCATTATACTCTAACACTGATGGTAAACATTAAGTAATGATTAACCTCCATAACATATCTACAGCTACCTACTGTGCCATTATACTCTAACACTGATGGTAAACATTAAGTAATGATTAACCTCCATAACATATCTACAGATACCTACTGTGCCATTATACTCTAGCACTGATGGTAAACATTAAATAATGATTAACCTCCATAACATATCTAGTTACCTACTGTGCCATTATACTCTAACACTGATGGTAAACATTAAGTAATGATTAACCTCCATAACATATATACAGCTACCTACTGTGCCATTATACTCTAACACTGATGGTAAACATTAAGTAATGATTAACCTCCATAACATATCTACAGCTACCTACTGTGCCATTATACTCTAACACTGATGGTAAACATTAAGTAATGATTAACCTCCATAACATATATACAGCTACCTACTGTGCCATTATACTCTTGCACTGATGGTAAACATTAAGTAATGATTAACCTCCATAACATATCTAGTTACCTACTGTGCCATTATACTCTAACACTGATGGTAAACATTAAGTAATGATTAACCTTCATAACATATCTACAGCTACCTACTGTGCCATTATACTCTAGCACTGATGGTAAACATTAAGTAATGATTAACCTCCATAACATATCTACAGCTACCTACTGTGCCATTATACTCTAACACTGATGGTAAACATTAAGTAATGATTAATCTCCATAACATATCTACAGCTACCTACTGTGCCATTATACTCTAACACTGATGGTAAACATTAAGTAATGATTAACCTCCATAACATATATACAGCTACCTACTGTGCCATTATACTCTAGCAGTGATGGTAAACATTAAGTAATGATTAACCTCCATAACATATCTACAGCTACCTACTGTGCCATTATACTCTAACACTGATGGTAAACATTAAGTAATGATTAACCTCCATAACATATCTACAGCTACCTACTGTGCCATTATACTCTAACACTGATGGTAAACATTAAGTAATGATTAACCTCCATAACATATCTACAGCTACCTACTGCACCATTATACTCTAACACTGATGGTAAACATTAAGTAATTATTAACCTCCATAACATCTCTACAGCTACCTACTGTGCCATTATACTCTATCATTGATGGTAAACATTAAGTAATGATTAACCTCTATATCATATATACAGCTACCTACTGTGCCATTATACTCTAGCACTGATGGTAAACATTAAGTAATGATTAACCGCCATAACATATCTACAGCTACCTACTGTGCCATTATACTCTAACACTGATGGTAAACATTAAGTAATGATTAACCTCCATAACATATCTAGTTACCTACTGTGCCATTATACTCTAACACTGATGGTAAACATTAAGTAATGATTAACCTCCATAACATATCTACAGCTACCTACTGTGCCATTATACTCTAACACTGATGGTAAACATTAAGTAATGATTAACCTCCATAACATATCTACAGCTACCTACTGTGCCATTATACTCTAGCACTGATGGTAAACATTAAGTAATGATTAACCTCCATAACATATCTAGTTACCTACTGTGCCATTATACTCTAGCACTGATGGTAAACATTAAATAATGATTAACCTCCATAACATATATAGTTACCTACTGTGCCATTATACTCTAACACTGATGGTAAACATTAAGTAATGATTAACCTCCATAACATATCTACAGCTACCTACTGTGCCATTATACTCTAACACTGATGGTAAACATTTGTGACAGACAATGTATAATAAAACTGCTGTCATATATATCTTAGACCAACAATGTGCAAAATTATACAATTCTTACAAAGGAAATCTAGAATATATACCAGCACTTATAGATGTTGCACTGTCGGTCAGACGGATTCGACCATCCTTCTTGTATATTGATATCACCACTTCAAGAAAAATAAAGACAAAGAAAAATGGCGTTGCCTGAAATACAATTGGAAACAATAACCATTTTATGTCAAAGTTATTCAATACTTACAAAGGAAATCTAGAATATAAACCAGCATTGATAGATGTAACACTGTCGGTCAGACGGATTCGACCATCCTTTTTGTATACTGATATCGCCACTTCAAGAAAAATGAAGACAAAGAAAAATGGCGTTGCCTAAAATGAAATTGGAAACAATGAGCAATAACCATTATATGTCAAGTATATAGAAGTTTGGTATACCAAACGTGATTTTACGTCAATTTCATTAGCTAAGGCTGTTTTAACAGTGTTTTGACAAAGCAAAAACATGCAGCTAAATTGAATTTAAAAAATCTTGCATCTGGCACAGAGCAAAGCAATATATACATAGGTCAGTATAAATCTACGATTCAAATAGTTTGCACATAGCCAATATTTATATGTTTCAAGTTAATGTAAGATTCCAATATTGTCACAAATACAATTTTTCCATTTTAGATTTAGAAAAACGTGTTAGATTGGAAACAACAAAGTGTTCGTTAATACCATTGACTTGATAGTATAAAAAAAAAACGCGTCCACCAATGAGGGGTTTATTGTGTTTAATGCCACTTTCAACAATATTTCAGTTATATCGACAAAATCGTGACGGTCAGTTTTATTCGTGGAGAAAACCGGGGTACCCAATGAAAACACAGATCTGCCGTATGTAGTCAGCCAATGAAATAATTGGTTATTTTCACATATTTGAAGAACCAACAAGTATGGCGGCAGGAGACAAAGAAATATTTATGCTCCAGGTTTCGATCGTGCGATACAATAGAGAAAAATGTTTTGGACAAATTTCCACCACAGGTTATGCATATATGTAATTGTGATTTTCTGTGTACTGTAATTACCCAATACACCACGAGTTACGACCTTATGACAGAAGGAAAAGTCATTTCTATTAGAGGAATATGTTGAAAATAAAATATTGCGTATATTAGTATAAATTACGCGTATAATATGTTTATTGAAAGGCCTCCCTCGGTCTTTCAATATTAACTAAAAGGAACTTTGAAGAGAAGCTGTATCTTCAAATAATTGTTAACAGCAATAGTGCAATAAATTCATCGTTCAATTGTTTTAAAAAAAAGCATAAGTTACACGTATATTAGTTTAACTTCTGTGTATATAATAGTTTAAATTTAGTTTATCAAACTAAGACGATTGTACATGTACAATATGAACACATATTAATGCGGATTACTCGTATATTTATATAAATATCATGTAGGTCTATATGTGAAGAACTAACGGTAGAAATATCTCCTATATATTAAGAAATAACGCGTATTTTGTTTGGTTAATGGTTAATGCTATATTTCATATAGTAGAATATCTCGCAAATGACACGAATGGCCACTGCTGGGGGTGTTTCTATATATAACGGAATGACATCTCTGTATTCTCTGAACAAAACTTTTTCTGAAGTAAAAGGTATATCATTATTACTTTTTTGTTTTTGTTTTAAAAGTTTTGAGAGGAAAGAGTTCACGACATACTATGGAAGTACATCCCCCCTTTTTTTTTTAGTAGTTCAATAGAATTATTTATCCAGTAGATTGTGAATTGTACAATAATCTTTTAGTATCTATTATTAGTAACTGCAAAGCCTACTTACCTGTTCGATATAAGGAGGAACATCTTTGACATCCGGTACAGAAGTCTCATTCGGTGTTACAGCATAGAACAGTCTTCTCATGCCAAGCTCAAATGGAACTTTCATAATATTAGACATTTTTGGTTTTGTTGCATTCAAATAAAGTACAGTGTCACAATTAAGGTCATTTATATAAATATGATATATAACACATCGATAGCAAGATATACATAATAAACAAAGTGTAAAATTAAACTCAATTCCGGAAACTAGGTTCAATATCCGGATAATTTAGAAGGAAATATACCTCATACAAAACGGTCGTTTACCAAATAAAACAACACATATAACCAAATAAATGCACACACACACACACGCGCGCGCGCGCACACACACCGTATTATTAGCTGGTAAACTTATTTAATTATAATTTATATAATCGCATTACATGTTGTTGGACATTGAGAATGTGTTGGGTTATTTTTAGTTATATATAGTAGTTTGAATATATGTCTTACAATACCAATATATTATCGGCGAATATACCGGATGATTTTGATTCTATTTAGGGGGTGGGAGGGAGAATGTTTTTAAATATGTTTTACATTCTTACACGCCGAACATACATTTGTAACTCAAGTATCTTCAATATTTATTGCAGTACAAAGTTTATATGTTTAAAGGTGTGAAACCACTAATTAATTTCTTTAAGGTTTTCTACTAAATTTGTGTTTTTCGAGCCTACCTGGCCATTTTATCTTAAGTTTAACCTTTCCAAGACCATATATTTTCTGAAACGTACATGATTCCTCTACGTTCTGTCAAAATATCAGGGCATGTTTAAAGTCTTGCAGTGAAATGCCAGGCTACGGAAAACACCTACTCTATAAAAATAGCTCGGTCATCCCCCGAAAATTCAGTATTTATAGGCCATGCATCAAATCCTTCATAGAGGCATTAAAATGTAACTAAGTCCATCAAATTTGGGCTCAAAATAATCCCTATATATTTAACTTCAATTATCAGTTTTAATCATTCCATTCCATTCAGTAGTTTTCACAATACGACAAAGTGAAAGGAACTTTTTTTTTAAAAGGGACTACTTTCGTATGTCCTAAGCTCTGATTGGTGAATTAGTGGTTTTACACCTAAATGTCTGTTGGAAATCCAACTGATGGACACTTATTATATATTCTAGTGATATTTAGTTCAGTTTTGATTGTACCTGCTGAAGGTTATTCCAGAAAATTAGATATCTGCGTTTTTATTCATCCACATAATTAGTTCAATAACCCACTTGATGCCAAGCATAAAATCGATTCAAAAGTATTTCAGTAAATTGCGATGTGAATAGCCATTAAAATGACGTAAGTGACACCTAGTGGACAACATTATTTTTTATCAATCAATATCTCCAAGAAATTATTTTGATATATGCTATTCCTGCAAACCCTCTAACTCGCCCGGATCCATCTTGAATAATTTTACTTGTGGCATATTTTAACAACATTTACATAGCTGGAAGTAAACTTATTGCAAATTCTTTAAATAAGCTTGAATAGTTATCTTTTAAGAGCCGCAAGCTTGGGGACACTATGCAGCAGCCTATACTAGCCCATAGGATAATCCGACCCCGATGGTATGGTGATATTGATGAACATTAATAAATATTATTGATTAATGTTTTACATACATCATACATATTAAATAATTGCTGTCTGATACCGGTACCGTTTTGTGGAATTATCTCTTGTAACCCTTAAATATCAAATACAGATCAGCGTTATATTTAACCCGATTTTGGGGCATCCACGTGGCAATAGTGACGGTAAAGACTGCAATTGTGCCCCATTGATATTACAGAAAAACAACAAATTTAAATTAAAATAAAAGTTGATATGTCGGTTGTTCATGTTAAATTGTATTTATTTCTTTAAAAGATTTATAAAATACATTAAGGTATACGCCAAATAATGGATTTACAAATTCTCTATTTTACCATCACATATAGAATAATACACGTGACGGTAATGTCCCATAACAGGGATGATTATAGAAAAAAAGAATTAAAGCTTCAAAAATGGTGTTTCTTTATGTTTTATAGGTTTAATCATTACAGTAAACATTGAATAATAATATGCTTAAAGATTTATATATTTTGTATGTAAAATATTTCCTTTATTTACTCTGAAATGTGTGTCCTATGAATTTCTATTTTTACCGTCACGAAAATGTAACGTTGAAGAACATCTAATATACAGGTGACTCTGAGATCGAAGTCACGTTGGTGCTTTCCTTTTTACTTCATCGATGTAAAGAAACGGTATCGTGGATCGACTCTCAGCAGTATTCAAAGAAACAAGCCAGTGTCTCCATTAAAATGCATTAGTACCTTTATTCAACGTCTTTACCAAACAGAATAGAAGTTCCTCAGTTCACCTGCTACAACATTTTAAACGTCATGTAAAAATAAAACGTTGTTCCCGATAGCAATGCACATATTTCACCATTAGAAATATTTTCTATAATTCTACATGTATCAACAGAACAATTCATTCGTTCATATTCATATCGGTTTTATTGTTTATGTTGAAGAAAAAGTAAGAAAATATGCGTTTAAGGTATTGTGACGGTAAAGACAAATATTTCCCCCACACGAGAATAAAAGACGTAGAAAAAATATCTTTTTGATAAAACAGCTTGCCAAACACTTAATTCTGTCTCGAGGATGGTTAATTAAACGAACTGTACAAAATGAACCATTTGTGACAAAATTCCCTTTCATACTGACAAAAATCGGATTCTTGATTTCGTGATGGACATTGCAAACAATACTGCCTTATGGCTGTATTAAATCTGGATGATCTGTTTTGCAGGTAGCAATTAGAAGTATGCTAATGATTAAGTGTACCACCAAGTATTATGAATCTACTTGAGATATATGCTCATAATATGGAATTTCTCATCAGGACGAAAATCATAACGCCAACATGTAACATTCACAACGGACTTAATCACAAATATATGTTAGAGAAAACCGAAGGAGCAATCAAGAATGGTCAATCCAGAGACACTGGCAACATTGGACACACAAAACACTTATCTAGTCGTAAAGGTGGCTACTACTTACCAACTTTTCTTTTCTATTATTAAAATCTCCTTCGCTGCGACATATCAGTAAAGAGGAGCAAGTGATTGGTGGTAATAATAGGGAAAACAAAATATACCACACTGTCGGAACAGTTCATATCGGAAAATCGTCAATATAGAGGCAAAATCGATACCTCTAACATATATACATTACCGCTCACTTTCAGATTTCTTACCTGTGACTGTGACTGTGACTGTGAAATGCAGAACAGTGATAAGATTATATATTTCCCACAGTTTCAAATTAATTCGTTTTGATCACTTACATTTAAATAATTTTGTGATGGAATTAAACTTTTTACCACAAATTTATCTGATATTAACTTATTGATTGATTGATTTATTAATTGATTGTTGTCTAAAGCCAATGTCAAGTGAGGTGTATTTCAGATTTATTCATGACGAGAATTAAAAACAAGTTTACAAACAATGAATCAAGCAGACTTATTTGGTGGCTTAGGTTTGGTTGGTGGTGTTTAACGCCACTTTCAACAATATTTCAGTTATATCGTGGCGGTCAGTTTTATTGGTAGAGGAAACTGGAGTACCCGGAGAAGTCCATTGACCTGTCGTAAGTCACTGACAAACTTTATCACATAATGTTGCATCATCTGAGTGAGTGGGATTCAAACTCACAACGTTAGTGGTGATAGCTATTGATTGCATAAGTAGTTGTAAATCCAACTACCATACGATCGTGACCACGACGGACCCAGAGTTATTTGATTACCACTGGGAGAAGGGCAAAGATGGATAGATTCGGAAAAGTTGGTCTTGCAAGGGGCCATCAACCACCACTCATAGCAAGATGTTGTTCATCAAGTGAGAATGAATGATTGTTGTTTAACGTCAACTCAGATATTTTTCAGCCATATTATGCCGATAACAAGTTACTTTGCGATGAGATGATGACGACGTCTGATTTGTACCAGACCAACACACATATTATTCCGATTCCGAACTAAACCGGCCTTTGCTCTTATTCCTAAATGCTGTGCGCTTAGCGGAGAAGCAACACATACCAATTTTTGACAGGGACCATCGTTGTCGTGATCGTATGGTAGTTGGATTTGCAATTACTTATGCAATCAGTGCATATCACCACTAACGTTTTGAGTTTGAATGCTGCTCAGGCGAGGTGTACTCGATACAACATTATGTGATTAAATTTGTCAGTGACTTGCGGCAGGTCGGTGATTTTCTTCGGGTACTCTGGTATCCTCCACCAATAAAACTCTCCACCACGATATAACTGAAATATTGTTGAATGTGGCGTTAAACACCATAACCTATTACCCAATTTAATACCCACGGTCTACCGAAATCTAGGCGAGCACGCTAACCATGGCATCACCGATGTGGATTTATTCACAATTTTACGCAGAGTCTAAGGGTAAGCTAAGTATTTGATTGGTCCCGTACAACCAGTGGAGGGTTCAGCGCTGAAACTATTTCTTTCTACACACATGGGTTCCCTTTGGGATAATATCCATGTGTTAATTAATCATTAAAGACAAGAAACGTACTCAGGTGGCTTGTGACGTTATATTACGACAATACTAATTAAGACCAGTATTATGTAGCTTTGTAATTTACAATTATGACGAAGAGTGACACATTTCTCTTAATTAAACCCAAAACTAAATTGGCCATAAAATATTTCATTCCTTAACGATACTTCGTTGTGAAAGTTTCGCATTTTGAAGAATTGTTTTCGTTTGCTTAAAGGTCATTGCAATTGATGTGAGTGTATAAAAATAGATTTAACAGTGTCTTATTTTAGACTTGGTACATCTATGTAAAATTGGTCATAAAATAATTCATTCCTTAAACGATACTTCTTTGTGAGAGTTTCGTATTTTTAAGAATTGTTTTTTGTATGTTTAAAGGTCATTGAAATTGATGTGAGAGAATAAAAATACCAAGATCTTGTTCTTCTTAAGATCACCTGGTAGATCTATTTTCATCATTTGCAAACTGATTAAAGGTCTGTATTATGAACTTTTGACATTCTCTAAAAAACAAAGCTCAAAGGAAACATGCCTGACATTTACCTGCTGTTTCTTTTGTGAAAATTGTATATACAGAAATTTGTCTATGGTAACACAATCACAAAATTAGAAGTAAAAGGCTTTTAAACGGCTGAAATGCGATATACTATATAATAATATAATAACTTTATTCTCTAAACCAATGTTACAAAGGTTACAGAATGAGAGAGAGTTCAAATTGATACAACAAAGTAAATACATATCATTACATCAATTATCAACATTATAGGTGTACATTGAATACAAATCATGAACAGAATGTTTAAACATTAAATACAAATGATACGAATACTAACAGAGGTGTGATGGGGGTTTTTTCAAGGAAAACTAATTTTCTTATTTATTATATCAATAAGTTTACATAATTTGCGAATAGTTCCAGGTTTCTTTTTGTTAAATAATGATGACAGTTTTAATGTGTTTGGCCTGTTGAAAAAATATTCTGGAATTAGATTTTTTCTTTCAGTTGCAAAATTTGGACACTGTAATACATAATGAAATTCGTCATCAATCTCGCGAGATAGACATAGCTGACACAGTCTATTGTGTCTTTCTACATTTGTCCAACGCCCTACTGCAATCGGTAATCTATGATTAGATGTTCTAAATCTACAAAAAGTAAACCTATTTTTGTCGTTTAAGACGTCTAAATATTTTTCAAACCCTAAATTTTGGAGATATCTGTAAAGTAGAATGCCAATTTTGTTTGAACTGGTCAGTTAATCTCAGTTTAGTGCTTTCAATTAACCTTTTATGGCTAATAAAATTTTGAGTATGCCAAACGTTTGAATATCCAGTCATCAAGTATTGACTTAACAAAATTAATCCATGAAAAAGTATTATTTCCATGAGTTTTCAAATACAATAATCTATAGATCAGAGATGATAATTTTGATTGCTTCCCGTCAATTAATTTCGACCAGAATGACAAAATTTTCAACTTTACTGTTACATTCAGAGGGTATCTACCAAGTTCACTATATAACATAACATTTGGTGTTGAAGTTTTCAAATTAAGCAACAGCTTACAAAATTTTACATGTAGTTTTTTCTAATATGTCAATATTTTCGTATCCCCATATCTCTGATCCATAGGTTTACATTGGTATAATTATTTGATCAAACAAATCCAATTGACAACTTACAGATAAATAATGTATTCTTCCCTTAATTAGAATGTCATACATAGTTTTAGAGGCCTTGTTCACAAGATTAATTTTATTTTTCTTGAAAGATCCTGTTCTTTGAAACATTGTACCCAAGTATATGAATTCACTTACTATTTCTAATTGCATATTATTCATTTTAAAATTGAAATTTATCGGTAACCTCCCCTTTGAAAAGACCATGACTTTGGATTTGTTTATTTTTACTTTTAAGTTCCATTTTTCACAATATTCATAAAAATAATTTAACTCTGACTGCAATTTTTCAGCTGACTGCCAAAAATACTGTATCGTCGGCATAAAGAATAGTGAATAATTTCACATAAATTTGTAAATCGTTTTCAAATTCTTCGGAAATGCTTTTAACGCCCTGCGCATTTTTGTTTGTCAAAAAAGTCTTCAAATCATTTAAATATAATGCGAACAAAAAAGGGATAAATTTTCCCCTTGTCTAACACCGTTTAAACATGGGAAGAAATTTGTAACAGAATGGTTCTTGATTTTATATTATTATACAAATTTAAAATTATATGGTACATTTTACCCTTTATATTACACATATGTAACTTGTACCACAAGCCCTCACGCCACACAGTATCGAAAGCCTTTTCTAAGTCTATAAATGCACAGAAAAGTTTCTTTTTTTTTCAATTTAATTCAATACGAAATGCTACGGTCATTATCACGAACTCGTTGACCGTTATGAAATATCAATTTCTCAATATCTTTTCCTGATTTGGTTCTTTATTCTATCACGGACAATACTTTTACAGATCTTGACTTGGTTGTTTTATAAGGAACAGGAACTACTTATCCTTCGTGAGTACTTGGGTTCTTTCCCGAGTTTATGGTGGAGTCCGTATTGTTCATCTGTTTAGTTTTTTGTGTTGTTTTTTCTTTCTTTCCATTCGTTCTCTTTCATGTGCCCAATGTTGCTTGTGTTTCTGGATTTCCCATTCTTGATTGTCCTTTTAATGTTCTCTAACTTGTCTTTAAAACAGCAAAAGGTTTCAGGACTTGTATGTCCAACTTAGATATAATTCTTGAATAAGCATGTCTAACAGTATATTATATACTTTGCTTTACGTACAACGATGACATTTATATTTAATTTCGGGGGCCTCCTGGACTTTATCGGATTAACATCTACCTATGCAATCAAAAAAGTGTTTATTTCCATTTCGTGGTGAGATGTACTTCACACATGTTTGTATATTGCTGAAAGTAACATAGATGTATGCTTCACTTAATAAGTTATACAACCGGGATCTACTTTTTGTTTGTTTTGTTTTGTTTTGTTTTGGTTATTTTTGGGTTTTATCTCTCAGTTGATCCGATATTTCAGAGCTTGTGGTTCCTATCAGGATTTCCTTGATAGAGGTTTGTTGCTAACAAGGAGGCTACTGAACCAAGGGTTCCTAGTGGTTAAATTGAAGTCATCACTTCGAACGTTTTACGGTCGCTACCATGAATTGGTTGTATGTTATGGAATATTTGTGTGACAAATTACCACGGATATGTTCCGTTTGTCGTAAGCACTTCCCGGTCCTTTCCTCATTCATGATTTATCCCCGAGTTTGTAACTAGATTAACACGACGGGTGTCACTAGTGTCAGCGGTTTTTAAATGGGCTTCGCTTTACTCGATCTTTAGTTTTATGTGTATGTTTTGTAAATCGTTGTTTGTCTTTTTGTCCCTTTTTTTGACTATTGTGTTGTCTGTCCTTCTTCGATTTGCGGATTCTGATAACCGCTTTGGTATCTTCAAACTTTTCTTAAGGTATCGTCTATGTATTTATAGAATAATTCAATAAATTTAGCCGTAAGATCAGATTCACAGCAGTGGAAAAAATATTTCTGCTTTCATTAATACCACAAATAGATCCTAATGAAAGTTCATGGAAATTAAAACTGGAGAATAAATCATATTGAGGGGGCGCTGAGTGGGGAAGAAATATATTGCCATTATAACTATATAACAAGTGGAAAATAGTAATTTGTCTTATATTCTAAGAGTACAATTCTATCAGACAGCCGTTTCCGTATTTCTTGATTTGTTTGTGGTCTTTGGCTGTAAAATGAAATTAAGAAAGCAGCAATCTTTGAATTTAAATAGACACGCATACAACAAACTTCAAAGTTGAAGTAAAAAACTAACTATTACCACACTGTCAGAACAGTTCTAAAATAATTCAACCGTAAAATTGTAGAAAAAGGCAAAGTCGATACCTCTAACATCTTTAAATTCGTTCAGTGTTTGGAAAAACCACGTATCCAATTAAATGAGGATAAATAAAGGATCCCTGGTTAAAACAACACACAATGAGTGTCTATTATAGTAAAGTAGTTATATATGATTATATATTATACATAAATCTACCTACTATTTCAATTGATATTAAAACCGTTCCTATTATTGATATAATTTTCTACAAATCTCACCGACTTTAAAATAATTTTAGCAAACTAATATTCCCAGACAAAACTTAAAATGGCTTAAAATATCAAATATGAAGAAGTCTCGTTTAATTGATTGTGACTCAACATTTTCGACTGAACTGTTTCTACGAATTTATATGTCATAACAGATAAAAGCAGAGAATTTTAAAACAATATTCCATTATCAAAATAATAATCAATCAATTATGTTATAATTCACAAAAATTTTAAAGAACAAATTGAAAATAACTGATAATTGAGTATAGGCGTGTGAAAAAACATGAATTACGGTACGTTTCTCAAAAGGAGTGTTTGATTTTGTTTTCTTTTGTTTTATTCATTCATTCTCCAAGCGTTTTTTTTTTTTTCTGGTAATATGTCATCAACATTAACAATACCGATGAAAAACGAGATCATCCCCTTAGACGTATATATATTTTTAAAAAACATAGATATATAATTTAGTACGCATGAAGAAATAGACCAAAGTACCTAAACAGGGTAGCCAAAATGTCTATGTGCTATTATTATTGTAAACATTTCTTCAATATCTACCCACATCACTTGGTAACAATGATTTGAATCTCTGCTTTCTTGGTTTGGAGCTTCATTATCAAATGTTAACATTCAGTATAAAATAGACCGTCTCGATATGGAAGTTCATTATTTCAACAAAGAAACAATTAGCAAAATGTACACCGTCTGTTTTTGTGGGGTCTGTGTTGTTTAATTTTGAGTTTTCTGTGTTATGTTTTGTAAATCATTGGGGGGGGGGGGGGGGTAGGAGGGGTTTCTTTTCCTCATTTCGCCATTGTATTGAATGTCGTTCAACTTATCGCTACTGATTATCCCTTTGTATATCTTCAAACCTTTTCTACCCACTTTAACTCATACCACATACTACTGTGACAGTTAAATCAGAAAGAAATAGAACATGAATGACAATGGGAGATAATCCATATAAACTTCCGGTCAAATTTAAAGGTTAAGGAACAGTCTTTTTATTTCCGCTATTTTACCAACAGTTACAGTCATGTCTTCAGGTTGTTAAGTTAGGGTACCTTCATTTTGTAAAATTTAACAAGAGTTTTACCTCTTTACTGTAAAAGAAAACTCCAATTTAAGAATACAAATTTTCGTGATTTGTGGGAAATGTGTAGGTTTATTGTTCCGTATTTTCTGATATCTATGTTTCGCTGGGGTTTAGATTCGTGGATTGAATGACTCATGAAATCAACGTAATATGACGAATGTCTCTAGTGGAGCAGTAACTGCTTACCCTTCCGGAGTACCTGAGTTCACCCCCGGTGCTTAGTGGAGTTCGTGTTGCTTGATCTTTAGTTTTTTTGGTATAGTGATTTGTAAATAGTTGTTTGTCCTTTTGTCCTTTTTTTTTGGGGCCCATTGTGTTGTCTGTTCTTTTGTCCTTTAACAGTTCATTGTGTTGTCTATCCTTCTTCGATTTACGGATGTACGGATTCTGATTACCCCTTTGGTATCTTGAAACTCTTCTTAATATATCCTAGTGGCATAATGACTTCATAGTATTATAAGACAAAGACGACAAAAACTACATGAATAGTTTAACAGTAGATTTAGGGTAAAATGATTTATTATACCTACCTGTCTATTGACTATAAAATATAATCTACAGCTTGCATATACTTCTCATTAGTCTATTTGCTTCTAACAATGATTGATTGTCGTTTAACGTCAAGTGATTAGTATTTCAGTAAAGATCATGTCTACAGCAAATTAACAACAACAACAAAATCATATGAAAATATGGCATTGAGGTGTGTCTACGGATGGCTGTTGTGATTGCCACACTTAATATAGGAGATATTTCTTAGGGTCTAAAAATATTTACATGCTACGGGCCACTCCCAATAAACTTGTTCATTAGAGGCCGCTGGAAGTTGTATTTTACGTGCAAGGAATCTGACACGCTCCACACACCAGGTATTCATTTATAACTTGTTCTAAGAGGAGATGAGCATTTCGAAGAGGTTATTCAACGCAGCGGAAAAAACATTGTCAAATTCCCTCAAGACTTTGATTGGTGAAATTGAACACAATTTTCAGCAGCAATATTCAGCTATGTTATACTACGTTGTTTAGAAAATCAATGTGTTCTAATAAGCATCGTTGTGACTTTCTCTTTATGGACAAATATTACCTTAAAGGAATACAGTCGCTCAAATTGATTTTTTTTTTTGTTTATATTAAAAGTTGCCAATATTCGATGTTTATACTAATAAAATGTTCTGAACAAAAAGCCAGGTTTAAAAAATATGCTATAATGTCGTAATTAGTGAAAAGAATTCGAATGTCTGTTGGTAAAATCTCCATTAACACACCTAATTATAAATCGGTTGATTTTCCGAAGTTTGCCGGACACTAATAACTGCTATAAATAACCAGGAAGCATGCTTTTCATGTAAATTCGTTATAGTTAATATAATTTAAGAAATATATATATGAAATTGGATCTGGGGTAATCAGTTAATATTATATAATGGTATTTAGTAAGAATGACACTTAAAATCTGAAATACGTGATGAAATCAATAAAAACAAACCCAAACTCTGCAAAGGAGCCTGATAATGGGAAAATTGTAAACAAATTGTATTGTATATTATTGACAACACTTGAGTTGGCTTGATTATATTTTTTTGGAGAAAAAAACCAGTCATGAAGCTCATTATTTTAGTCTCTAATTTTAAAGAGATATCACCTAGCGTTTTCTCCTGAAAAAAAAGAATAATATAAAAAACGACGATGCAATTCTACTGTCAAAATACGATTCGACCGTAAAAAGATACTAAATTATGCTTACCGTATACGTGTTGAAAAATGGAGTAGGTCGGTATAACACTTTTTTTTTAATTTTTACACGAAATCCTCATATTTGTGTCGTTTTCGTGTAGAATCCGTCAATATTTTTGTTTGTGCATTCATGTGCCTTTCCTTCCGCAAACAATTTCGCAGTGCGCAAACGCTTTACCGAATAGGTTCACTTTGTAGGTCACGGAATATATGAATATTGTACGGGTCAACATCAGAGGAGGCACGACACGTTGGTGTCGTGTGCAAAATTTAACTTGTTGCTAAACCGGAAGTCGGCATCAATATATCGTTATCTGATGAGGGTGACATTATCGAATTTTCAGTGTTTTACTAAGCCGATTACTGCGTTCATGGATGATTAATGGCGAGTCCCTCTCGGTAAATTATTGATAGCTATCTATATATGAATGGAATTAACATAAGAATGTTTGGGTTGAATGTTAAATGTGATCATCTGCAATTTTCGAGAGGGACATTTTGTCGCCATCTTTTTTTTTCATTCATAGCGTCCTCAACCGATCACCATTAAAAATGAAAATTTGTAAAATCTGTTGGAAACTTTTCCTATCCCTTTTAGTATGACATAGATCAATCATTTTGCTTCCAATAATTTCTTAAGTCTCCTTAAGTCTCCATCCATTGCGCCACAATTGACCTTGAAAAATCCCCCAATTTTTCGTGATTTGTGTTGTATCAAACATCTCCTATGACAATTTGAATCCACAGAATATCATATTTTAGCCTTTTTAATGGTGATTATACGATTTCACACTAAAACATATTGAGGTTCACGTGAACTTTATGTATACAAATATATAATAAAAAAAATATATGATAAAAAAAGTACAAGTATTGTCGAAGTATTGTTACCTGTATTTTACCTGAGAACTAATTAGTGCATACATTGTATGTGATTTTGATAAGAATGTTTTAGTATTGTTGCGTAACTAAATGTAATTAAGTTTAATGATCTTTAATAATTATGATAAATGTTGTAGAGACATGTTTGTGTATTATGCAATAACTAAACTATAACCGTTTTTCTATAAAACAAAATGTCAAATAAGTGAAAAAAAATATGGACAATTTATTAATTATGATTCTTTAAATAAAAACACAATTTCATTAAAACTCCATAACAGAACAGAAAAATAATCATAATCAATAGAGTTCAACTATTGAGGGGGAGGGAATAACAATACTTGTACACTTTTCTATACAAGTATTGTTGACAATACTTGTATACAAGTATTGCGATCATACATTTCAAGAGATCCCATATTGAAAACAAATTTAGACAGCTGGATAAATTCACGTTTAATTTAAGTATTTTTTTTAACGAGATGTTTTCACTTCAAAATCCATTTTCAAACTGAATCGTAAACATCCGGTTGTCGATAATATACTTGCTATATGCGTGTCGTGTGCAAAGCGTCGTGCCTCCTCTGGGTCAACATTGAATTCTTTAATGGATACAAGAAAATCAAAAAGCGACGTATTTCATTCGTTCTAGGCTATTTACGTATGATATAATGAAAAATTTCAACTGCAAATATTGGCAACTTTTAATATAAACAAAAAAAAATCAATTTGAGCGACTGTATGCCTTTAAGTTGTACACCTTCTGTCTGATCTACGATTCTTGTTTATGACAATAAACAATGTGGCGGTCTTCTTCTGATAGAATGACATTAAACAATAATTGCCTGTGTGCTGTGAATATCCAGCATTGTCAACACGAAGGCGTTTTTTTCGACCGAGTTCTTTACACGAGTGGGAAAAAACTGCTTGCGTGTTGACAATTTTGAATATGCCAAACGTATATTATATCGCATTTTATATGCAGTATACTCCTGGAATTGTGCCAGTAATCACCATGGATCCCTGTGCTTGTTTTTTTTGTTTTTTTGTTTTTGTTTTTTTTTTCTTAATGTACGTTAAAAGTATTCAATTCAATTATTTGTATGCCTTAATTAATATGTGATTTTTTTCTGGTCGTTATTGGCTAATTGATTCACTGTTGTTGATGATTCTTGATTCAGGTAGAGCGAACTGTAAGAACCGGTAACAGTATAAGATAGAACCCCTTTGAAAATTATTGCAACTGTAACATTTTATTTTATCCTCCATAATATTCTTTCCGGCGGATTATTTTTAATATAAAATATTATCCTTGGACAATATTTCAGTATTAAATTTCTTCCAATGCTATTATATATTTTCCGGATGAGGTGGAAGAAATTTAATATCAAAATATATCCGTGGATAACATTGCACATTATAACTTTTCAACCGGAACAAAATATTATAGAAGAAATAATCTGATTTTATAAGTTACTGATATTCTCAATTAATTAATTAACATTGCTGCAAATAAATATGTACTTAATACTAGTGAAATACTTCTTTACTGCAGTATTTTTTAAATAAATATATAAATCGTTACAATTACAATGTTTTAATAATATTCATTAGACTTTCTTTTGTTACTTTTCCTCAGCCGCTTTGGTTTAGGTGTACACAAAATTATATAATATAATATAATATATTTAAACTTACATGACTCTATTGATTTTATAATGGGATTGAAAAAAAAACCTCAATCTGTCATTTAAATTGAGAGTGTTCTGGCTATAATATATTTTCCTTATATATATATTTACCTGTAAATTTTATTTATGAAATATTTTCCGGATGGGTCAGGTGATTTATTAATCAGCGTCGGAAATAATATTACATACCTTAGTATAAAATATTATCCGGATTAGCTCATTTGATGGATCGGGTGATTTATCAATGAGCGTCGGAAATAATATTATAAATGCGTCTCGTGATTTAATAATCAGCGTCGGACATAATATTACATACCTTAGTATAAAATATTATCCGGATTATCTCATTTGATAAACCAAATAATCCAGTCGTTATATTACGCTTCCGCTGTTCGCTAGTACTGATAGAGGGCGCGGTATTATTCGAGTTACTCATTTGATGATTCAGGTGATTTATCATTAATCGTCGGAAATAATATTACAGATGCGTCTCATGATTTAATAATCAGCGTCGGAAATAATATTATGTACCTATTTATTGTACACTAGGATACTTTTTTTTATAGCAATGGAAAGTATTTTATTATAAAATATTTACCGTAACATAAAATTTAATATTAAATTTTTTCCACCGGATAAAATTTCAACCGGAAAAAATTATGTCTTACACAACGATGCTTGTTTCTGCCTTTTCAGTAAAATTTTATAGTTTTTTTTTACTTTCTTTTTGACATTGCATGGTATTCTCCATATATATATATTGCAAAAATAAAATAATAAAAACAGAGAGGGTGTCGAGGGTGTCAATACTATTGTGGTTATATTCATGATGATAGCTGGCTAATCGAGAATAACTCATGTAAAAAGATGGTTCTCCGGATGGAGGAGGCTTTAACACATATAAAATGGCACAGCAGTGACCACTCCTGTCAATCTTATTAATTAAGAGCTGCTACGAATTGTGTTTTACAGATAAAGGGTGTGACATTCTCCAACAAGAGACACTCAGTTACCCCGACCCCCTCCCCCTTACTAGGGCGAGTTGTATAGTTTATTGTCCTTTTGTCCTTTTTCTTTTGACCATTGTGTTGTCTTGTTCTTCTTAGATTTACAGATTCTGATTACCCCTTTGGTATCTTCAAACTCTTCTTGTTCGTCACGCACAATCATCTGAGAGCTGTTTTGGAGAGGTTGTACTAAATAGGACAAATGCGAGGAGAAATGTTTTGAAGATATCGATATTTAAACCTTATTTATTTTATTATGCTTTAATGGTTCGTCGCAATAAATTTTAACTAAATAACATCTTCGTGATGTCCTACAACTTAAATAATATATTCAATAGTTTTAAAGGATTAAATGTAATGGTCCATGAAATTACTAGCAATTAGTTTGATTTTAAGCTTTGATTTTCAATCTATATTGTACATCTATTGTCAAATAAAGAAGGGATGATAACTGATATTGAACCATTCCTCTAATGAGAACATTTAGAATGTGATACATCAATTTTAATTATCAGAACAACAAAATATGTCTTATATTATTATTTCAAGGCACATCTACGTCTTATAGAAAGTGTAAGTTGCTATAAATGTGAAAAGGTAGCTGTTGAGTACAACCAAAGCGGTCGTAGTAGAGATCAGCACGCACAAGATTTAGCAAAGACGAGCATGGAATGACATTTAATTATGCTACAACACCTCCATTGAAATATTGAAAAACAAATCTTCCTTCATGCGCAATAAACAATCGTAAGATGTTTCATTTGTTTTTTAGTGAAATAGAAAACGAATATTTAACTTTACAGAGAAATTATAAATATATTGTTCTTAATGGTGATTTTAAAGGAAGAACAGCAAATGAACCAGATTTTATATTTATTGGAGAAAATTTTTGTAATATTGATTTACCTGAATTATTTGATGAAAATAGAGTAAATATATTAGAAGAATTAAATATTCCTGTAAATAGAACTAGTCAAGATATTGTTAAAAATCAGTATGGAAACAGATTATTAGAACTATGTAAATGTAATGACTTATTTATTGTTAATGGTCGAATCGGAGGAGACAAAAATATTGGTAAACTCACTTGTAAAAATAGTAGTATTGTTGATTATGTAATTTCTTCAGTTGATTTTTTAAAATGTATTGTTGATATGGATGTATTAGAATTCAGTAAACTTTATTCAGATGTACACTCCCCGATATCTCTTTCGATAAAATTCAAACCACTAGCTGAACCATGTGAACCCGGTGTACATGAAGATGAAAATACAGTAAACAGTACAGAGAAACCACGAAAGTGGAACGATTCACTTAAACTAGATTTTTTAAATAATTTAAATATAAAGACTATACACGATCTGGAAACACAGTTAGATAATTTAGACAAGGAAAATATAACACAACCGGAAATTGATAGCTGTGTTAATAAATTAGGAAATATTTTTTTGTCCACTGCAAAAGAAACTTTTGGTACAAGATACACGGTTGTAAGAAAAAAGAAGGAAAACGTGTGTATTTCTTCTAAGCCTTGGCTTAGTACCGACTGTAAAATTGCACGTAAACAATATAGAAAATTGAAAAGACGTTGCAAAATAGACCTGTCGATAGAAACCAAGGAAGATATGAAGAAAGCCGAAAAAGAATACAAGAAAAAAATAGACGCTAACATAAAAATGCATAGAAAAGAGTTGTCAAGGAAAATAAAAAATCTAAGATCAAATAATAGCAAAGAATATTGGAATATTTTACGACAAGGTACCAATAAAAAACAACCAAATATATCGATTGATTCACTTTTTGAGTTTTTTAGAAATATTAATAAAGCTCCAGAGACAAATAATGAAGATGAAATTAACCTGCCAGATTTTGATAACAATCTGATAAATAACCTAAATAATGAAATAAATTGTGAAATTACAAGTGAAGAAATTGTTTCTTGCGTCAAAAATTTGAAAAATGATAAAGCCAGTGGTGATGATTTTATAGTAAATGAATATATGAAATCTTCTATTGACATTATTTTACCGGTCTATATAAAAATGTTTAATTGTATATTTTCTTCAGGAATTGTCCCTGATAGTTGGTTACTAGGAAATATTAAACCTATTTATAAAAACAAAGGCGATCCTTTGAATCCAAAAAACTTTCGCCCTATTACCATTTTGAGTTGTTTTGGCAAACTTTTTACATCAATTCTTCTAAAGAGATTAAATCATTACTCGGAGCAATTTTCCGTTTTAAACGAAAGTCAGTGTGGTTTCAGAAAAGGATATTGCACGGTAGACAATATTTTTGTTTTGCATTCTTTCTTCGAACTTATAAAATTAAAAAAGAAAAAGCTTTTTGCTGCATTTGTTGATTTTGAAAAAGCTTTTGATACGGTATGGCGTGATGCCCTATGGTCTAAGTTATTAATTAATAATATAAATGGTAAAATGTACAATGTAATTTATAATATGTATCAGAACATTGAATCTAGAATTGTCTATAATGGTAAAGTATCGAATTATTTCGATTGTAATAATCCTTTTCTCTTCTCGTTATATTTGAATGATTTAGAACAATTTTTGGATGAAAACAATGCAATCGGCTTAATTTCATTAACAGAAGATCTAGAACAAGAACTAGACACTTATTTGAAGCTTTTTATTTTACTATATGCTGACGACACAGTAATTTTAGATGAAAGCAGTGACGATATGCAAAACCAAATAAATTATTTCTATGATTTCTGTAAGAAATGGAGATTAAAAGTGAACATAGAAAAGTCTAAAGTTCTGGTTTTTTCGAATGGTCGCCTACCAAATAACATTAAATTTAATTATAACGACAAAGAGTTGAACATTGTTGCACATTTTTCTTATCTTGGGATAGTATTTTCACAAACGGGATCATTTAATATAGCAAAAAAAGAACTCGTAAATAAAGGTATTAAGGCCATGTATGAGGTATTAAGGAAAGGCAGAATACATAATTTATCAATTAAATGCCAGTTAGATTTGTTTGACAAAATTGTAAAACCTATTTTATTGTATGGGTGTGAAATTTGGGGGTTTGGTAAAAACGATATTATCGAGAGGGTCCATTTAAAATTTTGTAAACTTTTATTACGTCTAAAAGTATCCACACCTAATTTTATGGTATATGGAGAATTGGGTAGATATCCACTAGAAATTGATATTAAAGTAAGAATGATTTCATATTGGTGTAAACTTATACAAGGGAAACAGTCAAAATTATCTACAATAGCATACAAACTGTTATATGTTAAAAAAAATTAAAATTGTAAAATTTCTGCTTGGATAAATCACATCCATAAAATCTTAAATGACAGTGGAATGTCGTATATATGGACTTTGCAAAATTGTATATCTGAAAAATGGTTAAAATTAGTAATTAAAAACAATTTAATTGATCAGTTTAAGCAAATATGGAACTCATCCATCGAAACATCTTCAAAGGGGGGTAATTATAAACTGTTTAAAGGGGAATTAAAATTCGAGAATTATTTAGACATTTTAGAAGATAAGGACAAATTTACATTGTGTAGATTTAGAACTACAAACCACAGACTACCGGTAGAAGTGGGGAGATGGAAACAAATTATTAGAGAAAACAGGTTCTGTCATTTATGTTCAAGAAGAGAATTGGGAAACGAGTATTACTATATTTTTGAATGTACTGAATTTATTAATGAAAGAAAACTTTATTTTGATTTTATCCATTTAAATAGACATAATATCATGAAATATAAAAACCTGATGTCTTCTAAATCTACATATACTTTAAGTAAACTCTGTAAATTTATCAGAATAGTAAACAAGAGGATATGTCCTCTAGGTTGATCCACTTCTTTTCACAATTCAATATTTGTTTAATTATGTATTACATGTATTTATTTCTTATATATATTGTGTTAATTGTACATGTCATCTCTGTACCTCTGTAAATTGGTTATGAGAAATAAAGATATATATATATATATATATGTTGTTACCTTTACGCGACCATCGGTCGACCTCATCAAAAATGGCTTTTATCAATTGAAGCGTGTTTATCTAATCCAATTATGAATACTGATTAATCGTAACTAGTGTAAACAACCGATTGTTACACTTTCTTAATGGCGGACGATAGTAACGCCACCTAGCGTCCACGAACGATAACTAGGTAATCACCGATTTCTGAAAACGTCTATAGAACTAGTCTCCAGTTACGACTTTACTGTCTTTAAAACGTTCTATATATAGCCGTCGATTGAAGGTTGTATGTGGCTGATGCAGCTAAGAAGTGTCTTTTTGCACTACAAATTATATGCCTATCTTCTGTAGAATGTGGTTGTGTCACACATAATTTCGAAAGTGCACCATCTCAGCTCAGGTTTCTTTTATATTTGATATTTGTGGAGGGGTGGGTTGTTGGTCAAAATATAAATAATCTGTAATATGAAATCGGCACGGCCATGAATGCTCGCTCATCTGAAAATTATCTGGCAATTTCATCAAAAAGTGTCGAGATTTTGTGGGCCGAGATATGTTAGGGACGACTTTTTTTAGGGCCGAATCTAGTCTCATTCAATCGAGCTGTCGTTCCTTTATTCGAGTTATCGTTCCTTACGAAATCTCAAAAGTTAACTTCCGCGTAGAAACAAAAATTCTTGTCAGTATGTCAGAAGAGATTTAATAAATTAAAAAATATCAATATAAGTAAAACAAGCTAGCAAAATGACTTTTATTACACGCGGGTTCCGGGTTTCAGTGGTATCGGACGTACGAGAGAGGGTACGAGACTTCAGGATCACATTTGCGCTTTATGTTAAGAAGATCTTCATTAGTTGAGTGTGTTAGTGTGTTACCCGGAAACCGGTGTTTACAAAACGTAGAATTTTTTTTTTCTTCGACAATATGTTCAATCATGTTTGTTAAAAAATCCCAAGTACACATTTTATACCATAAAGAGCTCGCTTAAGCTCGCATATAAATCGACCAAAAGGAAAAAATCACCGAAAAACCTAGAAGATATTTTGAATTACTCATTGTCATGCAGTTGCAATTAAATGTGAACTCGTGTTGATTTTAAGCAAAGCATAAATAAGTAAATATCGCTTTATTTTTATTAGCGAACGTCATCTTGAATGGAGGGTACGGGAATCGGAAACAAATTTGAAAGGTCACCACCTAAGAACCATTCCAGCAAAGAAAGATTCAACAACAAAAAAAGAAGATATATGTCACTTCTCATTCTCATGCACTTTGAGTTCATTTTAGTTTAAAATAAAGTAGTAATCAGTAATGAAAGAAATTTCTATTTTTAGTAGCAGCGACCATATCGAACACAATTTTGAAAAGGGACCATCCCAGCTAAGTGTAATTTGGTTCAGTGTTCTGAGAAGATTACGATGTGAATATTTATCCAAATATGCCTAATTTGCATCATCGGTATAATTTTACTGAAAGAAAAATTGTACAGAAACCCGGAACGGAACACATTATCCATTGCAGCTGAAGTTAAAATTTGAGTTCATTTTGACTTATAATAAAACAGCAATGGACATTTAAAAGAAATGTCGGTTTTTTCTTAGTAGTGGACACTATCGTGAATGAAGCGCGAGGCTGTCGAACATAATATTAAAAGTGAAAAACCAGAACCATCCCAGTCAAGTGTGGTTTATATTTGTTCGATGGTTTTAGAAGAGAAGAGTCTTTTAAAGTGATAAGTTTGCGACTTACAATGGACGGACGATGGACGCCAAGTGATGACAAAAGCTCACATGCCCTTGTTTCTGGTGAGTAGAACGCAGGCGGCTAAAGAGTTGATGATTCTATTTGTGAATTTGATAATGACAAAATTCCTTTTCAGAATTGTCGGGTTGTTTATTTTTACCACTGACATTACACATATCAAAATTCACTACTTGCAGAAATGGCGATGCAATACATACCAATCAAATTTATTTATGCATTTTCAAAATCTACATTTAAGATGATATCAAAATAGTATAACAGAAAAAATACATACATCAAATTGCTATAATCTCAGATTTTAAATATGATTAAAATGGCTACTGTCCTTCACATGATCCTTCGTTCGAAGTTTTTCATGATAACAATGTTTCTTTTAAATCGTCACTTTAATGCTTTTTTTCAGTTTCAAAGCTTAAAGTGAAAAAAATATTCCATATTATTTTTTTTTAAGCAGGCTGCAATAGCGACAGCAATCAGACTCCTTAAGCAAGGAACAACATTTACAAAATGTATTCTTAAAGAAGGCATATCCTTTTCCTATATTTCTAGAACGTGGCGACACGTATTCAATTGAACACAACAGACAACAAGCAGGGTACTTGTCATCTTTACAACACCGACAACTATTAGATTCCACTTTAATGTCATTAGATAGACGTTTACGATTGTTTTGACCTTGCAATGCACTTCGTTTTCCTTGTTCTTGGAGCCAATTGTATGGCAAGTTAAAGCCTTCCCATCCACGTTTCAGTTGGTCCAATGTTTCACGATTGATAATACCATTTCCGAAATCTATCCCCAAAGCCTCCCAAGCACGTTTAATTGCAGTACGTCCAGTTTTCACCCATGGTAAATCCCATGCTTCCCAACCTCTTTTATCTGCTGTACCCAAGGATTCCCGACTTCTTTTATCTGGCGGGCCCCATGCTTCCCAACCTCTTTTATCTGCTGTATCTAAGGATTCCCGACTTCTTTTATCTGGCGGGCCCCACGCTTCCCAACCTCTTTTGTTTGCCGTATCCCATGCGTCCCGACCTCTTTTGTTCCATGCCTCCCAGCCTCTTTTATCTGCCATAGCCAAGTTTTCCCGATCTCTTTTGTCTATCGTATCCCAAGCTTCCCAACCTCTTTTATCTGCTGTATCCCACGCTTCCCAGCCTCTTTTGTCTGTCGTATCCCAAGCTTCCCAGCCTCTCTTGTTTGCCATACTTGACGCATCACTATGAACTTTTGAACCTTGGGTATTAGCCAATTCTTTTAAAATCTCGCTTGGTTCCTGGCCAAAGGCGTCAACCATTGTTGCTGAAAGTAAAGCGCATAATTATTATTATTTTCTTTAAATATCTGTTCTATAAATTCTGATTGTCGCAATAAAAAATAGATATTTAATTAAGTGCACGCGAAGCTTTTCGGGAATAACCTTATATGGGTATATTGAAAGTCAAAAGATCGGAAAATCAAATAATTTAAAAATTATGGGAAGAACAAACCCAAAGGGCATAAAAATGATAATTAAAATCGACTAAAGTCACATATAACTGAAAAGGGGGGGGGGGGGGCTTAATTACATTATTTAATAACTGCAAATTTCAATAATAATTACATCTAATAAATAATTTCAGTTCCGAAGCACTGACACCGGGCGGATGATGCACTCGAGTACTAATAGTCCACCAAGCAGATGTTTGCACCCAGTGATAGTAATAGTGATAGAAGATATCTAAATAGTGCATACGACCGCTAAAAATCAAAAGATTGGAAAGTATTACAATTTAAAAGTCAAAATAGTCATATATCAATTTTTTTCAATTGGCCTACAGCATTAATATTACAAATGTAATCAAAAATCACATGTAAATCATGTGCATCTAGATATTTCAATACAAATTTTATAAATATGAATTAAGACAAATGAACTGCATATGAGTAAATGTAATTATATTTCTTTCAGGTAAAATAAATAACACGTTCGTAAACAACAGCTTGATAGAAAAGTTTCATGATACCAAAGGGAATAGTCAGAAAATATGATATTTATGTTAACAATTTTATAGCAAACATTTATATTCCCTAAGCTTAAGAATGTGAATGAATTAACAAAGAAAGCTGACTTTTTTGAATGAATACTTTGTCAAATATGATGAAGGCTTATGGTTTTTAACGTCACTTTCAACAATATTTCAGTTATTTCGTGACGGTCAGTTTTATTGGTGGAGGAAGAAGAACAGACAACACAATGGCCAACAGAAAAAGAACAAAGGGACAAACAACGATATACAAAACACTTCACAGAAAATTAAAGATCGAGTAATGCGAACCCCACAAAAAAACAGGGAGATACCTCAGGTGCCCTGAAATGGTAATCATTTCCTGCTCCACTAGTGGCACCCGTCGTGTTAACCTAGTTACAAATCCGGTGATAAGTCATGAATGAGGAAAAGTCTCTGATTATTGATTGAGTCGGAAAGTATGCATTGTACTGTGTCACAAGCGCCAGCCATCACGTTCTAACGGTTGTTAATTAGGAGTTACAGGTAAAAGTTGTGCACACCGTCAACACTCATTTATATCTGGTTTTAGGGTGGGTTTTGTAAAAACTTGAACCAATATAAAACTTTTTAATGTTAAAAATCCCTAGTTTTATCATCCTTTTAGGTACTTTTGTTTTCTTGCCCTCGCATTTATTGAATTTCCAATCGTTTGAATTTGAGCGTACCTTAAGATGGTTATTCCAGAAACGCGTCATACGTACAGAATTAGATATCTACGTTTTCATTATGATCTTCCCTAATCTGCTCTAAATGGCCATCGTCCTAGTATTGGTTTTATTTCTTCAATTTTCTACTCGTAAAATTGTTTTTGTGTTCTCTCTATGAACAGTTAACCTTCATGGATTATTCTGACCCTAGCATTACTAAGCCCCGAGTGCCAAATTTTGGCGCGAGAACTGCTTCCTTTCCGAAGAACCTGGATTCATCCCCGGATTTTGATGGACTCCGTGTTGCTGATATCAAGTTTGATACGTCTTTTTGTTCACATTGATCATTGCTTGTCATTTGTTTTATATTGTTTTTTACAACTTGGTGCATCTCTTGCCTTGTATTATATTTAGCCATTGTCTTTCTTTGCAAATTCCATTAACGGCACACAATTTCACGTTTGAACTTATGCTATAAAAATAGAATTTGCATTTGAACACATCACATTTCCTTGAACTTTATAGGCTTCATTTAGCATATCTTTTAGATCTATTTATAAGTACTCTTCCACTACCTAACTAAGTTGTCATCGATTTCAGTTGTGGTGTATTTGTAACGTAACTAGTTATCTTGATTTTTTTTAATCAAGACTTCCCTATTCAGGTCGTAGTATATTAGAAAATATATTTGTTGAGATCTATCTTTCATATCAACAAAATGTAATATTTTTTGTTGTCATAAATGTGTATAGTATTGTGTTTTCTTTCAATGGTCTTTTTTTTTCCAGTGTTGACAAAATAATATTTTATATATTTAGACTCGTATAATGCAATTGTTTAGAACTAAGGTTCTCCTCCCTCATGCAAAGGTGAACTTATCCGATGTATGATATCCTGTTTGAGCCCTTTGGTTTAATTGCTCCCATTTAAAAAAATATTTGGCGTTCCTATCATTCTACTTTGTGCGTACCTGATGAAGTTTATTCTAGAAACATGTCGTGCGACGTAAATTTTAAATGTAATGGTTATCCTTAGACAAGCATACATTTTTTGTATTGTTTTTTTATTTATTTTATTATTTTTTTCATTAGTTGTCTTTTGTTTTGTTTTGTTTGTTTGTTTGTTTGTTAAATTTGTCTTGCTTTGTTATTCTGGTTTTATCAAATATAATGTAGTGCCCACGACGTGGTTCTGGAATAACCTTCATCAGATCCGCTCAGTCAAAGTTTTTAATATATTATATTATTTAGCAACTGTATATTTCAAACATATATATATATCTAATAAATCATTACAGTCCCGAAGCACTAAATACTGGGCGGATCGTAAAATATGTAAATGTTAGGAAAAAAAATACAAACGAAATATTAATTTTTTGTGGGAATTAAGTAACTATTTCTGTGATTAGAATTGATGACATATCAAATCCATCTGAGGTATTTAAATAAGAAAATGGATCAACCAACCAGCCATGACACAGAAGATGCTGATAGTTTCGATGTTACTGATCTTTTGTTGATTGATATGTTCTCACTATATGCTTTAATGTGCTTGGTTTGTCCATCTAAATTGTGATTTACTTTGAACTGTTCGTTCAAATTGGTATTTTATTTTTGTATCGTGCATGTTGATATTCAAAGATTGAATAATTACTTTCAGTCTTATCCTATGTATACAATGCAAAAAATAAATTTTATATTAAATTTCCAAATGCCTTAACTGTCCTCGATACCGGTTATTCAAAGATTGAATAATTACTTTCAGTCTTATCGTATGTATACAATGCAAAAAATTAATTTTATATTAAATTTCCAAATGCCTTAACTGTCCTCGATACCGGTATGATCTTTGCACTTTAGACGTCTCATGGCATAGCACTATCAATGATATTCTTAAATTATTATCCGTTATATAGAATTCATTATTCCATCGAATACTCTGCTAATTAGAAATGTAGCTTCTATCATGAACTGCTAGATATATTTATGATTTTTAAGATGATGGCTTAAAAGAAATTGTAACTTTTCAAGCTAACTTTAAAAACCTTTTCTATATCTGCAGATTTTAAAGAGCATTGTTTAAAAACAATTGTAGTTTTTCAATTTAACTTTGTTTTTTAAAACCTTTGAATGTTTCCTAGTTTTTTAATATAATGGTTTAAAAACCTTAGCCGATTTTGGCTATCCTTTTTAGGCCCTTTGGTTTTAATGCTACCAAACATTTGAATTATTTGGCTTTCTAATCTTTCGATTTTGAGTGTACCTGATAAGGGTTATTCCAGAAACGTGTCCTGTACACTAAATTTGACATCTACGTTTTTATTAATACAAATTGTAGCTTTTCAAGCTAACTTTTTAAAAAAAAACTTTGGCTTATGTCTAGTTTTTTTTAAAGAAAATGATTTAAAACTAATTTGTAGCCTTTCAAGCTAATATTAAAAACCTTTTCCATATTTCTATAGTAATCTTACTTTTATCTTGCTATAAAACCCCACCTTATTGCATTTTTTAAGGTTTGCCATTTTCTAAAAGACGGGTAGCTATTTTAAAAGGCTAAGATTGAATTGCATGATAAAATTGTTTAGATATATTGTTTTATTTGAATTGCACTGTTTTTCCTCTAGGCGGGATTCTGCCTCCTAACATTTCCCCAACAATTATACTAATGAATGTGACTGCTACAATTAATAGACTGAACTGTCATCTTGTATAAACTGATCACATGTTGTCAGTAAAGCTGACCAAGACGTTCTTTCAAGTCCAACGCGTGAAAAGCAACAAATTTTGCAAATTACAGGATAATATTCTCAGACTCAAGCCAATGTTCAGAAGGGAATACCAGTATTGATTATTTTCTTTTCATAAATTGTTAATTGCTTCCGCATGAACCTTGCTTTTATATTTGGATTATTTTTTATCACAGACTTTGATTTATTTATATAATTGTAATGTTCGTGTATTTCTTAAACGCAGCTGTGATTTATTAATAAAGTATCATTCACTATAAAACAAAAGTAAGAGAACTCATTTAGAGGAGATGGCTTTACTTTCGATTATACCTAAAAATGTCATAAAGATCAATTTGATTATAAGAGTAAGATGGCGGGTGTTCATGGCAGGAACTACTTACCCTTCGCAATCACCCGAGTTCAGCCCCGATATTTTTTGTGGGGTCCATGTTGCTCATGTTTTTAGTTTTTTTTGTGTTGCCCTATTATGTGTCTTTACGTTCTGAGTTCCGTGTTGTGATGTCCGTTACGATTTCCGCATAAAAACGATGTTCGGTACGTCTTTACCTCCAGTTGTTTGTAGGAGGACTCGTGTCTTGTTTGTAGGAGGACTCATGTCTTGTTTAATGGATACAAGAAAATCAAAATGCGACGTATTTCATTCGTTCTAGGTTATTTACGTATGATATAATGAAAACTTTCAACTGCAATTAGTATAAAACATCGAATATTGGCAACTTTTAATATAAACAAAAAAAATCAATTTGAGAGACTGTATGCCTTTAAGTTGTACACCTTCTGTCTGATCTACTTTTCTCTTTGATGACGTATAAAAACGATGTTCGGTACGTCTTTACCTCCAGTTGTTTGTAGGAGGACTCGTGTCTTGTTTGTAGGAGGACTCATGTCTTGTTTAATGGATACAAGAAAATCAAAATGCGACGTATTTCATTCGTTCTAGGTTATTTACGTATGATATAATGAAAACTTTCAACTGCAATTAGTATAAAACATCGAATATTGGCAACTTTTAATATAAACAAAAAAAATCAATTTGAGAGACTGTATGCCTTTAAGTTGTACACCTTCTGTCTGATCTACTTTTCTCTTTGATGACGTATAAAAACAATGTTCGATTCGTCTTTACCTCCAGTTGTTTGTAGGAGGACTCATGTCTTGTTTGTAGGAGGACTCATGTCTTGTTTACGTTGTTTGTGTTTGTGTGGGTGTTGTGGTGTCCGGCATTTGTATTGTTGTTTTGTTTTTCTTCGCCTTGTGTACCCTATGTTGCCCGTTTCTCTGCATTGTTCATTTTTGATTGCCCCTTCGGTATTATATAGCGTTTATTTGAGCGTATATTGTTATGGGGAATAATTGTTGTTGGCATTCTGATATTATCTTAAATATATGCCACCAACTAAAAAAATTAAACTAATTAAGAATTATGGTTATGCTATAACTGAAGCATATGTAAATAAACTGTAATAAGTATTCATCCGTTATATTTATTTGAAATTCTAGCAATCTCAAATAACTGTATCGCATACTTTTGTTATTTTGTTCAATTAGCTATATATCTGAGTTGCTTTATAGATACTATAATTATTCTTGTATGTGGTTTCCGCAAATTGGAGACTTGTAAAAAAAGAATTATATACATAATGGGCTATACACTATTAATACAAAAAGTAACACATTAACGTCAAGTAGACTGACAACGGCAATCATTTATATGCAGCGCCAATCATTCCTGAAATTGCTAAAAAAAAAAATAATAAGGGTTAGGGTTCTGGTGTTTAACGCCACTCACAACAATACTTCAGTTATATCGTGGAGGTCAGATTTATTGGTGGAGGACACTCGAGTTCCAGGAGAAAACCTCCGTCCTGACAAACTTTATCACATACTGTTGTATCGTGTACCTGAGCGGGATTCGAACTCACAACGTTAGTGATGATAGGCACTAATTGCATATAAATTCAACTACCATTATTTTAATTAGTATAAATCTGAAAATAAATTATGTTGCAGAAACGCAAAGAATATTGTACTAAGGTTCGACAATGCAATGTTGAAAAAATAAATTGCTGATCAGAATGTTAGCAAGGTAAAGTAAAAGGCACAAGAAGAATCGGAAAGCAAGTCAGAAAACCGAAAACAGTAACATATATATATGCAATCACTGTGAAGTACTAAAATTTATGATAAACGGGATGACTTCAATTTTAAAATCATAAATTTTCCAAATATGTGCAGCAATAATACCAGCTTCTCCTGCATATGATGTTTACATCTCGCAATTGATTCGTTATGCAAGGGCCAGTAGCAATTATTCTGATTTCTTGAAACGTCATATTTATCTGAGAAACAGGCTACTGGACCAGGGCTATAAAAAGATTCGCCTTATTCGATCTCTTAAAAAGTTTATATTCCGATACCAAGATCTTGTCGAAAAATATTCTGTCTCTGCAGAGACGATAATAAACGATGGATTTTCATAAAGTAAATATGGAAAATGTATAAAGATAAGGATTAAGTAATCGTGGTTTAGACATGACGTCATTCAACATCTTATTTGAAATCAAATTGTGTAAGAAGATGACCGTTTAGTTAAACCGTTCTGCAGAGACGATAATAAACGATGGATTTTCATAAAGTACTGCGTTGACTACTATTATACCTATTTTGTCCCAGTATTGTTAAAAATACTGTTATAGTGACAACCGGAACCTTTTAACCGTAATGGAAGCGGGAGGTTTGGCGCCGTAAAATCTGATTCAACCCACCATTTCTTTGGAAATGCCTGTACCAAGTCAGGGCCATTGCGGTTTTGCCAGTTTTCCGGTTGTTGACTGATTTTGTCTATTTGTTGACTTATGAGTTTTGCCTTTCCCTCGATGTTTTGCGCGATGTTCGGTAATTTTGTTATTACCCTTATTCATTATTATTCGTGGAATAACAATTTTCGCGTACTGTATCAATCCAAATAGGGGCCCTCGCGGTAGTGATCTTATTTTAGTTGGATTTAAAACTACATATGCAATCAGTGCCGATCACCACTAAAGTTGTGAGTTCGAATTACGCTCAGCCACAACAGTATGTGATAAAGTTTGTCGGGTCAAACCAAATACTATAAAGTTGGTATTCGTTGCTTCTTCACTAAGCACTCATCATTAAGGAGAAAGAACAAAGACTGGTTGGCTCAGAATCAGGATAATGTGTCCGAGTGTGACGACATGTCTGCCCACGGACTGTTATTTTAGTGAGCTAGAACTATAAAAATTCAAGTAAGCGTGTTGGTCTAGTACAAAGTGGACATCGTCATCGTCTCGTTGAATATAACTTGTTCTCACCATGACATAGCTGAAAAAAATGTCCATTTAGCGTTAAAAACAATCTCTTACTCATTCACTCACTCATGTCAGAGCAAGTTGGAATACTGGGTCTTTAAAACAGTAATAACATTTAGTTCATGGTACCTGTAGCCTTGGTCAAAACTGTTTTCCGATAAATACGAGATTGATGCAATTAAAATTCGATAAATTATAAATAATGGTAAAATTCATCAATTCGAGAAAAAAAAATTAATAAACCGCATAAGATGGTGCTAAAGAAACATAGTCGTCAAGAAGGGAAATTGTCTATAGGAAATGAAACATCACATATTTTACCATTAAAGCGTGAGTACAATTTACATAAAGAGAAAAAACAGAAGGTGCAGTATTACTGAGAAAAAACTGATGAAGAATATTTTTAACTATACAAGTTCCAAAGCAAAACAGTAATATTTGGATCACATTAATTGGCTAAATCCCTGTTACATATATGTGACTGTACCATCGTATGACATAGACTTATATTGGCTTCCGTCATTGTTATTTTCATGTTGAAAACGTTATCGAGGATAGCCATAGCAACTATTAGTTTTGTGTTGTTGTAGTTTTGTTATATTGTCAATCAATTTGTTAAACTTTTTTAATATCAACAAAAAGTTCCCATTGGAATTTCATCAGTTTAATTGCTTTTCAATTCGAACATAAATGTTATCTAGTGAAACTTTAATAGGGTAAAAATGTCGTCTCTAATCCAATATCAATATTTATTACGTCACGTCACTGAAATAATAGTACTTGTTACAGCATACGTAACGACAGTTTAATTACCGAATGTCATTTCATTAACTATGAACATTAATCTTTAATACGTTTGTGTGGACGATAGGTAGAAAATTCGTATATGCCAACAGAAGTTAGTAAAGTTTCACGATATCAATGGAGTAATAACAAGCCGTGAATCAAAGAAGGAAAAACAACACGATGTCTGAAATAAATAGGACAAAAGAACAAACAATGATCTACAAAACACTACATAGAAAACTAAAGTTTGAAAGAAGAGTTTGAAGATACCAAAGGGTTAATCAGAATCCGTAAATCGAAGAAGGACAGAAAACACAATGACCCGAAGAAAAAGGACAAAAGGACAAACAATGATCTACAAAACATTACACATAAAACTAATATTAGCAAATAAACGACCTTAACTAGAAATATACAATTGTATAGGTAATTTGAGGCCACAGGAAACTAAAAAGTGGCACACTTCATACAACAGATTATGTCTCCTTTGAAATATAAATCTGTTTCCAGTTTAATTGAGAAAGTGATTAATAAATCGATCGACCTTGAAATGCAGGAATAGATACAGTTTCATATAAATCGAAATAGTCATCGCTTGTTCAATTTAATTAAAATACTATATGCACAATGGACGACACACCGACGACTGACTGCTATATTTCTTATTATAGCAGTCAAGGTTCTCAGACTGAATCCAGCATCCAGAATATATATATATATATAAACGTCTGAAAAAGTTGCCAACGTATGAACCTACGGGATGTCGGATCGGAAACAAGTGTTAACGATACTGTGCAAACAAACACAAATGATAAATAAACGTCTAAAATATTAGCACAACGATATCAAAAAAAGATGTTAAAATGTAACAAAAATAACTATGAGTCTACAAAAAGACTATAATTCTAATTAAATCGACGAATATTTTGCTTGACCGACAAGCTTCATCAGCGTCTGTAATCTGATTTGAAAAATTGTCACGTGACCATCAGTTATCGTGACGTATATTACTAAAAATCATAATCTTGAACTTTATATTATTCAAGTTTATAAGTACACTAATTTATAAATTTATGGACACAGAAGTGACCTTACGAAAAAGACGCTCTTGCCCGTGAGTCAACACTTTGTGTCGCCGGGGCACTCGTTGGATGACTTTGGCAGATCAAAAATGTATATCATTGACCACAATCTAAGTTGGAAAGAAAATCAAAGACAAAAAAGAGAGAGTTTTTGGATCCGCGAGTTACAAACATTACATCCGGAAGGCATAAACAAAAAGGCCTAAATCTTTGTTTTTTTAACTTTTTAACCAGTGCCTGGTCCTTAGCTAGTTGGTAAATTTCATCATTACATTTTCTCATTGCTTTCATATTGTTTATAAATTAGTGTACATATAAACTTGAATAATATAAAGTTCAAGGTATGATTTTTAGTAATATACGTCACGATAACTGATGGTCACGTGACAATTTTTCAAATCAGATTACAGACGCTGATGAAGCTTGTCGGTCAAGCGAAATATCCGTCGATTTAATTATAATTATAGTCTTTTTGTAGACTCATAGTTATTTTTGTTACATTTTGACATCTTTTTTTTATATCGTTGTGCTAACATTTTAGACGTTTATACATATATATATATACGTCTGAAAATTAAACCAAACAGTGTTAAAATTAGATTTTAGAGCTGTCAAATGTTTGTTCTTCCCTCGACGGGATTTGAACCCACACCATTGATACACTGCAGCACCATTCGCTTAGCCTTACGTCCAGACCACATCTACTCCCTAAAAAAGGAGCTTCAATAATCGTAGTGTTACCTTTTCTCGCAAGGCAAATCTAGGGATAGACGTAAGACATGTGTATAAGCGTGTGTAGATGGTACATATATACTTAATATTATAATTTGACAGCAATCTAACTCAGCAATTTTTAATATATATATATACACACACACAGCGTCTGAACAACCAGTCAACGATCAATATTACGGGGTGTTGGATCGTTACAGTATAACGATACTATGCAAGTAAAATAAATTATTAACGTCTAAGTGATAAAGAATTAAACACTTTGTTGAATGACAAACTTTTCGTCTCACCGAGAGACTTTTTCAATGTCTAATGCCAAAATGGCCATTTTGGTTCGACATTTTTGGTGACCGGTAAATAGCTAGGTGGCATTAGGATAGGAATGACCAAGGATGTGCTCCATTTGTGGTGATAGCCGATGTGGGAAATCTGGTTTATGCCCCTTGGTTAATTTACTTCCAAATATTTTTGAATTATTTGGCTTTGAAATCTTTTGATTATGAACGTACCTGTTGAAGGTAATTGCAGAAACGCGTCGTGGGCACTAAATTAGATTCTACGTTTTTATTATTATCACTGTAGCGATACCTCTGTTGGGTGACTAACAATCCACGGTGGTACCATTCACCAAAAGCAAACGGGGGTGAATCCATGTGCGCTCGAAGGGTAAGCAATTCCTACTTATAAAAAGATACCCACCGTGTTACTCATCCGGTAAGAGTGTAGTCGGTTATTATCGAGGAGAGAAAAAAATACGTAAAGGTAAAAGCATCCATTGTCATTAGAGAAATGGATATTTCATAAAGATTAACCAGTCCGTCATGACGACAGTAGAATTTTTGCACATGATTTAATGTATGTAAGCACGTTTTCGTCATGACATTAATAACAAATCCATCAAATCTTTATAGAGATATTAATTACCCTTTGAATCTATTTATTGCTGACAGAATTATATTGATATTTCACAATCCTTTTCAATATCATTCTTGTTTTTTGCATTTTTATTTTATATTTTGTTTTGTTATATTTTTTGATTGTTTTGTTCAATAAAAGTGAGAGAAACCGAAGGGGCAATCAAGAATGGACATTCCAGAGAAACTGGAAACATTGGGTGCACAAGACAAAAGACGAACAAAATGAAAAAACACAACACCACTATATGAAAACAAACACAAATAACGTAATGGACATGATCCCTCCTACAAACAACTTGAGGTAAAAACGAACCGAACATAGTTTTTATGTGGAAATCGGAACGGACATCACAACACGGAACTAAAAGCGTAAAGACACATAATAGGACAACACAACAAAACGTTGACCATTACCGTTTGATGCTTGACAAATGAGAGGTTGGTATTGTTGTCGTTTTAATATTGTTAACTATTAGTGTTTAAGGTTTGGCAGAAAGAGGGTTGGTGTCACTGTTGATCATTACTGTTTAAGGTTTGACAGATGAGAGGTTGGTATTATTTCCGTTGTCTATATTATTGACCATTACTGTTGACAGAGGGATGGATAGTTTCGTTGTTGACCATTACTGTTGACATACGGATGGTTAGTTTCGTTGTTGACCATTACTGTTGACAGAGGGATGGTTAGTTTCGTTGTTGACAGAAGGATGGTTAGTTTCGTTGTTGACCATTACTGTGAACAGAGAGATGGTTAGTTTCGTTGTTGACCATTACTGTTGACAGAGGGATGGTTATTTTCGTTGTTGACCATTATTATTGACAGAAGGATGGTTGGTTTCGTTGTTGACCATTACTGTGGACAGAGGGATGGTTAGTTTCGTTGTTGACCATTACTGTTGACAGAGGGATGGTTATTTTCGTTGTTGACCATTACTGTTGACAGACGGATGGTTAGTTTCGTTGTTGACCATTACTGTTGACAGAGGGATGGTTAGTTTCGTTATTGACCATTACTGTTGACAGAGGGATGGTTAGTTTCGTTGTTGACCATTGCTGTTTAAGGTTTGACAGATGAGAGGTTGATTATTTATTTTCGTTGGCTACATTATTGACATTACTGTTTGATGTTCGGCAGAGGGGTGGCTGGTTTCACTGTTGACCATAACTGTTTAGAGTTTGACAGATAAGAGGCTGGTATTATTTTTGTTGGATATATCGTTGACCATTACTGTTTAAAAACGTTAGAGAATACCGAAGGAGCAATCAAAAGTAACAATCGAGACAAAATGGAAACATATGGTATAGAAGAGGAAGGAAAGCAAAGCAAAAATACAACACAATATGTGTCGGACACATTCATACGCAAACTAAAACAAATAACCTAAATAAGACACGAACCCTCCTACAAACAACTGGAGGTAAACATCGTTTTATGCGGAATTCGTTACGGACATCACAACATGCTTGGCAGAGGGGATGGTTGGGTTTACTGCTTACCATTGCTGTGTAAAGTTGGACAAATGATAGGTCGGTATCATTGCAGTTGGTTGCATTGCTAACCATTACTGTTTAATGTTTGACAAAGGAGTGGCAGGTATTTTTGTGGTTGTGTAGTTTATTTCAAAACTTAATATTTAAATTTACCTTGTCATTTCTTCCTTGTTACGTTAAAAATGTAATATTCCCAATGGGTTAAGTAGCCAATCATTGCATCCACCGTGTGTTTGATAAATAAATGTCGGACTAGCTATATTAAAAGAGACTGCAAGCCGAGTTCAACCACGCTCGTACGTTCTTTATTCTGTTGAACATCGTGACAAAGTCCTACATGTACATTCTATGACAGGTAATAATGCAATTTAATACTAAATTGTTGTCCACTTACGTGGTGTCTTACGTATCCGAGAAAGCACATTATGAATAGGAAAGAAATATTATTATATTCAATTATTTACTTAAATAAGTCTAGTCGTTACACTTCAAAGTGTTTGTTCGTGATTTCTAGATAACAATTTTATTTTTTTCATTATGCATTCCACTGGTTACAATTCTGCAGCCAAATGTTGAAGGTTATTCCAGAAAAGCGTCTCATGCTGTTCGTAATTTACAGTTAGCTCCTAAATAATGTAATTATTAATAAAACAAAGGTTCTCCTCCCTCGGGCATAGGTGACCTTGCCGATTTTGGCAATTATATTTAGGCCCTTTGGTTTTATTGCTCCCAAAACTTTAAATTATTTGGCTTTCTAATCTTTTGATTTTGAGCGTACCTGATGAAGGTTATTCCAGAAACGGGTCGTGCGCATTAAACTTGATATCTACGTTTTTATTCTAAATAACAATTTGTTTTCATTATGCATTACACTGGTTACAATTCTCCAGCCAAATGTTGAAGGTTATTCCAGAAAAGCGTCGTGTTCATTCATTTAGATATATACGTTTTATTGTTTATTGATGTATGTTGTCATATTCTACAGGTGATCACGGAAAGTTCAAATCCAATGCCATTACCTGTAACTTCTCATGGTCGGTTAGTTTTGAATAAACAGTAGTACCAATACAATTCCATGATTGTTATGATCAGTGCAGTTTATTCTTATTTTTTCGCGACATAAAAACCTCGATATCGAATTCACTTGTGGTTTGTTTCTAAGAAGAAGATAATGGGAAGGGGGATATAAAAATCATAGATTATATCAATAGTAAATAAAATAGAATGTGAATCCTTGAAATTGTGACAAATTCTCAAGTTTAATTACTGCTGTATCTATTGCTTAGAGAAACCAAAATAATATGTTTAAATACCTCGAGGTATTCGTAGAGATTATATGATTTTTATGTGGAAGGTCAAATAAATTGCAATAAATATCATAATGAAAGTCAGTGTTTTTTTCCGCTGTTGTGTAGTATATTGCGTTAATTATTTTAAAGATCACCAGATTTAGATAAATGGTAGGACTTATCGCACTTTTTAATATTAAGAATAAGACCGCCAGTGACCGAACAACGCATGGATTAAACGTGTGTTCGGAACTTGTTTAATTCATAGCGTTGTTCGGTCACGAATGATCTTATTTTTGGTATTCAAAAAGTTAGATTGATTTTACTGTTTATTATATATATTTCGAATGTGCATACATACCTTGTTGAAATGTCAAACTTCTTAAAATCTTTAAACAGTTACTATTTGTGTATTTTTGTGTGGCGTATGAATATGTATTGCGACTTCATTTTTATTTTTTTTTAAATTTAATCAAAATAAAAGATTTAGTGTTGCCTTATGCAAAAACAAATTCATGACTTTGTACTCAGTATTTTGTTTTTTGTTTTTTTGTATTTCTGAAATTAGACCTTCTAATGCATTTTGTTTGTATCGATGGATTTGATTGGCTAACATTCTATGCTAAATTCGCATTCTACATGGTGAAACTAACGAAGTATTGAAAACGTAACATCCTACATGTCATAATTACAACAATATGGATTATTTGATTGATTTATTTATTTGATTGATTGATTGTGTTTAACGCTACTTTCAGCAATATTTCAGCTATATCATGGCGACCAGTTTTAGTGGTGGAAGAAGCCAGAGTACCCGGTGAGAACCACCGACCATGGGCAAGCAACTGGTAAACTTTATCACTTGCGGCTGCAAGTCGAGTGCACCTTTTTTGTATTTTATAAAGCCGGGCGCGAACCCATGCCGTATTGGTGATAGGCTTGTATGAGTTGTTAGGTAATCCAACAATATAGACAAAATAACTAAACATTATACATTCAAAACATATTTTTGTTCAAATTTATCCACATTTGAAGCGTACGGGAAGTCAAAAACAGTCCGATGTTTACATTTGAAACAGGAAGTGTTCTAATGACGTCACATGTTCATGTACCAAAGTAATCAACACCATTTTTGCAAGTTTGAGAGCCAAGCAAAAGCAATAATATAATTATTTTTGCATTGCATTGGAATGGAGATAACTGTATTGTATTTTAAGCGTTGTGGACGTCAATCTTGGTTTTACTGTCGCAAATATCCATTTTCCTATCGATAATTTGTGCATGGCATATGATGATGACATACATTACTCAATAATACATCGATGTGTGTGTGTGCGTAAAAGTAGTTCCGGCTACAGTGAAAGTCGCGGGAAAAAGAACGAGAGTGGAAATAAACGATTTACTTCACATGTGAATTACAGGTATTTATTTCATCGAGAAATCTCAGTAAATTACACCTATCTATGTAATAAACTGATTTTCTAAACAATTGTACTTAATTCATTCTTATTCCGACATCCTTCTCTTTTGCATTGCAAATCAAATATAATAATACATCCCAAGGAAAATGGTTAATGTGTTTTTATTTTCCATTGACGATTTGGATGAATACGTCCTGGACTTTCTCTACTGGGGTTTAACATTATGTGATTGACATCATCGTATCTAACAGGACCCCGATTTGTTTACTTTGCTTCGTGTATCTTACTTTTACTTTTAAGATAACAACGTTCCGTTTGTACATGAATATTTATGCAGATATGAGGTTTGTTTTGGGATTTTATATGAAAAAGTTGTCTTACGTCCACTGCTTATGTTTTCGTTTGACCAGTTGATATTAAGAAGAATTCCATTTATTGCCCCCAGGTAACAGTTCTGAGAAACAATTACCAAAAAGCCAGTGTTATATCTCTGTAGGCCACACAAATAAAACCCATCTATGAAAAACGACTCAACTGATGGGTTGGGGTTAGGGTTATGGTGTTTAACGCCACTTTCAACAATATTTTATTTATATCGTGGCGGTCAGTTTTATAGGTGGAGGAAACCCGCAGAAAACCACCGACCTCAGCCGCAAGTCACTGACAAACTTTATCACATAATGTTGTATCGAGTACATCTCGCCTGAGCAGGATGCGAATTCACACCTTTAGTGGTGATAGGCCCTGATTGCATAGGTAGTTATAAATCCAACTACCATACGATCACGACAGCCTCTCTTTGTTGAGTTGAATTAAAAGACAACACGCTATCACAAAAAATGAACTATAGCATACAAGCATGGACAGTACAATACCAGGACCAGTGAATGTTCGTAGATAACTGACAACTAGCTAAGAAGTAATAAGATGAAATAATTACATTACTTCCGTTTTTCATTGAAATATTACAATATGATTGGTTATGAAGTGGTCACATGATTATAAAAGAGATGTTTTACATCCCAATAAAACTCAAACCCGAACTTGCACGTGCTTCCATGACGACGTCAGATGTAAACAATCAATGGTGGCGTAGTAATTTCCAACAGCAAATAATCTAACACAAATAAAATTCACAACGAAAAATTCAACCATATTAAATATTGGTGTGATTTAAATGTAATTATAAGAATTGAATGCATTTTTCTGTAGTTTTATAGGCGTGTAAAAGCGTGGACCGAGGCACATGTTTTGTAATGTGCTTCGGTTCACGCTTTTACACGCCAATAAAACTACAAAAAAATGCATTCAATTCTTAAATAATAGATGAATAACTAAGATATTTATAAATAACAAGTTTGATTCAGATAGATTTGATATTAACTCCATAGAAAGTTTTCCAATTGGTGTGAAAAAAACCAGTAAGGAAAGCTATTTAGTTTAAATTACAACTCTTTAATATTGGATACAAGAACGTTTCATGTATCAGTAACTGTAGAATCGGGTTAAAAGTTTTCCAATAAAGTATGCTATGCAATACTCTAACGATGCACAACTTTGATTAATTCGTTTATGATTTTTTATTTTATTTTTTTTAGTATATAAGAATAAGATGAACCATACAATGGCAGTATATGATGATATACTCACCATTATATTGCTTGATAGCATAAACTCAAGTCACAAAGATGTTTATATTAGTCAATTTCATCATTTGTGAACTTAAAACCAGTGTCCATTATGGAAAACAATCTGGAACTGAGTCATGGAAATTCCGTTGTAAAATTATTTATTGATAAGTATAGTGGGTTATAATAAAAACGTAGATCTCTAATTAAGGGCGCATAACGCATTTCTGGAATAAAGTTCACCAGGTACGCTCAAAGTCAAAAGATTGGAAAACTAAATAACTTAAATGGCTTTGGGAGCAAGAAAAAAGGGTATAAATAGGATAGCCAAATTCGAATGTATTACTAGATGGTATCAAAGATGATAATCACAGTAGGATTCAACCAAAGGGTTTTAATAGGATGGCCAAATTCGGCGAAAGTATTATAAGATGACTTCAGAAAACTAAAGGGTTTTAAAAGGATATCCAAATTCGGCGAAGGTATCATAAGATTGTATCAAGGATGCTAAATAGAGAATATTATATGGCTCTTTCCGTATCACATCCCGTATCAACCCGAGACACCAATATCATCCCGAGATACGGAAAGAGCCATATCATATTATGTTTATCATATACTTAAACATGAGAAAGTCTTGTTCTGTATTATGAATTGTGACGTCGACGTAGTCACGTGATCAATATCATTTTAAGCATACAAGCTGTCAGAATTGATTTATCTTTTGGTTTATATTAAAAGTTGCCAATATACAATTATTGCCTGCAGTTAAGGTGAACATTGATCATAATTGTTCACCCGAGGGGTGTTGTTTTCCCCGAGGGCTTTAGCCCGATGGAAAACAACATCTCAAGGGTGAACAATTATGATGTTCACCGCAAGTGCAGGCAATAATTGCTTTATTATACCGAAACTCTATTTACAATAATGTTGGATGCAACAAACACTTATCTGTGTGTTTTTATCTTGTGTTTTCATAAACTTCATATTTGTGTTTTTAACTTCCGGTCAAGATTGTAATTCCCGAATGCAAAAACGGATACATTTCCGGACAGACATGGAACATTACATTTGTCGACCGGTGAACAACAGTGATGTTTCCCTGGGTTACCAATTTTGTAAAAACATCACTTTTATTTTATATATAATATATAATGTAAGGTATAATAATATTCGATGTTTTATACTAATAAAATGTTCTGAACAAGAAGCCAGGTTTAAAAAATATGTTATAATGTCGTAATTAGTGAAAAGAATTCGAATGTCTGTTGGTGAAATCGCCATTAACACACCTAATTATAAGTCGGTTTCTTTTCCGAAGTTTACCGGAAACTGTTAACTGCTATAAATAACCAGAAAGCGTGCACATGTAAATATTGGTTAGAATTAATATATATATACGAAATATATCTATGAAATTGGATCCCGGGGTAATCAGTTAATTTTATATAATGGTATTTAGTAAGAATGACACTTAAAATCGAAAATACGTGATGAAATCAATAAAAACAAACCCAAACTCTGCAAAGGGGCCCGTTAAAGGGAACATTGTAAACAAATTGTATTGCATATTATTGACAACACTTGAGTTGACTTGATTATATTCTTTTAGAAAAAAAACATTATTTTAGTTTCTAATTTGAAAGAGATATCACCTAGCGTTTTCTCCTTAAAAAAAAAGAATATTAAAAAAAATACGACGCAATTCTACTGTTAAAATATGGAGTAGATCGGTATAACATCTTTTATTAATTTTTACACAAAGCTGAATCCTCCTTTTTGTTTCGTTTTCGTATAGAATCCGTCAATGTTTTATTCAATTCCACGATTCGATTCAGTGTACCATGTGCTTCTTCGTCAACAATCAATTTCGCACATGCGCAAATGCCTTCCCGAACGAATTCACTGTCAGGTCGTATGAATATGCGCGGGTCAACATTGAATTCTTTACGGGACGTAAGAAAATCAAACAACGACGTATTTCCTTCGTTCTAGGCTATTTACGTATGATATTACGAAAAATTTCAACTGCAATTAGTATAAAACATCGAATATTGGCAATTTTTAATATAAAGAAAAAAATCAATTCTTTAAGATGTGTGATATACAATTGCTGTAGTTTTATACGAGGCAATATGTTTCATGTTGGTGTCTTCATGTGCCATATCCTACTCTTTTTACCAGCTAATTGACAACTGGGCGTTCGTACCATTAACTAGAATTAAATCGCCTTTGGTTTATGAATTCGTGTTTTGTGATATGGAACATCATGCCAACAGTATTTTCAAATAATTAATGTCATTGTTTTGCAAAATTTGAATTTCTTGTCATATGATTTCAAGCGAAGATTTTATTTCATATTACAGTGCTTAACATTTAATATACGATATTTACATATAAATTGGGGGAAACAATTAATTCTGGATATATAGAGGTACACAACCGCTTATAAAATGGCCGTCAGCTGGATGTTGAATGTAAAATGATATACACAACTCACCCTGAGAACAAGACCTAAATGTGTGCTTTGCATTGGAAAATGTCCCGATTTTTGCACGTAAATGAAAATTCGCGTTGCAGTTCCTAATGGGCAATATCTGGTTGCAAGGCAGAATTTTTCTATTCTGGCTCCATTTTAACTTGTTTCCCTCGTGTGCCCATGCAAGTGGCATTCTGTTTGCTACGTACTAGTGTATTGCTCTTCTCGTAACGAATATTGTTGAAATACTGTTCATTTGACCTTCAACGTAATATAGAATAACTTCCGTTTTGAAGGTCGAGACATTAACACTAGTATCGAAATGAGTCTGGTAGGATGAGCTGTACAATTAGTGATAATACAATGTATATGTCACAAGACCTTCGAAACTAAGGTTGACTTTATCGGTAGCAAATGTTATAATGTGACGTCACACTGAACGATATTTTTCAGTTCCAGGAGTCAATTCGCTGAAACTGAGAATATCACTCGTCGAGATCAAAGGGAAAATATTCAAATTACCGATAAACATAAATGTCCAGTGCTATCATACTCATAAGATGAGATAAAACAAGAAGTATTATAATGTCAGTTAGACCAATTCACATCAACTATATTCTCCACCATAAACTAAATATATTAAAAATTTCGAGATTATCTGAATATTTTATTACTCGATATACAAAACATTCACTAGCGTCAATTAAAATTCAGCTGTATAAAGTAATAGCTCACTTTTGGGGATAGAACCATGGAGTAATTTATGATTGATTGGTGTTTAACGCCAACTTTATCAGTATTTCAGCTCTATCGTGACGTGAACATTTTTTACAAATTAACTTCCACTTCTACCAGACTTAGAATTCAAATGAACAACTACACAGTTTAGATATACCTTTCTAAGTTGAACCACAAGAACAATTCAGTTTCGAATACAATGTATTTATTTTCAAGTCGTTGGTTTCGAGTTGTAAAATGATAAAAAAAAAATGTACATACACTACATAAGTTCTGGGTATTATTTCAAGGTAGTTTAACGTTGACACATCAAAACCACTGGACAAAACTGTAAGTTGTGGAAGGTAATGACAGTTTTAATAGACTGATAATCGTCAAATGAAACAATTTGATTGAAGATGGACAACATAGTGATTCATTAAAATTTAATACAACCTAGTTCTTCACATTATGTTAGTGCTTTCAAAGCGATTCACACAAAAAACATTTGTAAACCAACTATAAGTTTTCGGGATATTGATTTTAGCCGTTGAAAGTTAAATTACAAAAAAAAATTAACATAAGCTATAAATTGTAGACATTATTGAAGTGTTTTGAAGTTGACACACAAGAACGCTTTGAAAATAAGCTTTGAATTTTAGAGACTATTGAATTGTTTTCAAGTTGACACACACGAACAATTTGAACATACGCTTTAAATTTTTAGACATTATTGAAATGGTTTCAAGTTGACACACATAACAATTTGAACATACCTTTAAATTTTAGACATTATTGAAATGGTTTCAAGTTGGCACACATAACAATTTGAACATACGCAATAAATTTTAGACATTGTTGAAGCGGTTTCAAGTTGACACACACGAACAATTTGAACATACGCTTTAAATTTTAGACATTTTTGAAATGGTTTCAAGTTGACACACATTAACGCTTTGAATATACATTTTAAATTTTAAGACGGTATTGAAATGGTATCAAGTTGACACACACGAACAATTTGAACATACGCAATAAATTTTAGACATTGTTGAAGCGGTTTCAAGTTGACACACATGAACAATTTGAACATACACTTTAAATTTTAGACATTTTTTAAATGGTTTCAAGTTGACACACAAGAATAATTTGAAAATAAGCTATAAGTCCGTTCTGATTAATTATTCTAAGTGGTTCTAAATTGAAGTGGAATGTTATTTCAGTAGTTTGCTTGTTGTTATTTCTTTGCCAATACATCGTGGTATCATATATGTATAGGATAATGTCCAAGTAACTCTCCATTCCTTAAAAATAATTGTTTTTAAGGAATGGAGAGATACGAGGACATTCTCCAACTTAAAATCCACCCATTGTACTTTATTAATTTGATTAATTATTAATCTTGTAACAAAAACAAGTCTGTGTATAGTATCTAAAGTACAAAGTATTAAATTGTTTGCCCCTTGTGGGACCTTAAAAGTACAAAGTGAACAATAACTCTCCATTCCTTAAAAATAATGGGAGAGTTTTGACAATAGATTTACATCACAGGTGGATTTTAAAGATTTAGAATACTTTTATTAAAAAAAAGTAATACTTACTGGTGTGGAATATAAACTGAAAAACCAAGAAGAACATTGCTCCCTTTCTCCTGAAAAATAAAACGGAAGATGGTGACAGTGTTATCAAATCCTTGCAACCATTCATGTTCCTTGGTATGATATCATATTAAATCCAAATGTCCAACTGTAAAAATGAAATCATTGTTCACACCTTTTCTAAATAAATTTGTATTGTCTATGCCTTAATAGCTGATATATCCTATTCAATGTCGTCTTAAGTAAAAAGTACCTTATAAATGTAAATAAGACAATGTTAGTGTTATCTAGAGTTTTGATAGGAAGAATTGTTCCGAATACTACATATAGCGTTTAATGTGTATTTTTAGAAAACTTTCATTTAACTCTCAGATGACTATAAATAACCAACAAAAATGGATTTCAAATAAAAAATGTCAATTAAATATTTATTACACTTTAGTTCCTATTATTGTAAAATGATAAATAAAATGTACAGAGTTAGATCAGTGATATATATATATGTAAAGAAATAATACCTTCTTTAAAAATAAACTAATGTCGTAAAAAAGTACATGTAGTTGATATTTCACAAATTAAAATTAATTAAATTCAACAACAAAAATTCGTAATTAAAATTAAAATATAGTATTTCAACTAATATTACAAAGTAAAGAATTCTTATGATATATTTTACCTGCTTAAAACGTATGTCCACATCATGATCAGCCTGTTGTTTTTATAATGAGAAATGTCTTCATTACCGTCGGTATGTGTGGGGACACCTGCAATTAGTATGTCATTTTGGTCTCAAACGTCAGGAATGTCTCACGCAATATCTAGTAGTTCTTCGCTCTTGATATTTCTCAATCAGATATTGCGTTGATGAATTTAAAATGAATAATTTAATATCATTGGAGGAGTGACAAACGCACTCACACATAATAAATATCAAAATCGTCAATTTCTGGTAGTTCTCTATTTCGCTTCAATGGTATTTCTATAATTTGATAAATGGGAAAGAAATGTAGGCACTAATGGATAATAAATAATCTGATCTATGGAACTCCAACCTAAATTCCTAAAAACAACACGATTTTACCGATTTTTTTTCTTATCTAAATATATTGAAATAATAGATACAATTAATTTCCACCCTTTGCTTTTGTCTTATGATGAAATATATTGAGTTGTTTGTTTCAACTACATCTCGTGACCATTGTCATCACGGTGTGTTGGAATTATTGTTCGCTCAGCATATGCAATTTGAAGACTTGTACCTTTACTGATATTTGAAACGCAAATGGGAAAGGTTATGGTATGAATCTTTAGATTGGAAAGTGATGATAAAACTGATTCGATGAATGAAGAAGCTATTTAGGGACACAAATACACTAGATCTGTATGATAAAAAAGTGAAATTACCGTAGTCTTCTATTGTACTTACAGGGATACATGTTATAGGCTTTTAATTAATTGATTAAGATGAGTTCTCTTATCAATTGTTATTAATGTACACTTATAGGAAGAGTGTCGTCATCGCTATTAAAGATAAAGTTTTAGTCTTGTTTGTTCTGTTGGTATTAAAAATGAATGTAGGTTTTTTTTATTTAAATTAGTATTTACATTAGCATTCGGATTTCCCTGAATAAATACAAGATCTTTATGACATACGAAGACAATATGACACGGACATCTTGAATTAGGTTTATTGTCTTCAAATTATTTTTTAAAAGTTTATTCAAATCTTTATTCATATTCTCATTTAGATTTTCATAGATAAATACAAAATCTTTAAAAAGAAAAAAAAAGAAAAAGAAATATAGATATTAAATTCAAATTGACACGGAAATCTTAAATTAGGTTCATTGTCTTCAAATTATTTTTTTTAATCTATTTAATTCATTATTTACATTCTCTTTTAGATTTTCATGGATAAATACAAAATCTTTTAAAATATGCGAAGACAACCACTAAATTAGAATCGACACGGAAATCTTAGTTTAATCTTCAATTTTGTAACGCCGAGAGTTGTTTCTGTCAGATGGAAACTAAAGATGAGATCATGAAATAATATTTCCAGCTGAATGTATATCAAGGATATAAGATGCACATATCAAATGTACTTATCTGTGGGAAGGAAGTGGTGTAATATCATATGTTACGATTCAACACCCACAAGATTGGTATTTCCGTCACAATATAGAATATAGATTTTTATCAGTTTTGTTTGTTTGATCTTATTTGTGTGGGGGTGGGTTTGCTGGTGGGCTAAAAATCTCCGAGGGTGGTATCATCTGTTTGCTTGAACTTTTTTTGTGGGGTGGAGGGTTCGCTGGTTGGCTAACAATCTCCGAGGGTGGTATCATCCGTTTGCTTGATCGTATTTGTGGGGGTGGAGGGGTTCGCTGGTGGGCTAAAAATCTCCGAGGGTGGTATCATCCGTTTGCTTGATCTTATTTGTGTAGGGGGTGGGTTCGCTGGTGGGCTAAAAATCTCCGAGGGTGGTATCATCCGTTAGCTTGATCTTTTTTGCGGGGGTGAGGGTTCGCTGGTGGGCTAAAAAGCTCCGAGGATGGTATCATCCGTTTGCTTGATCTTATTTGTGTAGGGGTAGGTTTGCTGGTGGGTTAAAAATCTCCGAGGGTGGTATCATCCGTTTGCTTGATCTTATTTGTGTAGGGGTGGGTTTGCTGGTGGGTTAAAAATCTCCGAGGGTGGTATCATCCGTTTGCTTGATCGTATTTGTGTAGGGGGTGGGTTCGCTGGTGGGCTAAAAATCTCCGAGGGTGGTATCATCCGTTTGCTTGATCTTATTTGTGTAGGGGTGGGTTCGCTGGTGGGCTAAAAATCTCCGAGGGTGGTATCATCCGTTTGCTTGATCTTATTTGTGTAGGGGTAGGTTTGCTGGTGGGCTAAAAATCTCCGAGGGTGGTATCATCCGTTTGCTTGATCTTATTTGTGTAGGGGTGGGTTTGCTGGTGGGCTAAAAATCTCCGAGGGTGGTATCATCCGTTTGCTTGATCGTATTTGTGGGGGTGGAGGGGTTCGCTGGTGGGCTAAAAATCTCCGAGGGTGGTATCATCCGTTTGCTTGATCTTATTTGTGTAGGGGGTGGGTTCGCTGGTGGGCTAAAAATCTCCGAGGGTGGTATCATCCGTTTGCTTGATCTTATTTGTGTAGGGGTGGGTTTGCTGGTGGGCTAAAAATCTCCGAGGGTGGTATCATCCGTTAGCTTGATCTTTTTTGCGGGGGTGGGGGTTCGCTGGTGGGCTAAAAATCTCCGAGGGTGGTATCATCCGTTTGCTTGATCTTATTTGTGTAGGGGTAGGTTTGCTGGTGGGCTAAAAATCTCCGAGGGTGGTATCATCCGTTAGCTTGATCTTTTTTGCGGGCGTGGGGGTTCGCTGGTGGGCTAAAAAGCTCCGAGGATGGTATCATCCGTTTGCTTGATCTTATTTGTGTAGGGGTAGGTTCGCTGGTGGGCTAAAAATCTCCGAGGGTGGTATCATCCGTTTGCTTGATCTTATTTGTGTAGGGGTAGGTTCGCTGGTGGGCTAAAAATCTCCGAGGGTGGTATCATCCGTTTGCTTGATCTTATTTGTGTAGGGGTAGGTTTGCTGGTGGGCTAAAAATCTCCGAGGGTGGTATCATCCGTTAGCTTGATCTTTTTTGCGGGGGTGGGGGTTCGCTGGTGGGCTAAAAAGCTCCGAGGATGGTATCATCCGTTTGCTTGATCTTATTTGTGTAGGGGTAGGTTCGCTGGTGGGCTAAAAATCTCCGAGGGTGGTATCATCCGTTTGCTTGATCTTATTTGTGTAGGGGTGGGTTTGCTGGTGGGCTAAAAATCTCCGAGGGTGGTATCATCCGTTAGCTTGATCTTTTTTGCGGGGGTGGGGGTTCGCTGGTGGGCTAAAAATCTCCGAGGGTGGTATCATCCGTTTGCTTGATCTTATTTGTGTAGGGGTAGGTTCGCTGGTGGGCTAAAAATCTCCGAGGGTGGTATCATCCGTTTGCTTGATCTTATTTGTGTAGGGGTGGGTTTGCTGGTGGGCTAAAAATCTCCGAGGGTGGTATCATCCGTTAGCTTGATCTTTTTTGCGGGGGTGGGGGTTCGCTGGTGGGCTAAAAATCTCCGAGGATGGTATCATCCGTTTGCTTGATCTTATTTGTGTAGGGGTAGGTTTGCTGGTGGGCTAAAAATCTCCGAGGGTGGTATCATCCGTTTGCTTGATCTTATTTGTGTAGGGGTAGGTTCGCTGGTGGGCTAAAAATCTCCGAGGGTGGTATCATCCGTTTGCTTGATCTTATTTGTGTAGGGGTGGGTTTGCTGGTGGGCTAAAAATCTCCGAGGGTGGTATCATCCGTTAGCTTGATCTTTTTTGCGGGGGTGGGGGTTCGCTGGTGGGCTAAAAAGCTCCGAGGATGGTATCATCCGTTTGCTTGATCTTATTTGTGTAGGGGTAGGTTTGCTGGTGGGCTAAAAATCTCCGAGGGTGGTATCATCCGTTAGCTTGATCTTATTTGTGTAGGGGTAGGTTTGCTGGTGGGCTAAACATCTCCGAGGGTGGTATCATCCGTTTGCTTGATCTTATTTGTGTAGGGGTAGGTTCGCTGGTGGGCTAAAAATCTCCGAGGGTGGTATCATCCGTTTGCTTGATCTTATTTGTGTAGGGGTAGGTTCGCTGGTGGGCTAAAAATCTCCGAGGGTGGTATCATCCGTTTGCTTGATCTTATTTGTGTAGGGGTAGGTTTGCTGGTGGGCTAAAAATCTCCGAGGGTGGTATCATCCGTTAGCTTGATCTTTTTTGCGGGGGTGGGGGTTCGCTGGTGGGCTAAAAAGCTCCGAGGATGGTATCATCCGTTTGCTTGATCTTATTTGTGTAGGGGTAGGTTCGCTGGTGGGCTAAAAATCTCCGAGGGTGGTATCATCCGTTTGCTTGATCTTATTTGTGTAGGGGTGGGTTTGCTGGTGGGCTAAAAATCTCCGAGGGTGGTATCATCCGTTAGCTTGATCTTTTTTGCGGGGGTGGGGGTTCGCTGGTGGGCTAAAAAGCTCCGAGGGTGGTATCATCCGTTTGCTTGATCTTATTTGTGTAGGGGTAGGTTCGCTGGTGGGCTAAAAATCTCCGAGGGTGGTATCATCCGTTTGCTTGATCTTATTTGTGTAGGGGTGGGTTTGCTGGTGGGCTAAAAATCTCCGAGGGTGGTATCATCCGTTAGCTTGATCTTTTTTGCGGGGGTGGGGGTTCGCTGGTGGGCTAAAAATCTCCGAGGATGGTATCATCCGTTTGCTTGATCTTATTTGTGTAGGGGTAGGTTTGCTGGTGGGCTAAAAATCTCCGAGGGTGGTATCATCCGTTTGCTTGATCTTATTTGTGTAGGGGTAGGTTCGCTGGTGGGCTAAAAATCTCCGAGGGTGGTATCATCCGTTTGCTTGATCTTATTTGTGTAGGGGTGGGTTTGCTGGTGGGCTAAAAATCTCCGAGGGTGGTATCATCCGTTAGCTTGATCTTTTTTGCGGGGGTGGGGGTTCGCTGGTGGGCTAAAAAGCTCCGAGGATGGTATCATCCGTTTGCTTGATCTTATTTGTGTAGGGGTAGGTTTGCTGGTGGGCTAAAAATCTCCGAGGGTGGTATCATCCGTTAGCTTGATCTTATTTGTGTAGGGGTAGGTTTGCTGGTGGGCTAAACATCTCCGAGGGTGGTATCATCCGTTAGCTTGATCTTATTTGTGTAGGGGTAGGTTTGCTGGTGGGCTAAAAATCTCCGAGGGTGGTATCATCCGTTAGCTTGATCTTTTTTGCGGGGGTGGGGGTTCGCTGGTGGGCTAAAAAGCTCCGAGGATGGTATCAACCGTTTGCTTGATCTTATTTGTGGGGGTGGAGGGGTTCGCTGGTGGGCTAAAAATCTCCGAGGGTGGTATCATCCGTTTGCTTGATCTTATTTGTGTAGGGGTGGGTTTGCTGGTGGGCTAAAAATCTCCGAGGGTGGTATCATCCGTTAGCTTGATCTTTTTTGCGGGGGTGGGGGTTCGCTGGTGGGCTAAAAAGCTCCGAGGATGGTATCATCCGTTTGCTTGATCTTATTTGTGTAGGGGTAGGTTCGCTGGTGGGCTAAAAATCTCCGAGGGTGGTATCATCCGTTTGCTTGATCTTATTTGTGTAGGGGTGGGTTTGCTGGTGGGCTAAAAATCTCCGAGGGTGGTATCATCCGTTTGCTTGATCTTATTTGTGTAGGGGTGGGTTTGCTGGTGGGCTAAAAATCTCCGAGGGTGGTATCATCCGTTAGCTTGATCTTTTTTGCGGGGGTGGGGGTTCGCTGGTGGGCTAAAAAGCTCCGAGGATGGTACCATCCGTTTGCTTGATCTTATTTGTGTAGGGGTAGGTTCGCTGGTGGGCTAAAAATCTCCGAGGGTGGTATCATCCGTTTGCTTGATCTTATTTGTGTAGGGGTGGGTTTGCTGGTGGGCTAAAAATCTCCGAGGGTGGTATCATCCGTTAGCTTGATCTTTTTTGCGGGGGTGGGGGTTCGCTGGTGGGCTAAAAAGCTCCGAGGATGGTATCATCCGTTTGCTTGATCTTATTTGTGTAGGGGTAGGTTCGCTGGTGGGCTAAAAATCTCCGAGGGTGGTATCATCCGTTTGCTTGATCTTATTTGTGTAGGGGTGGGTTTGCTGGTGGGCTAAAAATCTCCGAGGGTGGTATCATCCGTTAGCTTGATCTTTTTTGCGGGGGTGGGGGTTCGCTGGTGGGCTAAAAATCTCCGAGGGTGGTATCATCCGTTAGCTTGATCTTATTTGTGTAGGGGTGGGTTTGCTGGTGGGCTAAAAATCTCCGAGGGTGGTATCATCCGTTAGCTTGATCTTTTTTGCGGGGGTGGGGGGTTCGCTGGTGGGCTAAAAATCTCCGAGGGTGGTATCATCCGTTTGCTTGATCTTATTTGTGTAGGGGTGGGTTTGCTGGTGGGCTAAAAATCTCCGAGGGTGGTATCATCTGTTTGCTTGATCTTATTTGTGTAGGGGTGGGTTCGCTGGTGTGCTAAAAATCTCCGAGAGTTGTATCATCCGTCCAGTAGTCGAGAGTGCTTCGTCACTGACATGGTTTACAAGATATATTTATTATTTAAATTAACAGTTCCCAAAAATGTAATTATGATCAAGATTAAAGTTCTCATCCGCTAGGCATAGGTGACTTTTGGTTATCCTGTTAAGTCTCTTTGGTTTCTTGCATATTAAGATTTCCAAAATAGTTTGGCTTCCCACTTATTTGTCTTTTGAGCATCAGATTAAGATTGTTCTTGACACATTGAATTAGAAATCTACGTCTTAATTACTATCATTGGTCTGATATCTCTGTTTCCTGGATTATTAGCCCCACGTGGTATCATTCGACTAGTAGTCAATGTTTCGACACTGATATAGTTCATTATATATATTGATAATTGAAATTTAAAGTTTCTAATTATGTAAAGAACGCTTAAGCAGTGATGGTCAACAATTCCACCAATATCAACAAAACGAAGAATCATCTCTAAGTAATTAGCATCAAACCTAATGTTCGTCTCTCTCAAGCATAGATAGCCTTATCCGATTTTGGCTAAGAAAGATTTGAATATAGCAAAGGGGTAATCAGAAGCCGTAAATCGAAGGACAGAAAACAACATAATGGATAAAAGAAAAAGGACAAAAGAACAAACAACGATCTACAAAACATTACATAGAAAACTAAAGATCGAGCAACACGAGCCCAACTAACTTTGACATTTCGATGTTATGGAATATATGTGTCTCAAATCTCAACGGAAATGTTCATTCTGTCGTAGTCACAATCCGTTCCATTCCCCACTTATCACCAGGGTTGAACCAAGAGTAACACGATGTGTGCCACTAATGGAGCAGGAACTGCTTATCCTTACGAAGCACATGAGTTCGCCCATGGTTTTTATTGGGTTTCGTGTGCTATCAATTTTTATTTTTCTGTGTTGTGTTTTGTTGTTAATTGTTTATCTTTTTGACAATTGTTTTTTGGCAATTGTCTTGTATGTTCATCTGCGATTCATGACTTCTAATTAACTTGCTGGTAGCTTCAAACTGTTATTAGTCTCACACTGACAAATACTCTTTAGTAATGTCATGGTGTTGGTGTCATAGTCTCACACTGACAAATACTCTTTAGTAATGTCATGGATGTTGGTGTCAACCACAGAATAAACATTCAAGCAATTCCAGATTAAATACTTAATTTGTTTTCAAATTTATCATTAATATGAGAAGTTATATCAGATATGTGTCAATTCAATACAGCTGTCAGTGTTTTATTGTTTCTTGTTGGGTGAACAAAGAGTGTAAAAGAATATATTACAGGCTATATATTAAGGATATATCTCATATATCAAGGTAATGGTGATAATTTCTCAATTACTGTATTTTTTCTTGATTTCATTAAGTACACATATTTGGAATTTGTGATGATTTTACCTGTAATTACAATTTGTTCCATGATGTCTTGTTTTATAATTCATATTCATATTAACATACCTAGGTACTATCGTGTAAACTAGTTACTTCCATTATTCATTGGGGCCATCATGGTCGTGATCATATGGTAGTTGGATTTACAACTACCTATGCAATCAATGCCTATCGCCACTAACGTTGTATGTTCGAATCTCACTCAGGCGAGGTGTAATCGATACAACGATATAAAACTGACCACGACGATATAACTGACATATTGTTGATAGTGGCGTTAAACCACAGACACTTGTTTCATTCAAAAAATATATGCCCCCTCCTCTTCCTTACGTAGTAGTAGTAAGGAAGAGGAGGGGGCATATATTTTTTGAATGAAACCTTACGTAGTAGTAAGGAAGAGGAGGGGGCATATATTTTTTGAATGAAACAAGTGCCTGTGCGTTAAACACCATAAACCCCCTTTAAAAACAGCTTCAATGTTAAACTATTACAAACTTGCTGTCATCCACATCTACACAATATAATTAAACAATACAAATATGATTGATGGCTGGTACAAAGGTCGTTGACTGGCATTCCAAATAATATACATAATTTACATGGAGCCTGAAAAATCAAACCTCCATCTGACACCGTCGCAACTTGCTTTACAATATCATGGTACCCGTCACTATCTCTTATTCTTGGTGTCCAGTTTTAACGGTTTATGCTTGGTGGGATCCAAGTTGGTTTAAACATATTTTATTGTCCAAAAACATGACAATAGGATCAGATACAAGTTTTTCAACTTAGAACATCTTCTCCTTTATATAAACAATATACAAATACAGTTGAATATAAATACACAAAAGCTAGTCTTTCTTAATAATTAGAAAAAAACAACAAAAAACAACAACATGAAATGTACGGGATCCACGTTGCTCATCTTTTTAGTTTTTTTTGTGTTGTCCTATTATGTGCTTTTACGTTCTTAGTTCCGTGTTGTGATGTCCATTACGATTTCGGAATAAAAACGCTGTTCGGTTCGTCTTTACCTCTAGTGTTTTGTAGGAAGGCTCATATTTTATTAACGTTATTTATGTTTATTATCGTAAAGTGGTGTCCAACACATATTGTGTTGTGTTTTCTGTTTTGTCTCCATTCATCTTGTGTCTTGTGTGCACAATGTTGCCAGTTTCTCTGGATTGTCCATTCTTGATTGTCCCTTCGATTTCTCTAGCGTTTATGTGATGATATATAATCTACACAGATTGTACTTTTGGGTTTCTTTCTGATATTCCAATTTTGGTTTTAGATTCGACTGACTGCTGGTTTGTTGGTTTATGGGTGGAGGTAGCCGGAGAACTATAGAAAACCTAACGAACGTCAGTAGTTCGCAATAACCTGTCACAGTGTCAAATACACTTTATTTTGAATTGAACGAATTTGTAGAGATGATAATGGCTGATATACTAGACTGCATTAACAACTAGACCACCGCCTCTGTGTGTACTTTTGATTACAGTACACTGGCAAAGATGTACTTAAGTAATGACAATTCAAGGTGTTGATAACATATTCGTCATGACATTGTGATTGAGGTGTTTGTTCGTCATGTTACCACTTGCTCATGTTGACGTTTTAATCCATTGAATCACTCAATATTTGTCTTAGGGGGTATCGATTTTATGACGGTTTCTACAATTTTCCGGTTGAATTTTGAAACTGTTCAGACAGTGTGGTATTTTTTGTTCTGTTTTTAATGTTATGTTAACAATATATGTCTAAACAATATATAGATGGTGATCAAATGTTTCTGATCAATTTCTAATACAGGGGCGGATCCAGGGGGGTGCACCCGGCGCGCACCCCCCTAAAATTGGAAAAAATATGATTTTTTGGCGTAAAATCGTGATTTTTCACACGAAATACCCCAAAAATTTCGTGCCTCCCTCCGCTCGGCGTAATTTTTTTAAGTGCAACCCCCCCCCCCCCCCCTAACTTGAAATCCTTGATTCGCCCCTGTAATACTATGTTGTATATGTTTTGCAGTCATTATATATTATGTGTGTTATTTCTGTAAGGGGAGGACTTACTAGGGATATTGCACAAATTGACATACTTACATTACTCGACGTACGTACGTATGGGGATCGTTTATTGCTAGTTTTTGATAAAGGCGAGATGCGTCGTTTTATCGTTGTAATATACAATTCTGAAGTATATACTAGAGCATATTATTGATGAAATAAAATATATGTTACTCATATTTAACAAAACATGATGTATCGATATAGAAATAACTGAGGTGCACTCGCTTGGGTAAGATGAAGCTCGTTATGTCAAGATTTCCCGCCAATTCGTTTACTTATCCCGACTTAAGTTTGTGACCTTGAACAAAATAATTATGTTTATTTATAGATTTAAAAAAAACCAAATCAGTTATTTGATACAGATACAAAACGCCTAACGAATTAAGATATTCAATTTATTGAATTAGTTTGGAGGGATTGTAATATAATTTTCTATGAAGACGATGGTTAAATCACAAGCTCGTGGCTCGGAATTACCCCGCCCCCCTCCCCCACAACACACACACACTCTTTTTTAACTTTCTGTCTGTTACATTTTTATTTTCAATCAAAGTTCTTTATTATTTCATCTCTTTTTCCTGAATTTAACCTGTTCGTGTCCATATGCTGTGGATAGCCTTTATTTGGTTGACACCAGTAAATTGCTGTTAGTATAAGATTGTATAGATATGGACACCTACAAATTAAATTAAGGAATATGAGATGAATTAATAAAGAAATTTTTATTGGAAATAGATATGTAAGCAGAAAGTTTTTTAAAAAAAAAGGGGGGGGGGGTAATTCCGTGCCACGAGCGCCTGTGGTTAAATTACATTTATGTGTCTCTGCGAGTAAATTAAAGAATATGCTAAAAAAATATTAGAAGAGACAGTTTGTCAAATGGAAGGAAATCGATGCATTAATCGTTTCCAAAATACATGTCCACTTTACACAGATATATCAGGGCGCAGCTAAATTAACGCAAAAATTAAAATACACGTGCGAACACATCTGATTTGGAAAAGAAACCCACACAAGTTAATCACTGTAACTGGATGAGGGAAAAAACCATACACGGTCACCAAAAGAAATCTCAATGAAAAGATGTTTTGAACATTTGTTCATGTATTTACGCTTTCCTGATGAAAAAAACAATGTTAACTTTCTGTTATAAGATTTTTTATTTTGCTTTAAATCAAAGGTTTTACTTTTTATGACAAATAAATTGTATTACTTTAGTAACTGAATTTTCAGCATTGAAGCAACCACCACCACTTTCCGATCCATTTCTAAAGCTTGACCCTCGCCTCTGTAACCCTTTTTCTACGTCACTGTATATATATAAAGTACAGTAAACATCGGATTGGAAGAATTGCAGGCGAACTTTTAGAGATTTAAAATGTCGAAATTTTTATATTGGAAAAAAACATCGAAACTTTGACTTTCAATTTTTTTTTGTGAATGATCCTAATACGCTTCCGTAGCTCGTAGATTTCATCGCATTATCATTTTAAACAATTAAATAACAATTTTAGAAAGAAACTGACCACTTGATTCGCTGGGAATTGTTGTATTACGCAATGGACATACAAGAACGATTCCTTTGTTATTTGGCTTATGACTAACGATAAGAAAATGCTGTTGAGATGGTGAATATTCACATACTTTATTTATTATTGATAGGTGAAAGGTGCACTCGATACGATAGACAAATTACAGGTGATTGTTCGAGCTATTGTCTGCGCGATCTTCATTAAATTTTTCAGTTTGCTTTATATTCGCAGAAAATGTAATATAAATAAAAACTCAGTATGTCCTTTAGTATACATTGACATATGATCAATTATATTAATCTAACAATTAACAATATGTGATCCCGTGTGTCATGCGCAGTGGACTTAAGTCGAGTAATGTACATGTAGGTTATCTCGAGTAATGTCATTTTGTGCAACATCCCTAATATAAGTTGCAATAACTTGTGCCCGGTCATATTGCTTAATCTATCGCAATAAGATATTATTACATTACATACATCAATTGAACACTTATTTTGTTTTATATTGCAATACAATTTCTAAACTAGTGTTGAGATTAAATTTAGTTGATACTGACTTTGCATAAAATTGTGATCAGATCTTGTCGACCACCATTTAACTCTTAAACGTTTTCTCTTATAATGCAATAGAATGTTTTACAACTAAAGAGACTTTTTAACTGTGACTGTATTATAATTATGATGATTTTGTGATATGCACTTAATTATATTTTAGACGCACTACGGGTATCCCGCCTGTATATGACCCCGATGTAAAGAGGTAGTTGTTCTAAATAAACATAGATAAATAACACTTGTAAGTAGAATGGCAACAGAGCTTTAACCACACCGAATAGTATATCTTATAATACAAGTGTGGACACAGAAATGTGCTGTCCAAAAGGCAAGTGTGGATGTCAATATTTCATATTATTAACTTTAAAAAAAAAAATCATGGACACAGGGGTCCTGGATTTTTTTAATAAAAAACTAATCCTGGATTATTATTTTTGCTTAAAGTCCGGTCAGGTGTTTTTATTTCAAATTTTCATCACAGCCCCTCTCCCCCTCCCAAGGGATATAAAATTGTATCATTAATAATAAATTAATAAATAATCAATTCAGATTTTCTATTTAAAATAAATCTCATTTACAAAACCACTGATATTTGTTCAATTTTTAACGCTGATTTAAGCTTTAGTCGCAACAAATTTTTATTTTTCTCTTTAAACTGTCGAAACATAACATTTATTTAAATGTAAAATTCACAAATAAAATTCCCTCCCTTTTTCCCCGTTTTTCTTGTTTAAATCAATGATCAACAATATTCCAGAATCAAACAAATGAATAAATATAACATAGATTTCTTTTACATGTATCGTTTTACCATGCGGAGTCAGTGTGTTTTAAATCGGTAATCCAATCAGGACGCTCATTATTCTTGTCCAAGATAAAAAAAAAAAAAATACATCGCTAAAATTACCTGTGGGTGTTTCCACACTTCAACTCGTAAACTTACATAGAAATCGGAGATATTTAGTCATAAAACTTCACACATGGTTTTTGTCTATCATATTTCTTGAAGACAAACATACAATTTTATTGCATTTATCAATATTTTATGACTATCAACATTTTTTTCAACACCGTATCTGTTTCTCGATACAGCCGCCCGATTACAGTGACCCGTGACCCACTTTAGCACGTTCTACCAGTTTTTTTCTTAATAATTTTGTTTAAATATAAATAATTAAACAGTTATGCTACTTATAACTTTTAAATAGAAAACAATTTATTTTGGGAAATGAAATATCTTTTCTTCTTTTTAAATATTTTAGTGGTTGTGCAAGCGTTCGTGTCTTATAAAATCAAATTTACATTTAATTCACTTTGCACCAATAATTACATTTATTTTACTGTAATCGGAAAATATCTGACAATCCGACTTATTTCTGGAAAATGTCTATTTTGATCAGCATTTAAAGTATTAAATTATAGCGACAAAATAAAAAAAAATATACGTTCTATTTTCCAGCTACAGAATTGGATTTATATCAGAACCATTTTATTAAATATTGCAGATGAATTGAATATTATTTACTCTAGACATTTTTATCTTAATGAAGCAATTGATTGATTGACGTTTAACGCCCACGATAAGCAGTATTTCAGCTATATCGTGGCATATGATGAAATGTGAAAGGAGTATTTTCTAAACAAAAGTTTAACAAATTATTTGTCCGGAAAGCATTATGTAGCTTCAGACTTTGGTATGACCAGATTTTCGTCATGGGTTTTGAATTATATAGTAAAAAATATGACAATGAAATATTGATTTAAGAAATTGAATTTTGCTTGGCGTCAAGACAAGACAACAAATGACAACTTCTAAAAATCTCACCCATTAGAAGCTAACGACTGTAAGGTGCTATTTTCGTGCAAGGAGCCTAACATTCACCAAGCTTTTAGCGGATGATCATCTGATTTGCATAGACTTATTTTCTGGCAAAATGTAGCTCGTCCTAAAAAAATAAAAACAACATCTTCACTATTTGTTTGTTAAAAGATATGCACCACATAATATGGGTATGTTGCATATATTGAACTTCCATGCAATCACCACAGTTACATCCCCTGGAAATATCGCAATGAGATAAAACATGGAATCTACCAGGGCACCATGTCACAAAATAACCATAAGACTTACATGTACGTAAACATTTGACACGGAAGTTAGATGTGATATTAACCCAACTTCGATGTTCAGCCTCGTTCCTGAACACCGACTTATTTAAATCAAATATAATATCGAGTCCAAATTGTGATTGTGGTGTTTTCCGAGAAGATGCATATCATTTCTTCTTTGAATGTAGTAAATACACTGATATTAGGAGGGACTTGTTAATTTGTGTCTTTACTTATTAGAGGTAACCAAGCTCTAACTTATGAAGACAACTATTTAATTTTTAAAGAAGCTTACAAGTTTATTAGAAGATCTGAAAGATTCCTCATTGTATATTGTTAGGACTATTCCCCTCTGTGGTAATTTCAGCAAACTCCTGGACTTTTCTAAATCATTCATCTCATTGGCTTAAATTAAAAGACATCATGCAAGTCCTCGGACTTTTTCATTGCGCGAGCTAAACTACCGAAACGGCAGACGACAAGTAAACAATGGCAGAGTGAATAGAATGTGATTGTTAGAGACAACATCCCCTCCCCAGAAAACGATGATTATCAAAGTCATCCTTAGGTCGTCTCACGGTCTTCAACACAGTGGAAACCCACACCATGTAGTGAGCTCTGAATTGCCCTTGCGAAATAAGGCAGTGTATAAATCGGTGAACACCATCCGATATCAGTTTATGAAATATTGAACTAAAGAAAAAAAGACTGCTTTAAAGATTTGTATAAAACGAAATGATCCTATCACCCTCTAATAGAGGACAAATGTCAATATCCATATAAAAAAGAACGAACTAAATAAAAAAAAATTTTTTTCTTCTTCAAATGCACACATGAAAATACATTAGTTTAAAAAAGCACTAAAAAGGAGACTTAGAAATCGATCAGAAAAGGATCTACAATTTAGAATTTTGAATTGCACAGTTGTTCACTTATAGACTTGATATTCGGGTAATAACACTTTTATTGTCCCCTCTGTACCAACTATTGTACTCAGCTTTACCTCGGACAATATTTGGTTCCTTGGGGACAATAAACGTGTTATTACCTTCATTCCCAGTCAATAAGTGTATAATATACCACATCATGATGATTCTGTGCTTAGTTTGAGGAGCGAGGTTAAAATTTTCCAAAAAGGAAAAACCTTGTCTCTCTATGCACAATTATGTTACGCAAAGTCTTTATTACAATATATTAGATTCAGTTACTATCTTTATTTCATGAGATTTCGCCTCATAAGATATATAATTTATTCGCTTTGTTCTCCTAAAATATATCTTGGTAGAGTGACTATATATTTGACTACATCAGAGAACGTTTATGGTTTGGAATAAATTAATAAGATCAATAAAGAATGATCCAGATTAACGACTTTTTTTCTCAAGCATTGATAGAGATAAATTCCCAATAGATTTTATATTAGTTTGTATATTCTCTCTACGGACCAGATTCAAACTAGTAGCCATTTTCTAAGTCACTTCACTCCGAGTCTTAACAGCATTAACTAACTAACATAGCTAACCCCCCTTTCCCCAACACTAACCCTTCCCTTTTCCCCTCCACCTTTTTACCACCATTAACCCTCCCTTTTTTCCACAGTTAACCCTCCCCTTTTCCTACCATTAACCCTTCCCTTCCCTTTCCTTTCCTCAACCTTTACCCTTCCCCTTTCCCTACCTTTAACCTTCCTCCATTACCCATCCTTAACTCTTCCCTTCCCTCTTCCCTTTTGCCTCCCCTTTCTCCACCCTTCCCTTTTCCCTCCCCTTTTTTCACCCTTAACCTTGCCCTTTACCCACTCTTAGTCCTCCCTTCTTTCCCACCCTTAATTCTTCCCTTCCCTTCGCCACTCTTAATCCTTCCCTTCTCTTCTCCCTCCACCTCCTCCTGAGCCCTTCCCTTTTCACTCCCCCTTATGCCTTCCTTTCCCCTCCACTTACCACTAAACCCTCCCCTTTTCTTCCCTTCCCCTTAACCTCTCCTTCCCTTTGGCCCTTCCTCTTTTTCCTTCCCTTCACCTTCCCCCTCAACTGAATCCTACCCTCCTCCTTAACCCCTCCTTCCCTTTACCCCTACCTCTTTTTCCTCCCCCTTTACCTTCCCCCTCAACTGAATCCTACCCTTCCCCTACCCTTAACCCTCTCCTTCTCTTCCACCCCTAACTCTTCTCTTCCCTTCCCCTTTCCCCCTTAACCCTCCTGAGCCCTTCACTTTCACTCCCCCTTATCGCTTCCTTTCCCCCTCTACTTACCCCTACCCGAAACCCTCCCCATTTCTTCCCTTCCCATTAACCCTTCCCTCCCCCTAACCCTTCCCTCCCCCTAACCCTTCCCTTCCCTTCCCTTCCCTTAACCCTTCCCTTCCCTTCCCTCTAAAATTACTCTGAGCGCTTAACGTGGTAAAAAAATTAAATCGTACAATAAAACTGAACATAGAATACATGTATAAGGGACCGACCATTTAACTTGCAGGGGGGTTATGGTTTTTTGTTTCGTTCAGAATTTTTTTTTTGGACAACACGAGAGTTAGAATATTTATTTTATTTGTCGCGCAAAGCGCGAAATTTTTTCCACAATTTAACATCATATTATTTTTTTTTCCTCCACCAAAATCAGAATATTTTTTTCAGCAACGTTGGGAATCAAAATATTTTTTTAGAAAAAAACATAACCCGTGGTTGTTGAATCATCATGGCGTTCTCTTACCGTAGCGACCTTTATGGTTGATAAAAACTGACAAGTTCCTTAAGATATATCGGAGTTTGGCCATGAAGAACTTTGAAAGTGTATAATAATAATTTGCATTGGATGTGATACTGCACTGGAAGCCAGTGAAGTGACATATAAGAACTGGTGTAAAGTGATCATGTTTCTTGCTACGGGTTATCAATCTAGCTGCTGTATTTTGAACACGCTGTAACTTCGAGATTATGTTGGTATTTACTCCATACAACAAAACGTTGCCATAGTCCAAACCTGACGTTACAAGCGAGCATACTAATGTTTTGCACGTATCTTCGGTGATGTACAATCGAATACGTCCGATGTTACGAATTTGAAAGTAGCATGACTTTGTAATTGCACTTGCTTGTTTTTGCATGCATAATGTCCTGTCGAAAAATGTGCCAAGGTTTTTAACAAACGAAACATTGTTAAGAGAGACAACATTCTGAAAATTCCTTCACACGGTGTTTCGGTGCAAATACAATAAGTTATGTTTTGTCTTGGTTTAATTTGAGCATATTTGAGCTCATCCACACACTAACGTCTAATTAAGAAGTCTCCAGGCGTCCGGATATATTACAAGGTACACTTGGGTGTCATCGGCATATCTGTGATAACTAAAATTATGGCGTCGGCAAATTTTGCTTAGGGAACGACCATTTAACTTGAAGGGGGGGTTATGGTTTTTTTCTAAAAAAATATTCTGATTCCCAATGTTGCTGAAAAAAATATTCTGATTTTGGTGGAGAAAAAAAAAATATTCTAACTCTTGTGACGAAACAAAAAACCATAACAGGGAGGGAGGGAGGGATGGATGGATGGATTGATTGATTGAGCAGTATTTCAGTAATAGTCCAGGAGAGAACAAGTAATATTTGAAAACATGCACTTTATTTTTCACTTTTTTATTGCTTTTATTATTGTCAATACATTCATTTGTGTAATAGTTGGTGTCATAATTTTATGTGATTTAACAATAATATATATAATGCTTCCATGATCCATATTAAGATAATCCGGAGCATCTGAGTTCACCCCCGGTTTTTAGTGGGGTTCTTGTTGTTCGATCTTTAGTTTTCTGTGTAGTGTTTTGTAGATTATTGTTTGTTCTGGGTTTTGGGGATATTTTCTATCACAAGGGTTGGGAAGGACATGCAAATATGTCGGGAATGACTTTGTGTAATTAGAATAGAGAGATCAAATACTACAATCCCGAACAGGTGCAATCATATGCATAGATATTAACTGTTAAATGATAATCCTTTAAAATATTAATGAAAACAGTAGATGAAAAGGTAATAGTTTCTGCTTATGAACAACATACAACAGGATATCTTTCTAACCTTGTATTTTAATCTAATTAGCATATTATTGTGATTTTTACCTGTTATTTGTGTCACATTTACATATCCCACCTTTGAAAATAAAAACGTAGATATCATTTTTAGTGCGTACGTGGCGTTTCTAAGAATAACCATCATCAGGTACGCTCAATATCGAAATATAAACCAAAGGGGTCTAAGCAAAACTACCGGCCTTACAACGGGACTATACACTCCTTGGTAAAACTGAATACAATGTAGTTATAAAATGTTAAATCAATTTTCCTGTCTGCGATCACACAAGGGCGGTAATTTAAATATAATATCAAACATTTGATTCGCGATTATGTCGTTCGTCTCTGAAACTGTGCTGCATTTTATTGACAAGAGTGGGAATGCATGGTGAAAGTATGAAGGCAGTCAATATGAACTAGATTGACCAACACAAACCCCACTACAAAGCGGAAGTAAAATATTTTGCAGCGGAAGGGTAAGCGGTTCCTTCTCTACTGATAGCACTCGTTGTGGTCATGTTTAAAAATTCGTTGATATGATGTGAAACCCCTTGAGGTAGATATGTTTAATAAATAATTCTTATCGCAGGGGAAGTTACCTCAGCTGGTCGACTATTAGTACACCCTTTAGTCAGTCTTTCGGCATTGACATTGTAAATTATATATATTTATTATTGTAATTTACAGTTCCTGGGGGGCATAGTCACCCTTAACTAATATTGGCTATGCTGTTTCGCACCTTTGATGTTTTTGCCCCCCAAAGACTTTTAAAATTATTTGGCTTTCCAATCTTTTGACTTTTAGTGTATCTGATGAAACTTATCCCAGAAACAATAATGTAATTATTATCAAACCCAAGGTTATCATGCCTCTGGCATTGTTGACCTTAGCTGATCTTGGCTATCCTTTTTCTTCCAAAAACCTAAATTATTTGGCTTTCAATCGTTGGACTGTTATCGTATCTGATGAAGGTTATTCAGAAACGCGTCGTGTGTACTAAATTTGATATGTATTAATGCCTCTAGTGGAGTAGGAACTGCCTACCCTTCCGGAGCACTTGCGTCCACCCCCGGTTTTTAGTTGTGTTCGTGTTGCTCCATCTTTGGTTTTCTGTGTAGTGTTTTGTGGGTCGTTGCTTGTCCCTTTGTTTGTTTTCTTTTGACCACTGTGTTGTCTGGCCTTCTTCTTTTGACCACTGTGTTGTCTGGCCTTCTTCTTTTGACCACTGTGTTGTCTGGCCTTCTTCGATTTCCATATTCTGATTACCCCTTCGGTATTTTCAAACTCCTTCTTCGGATATGTAGGCGGCCTGTGGTGATTAAATAGCAATGAAAAGTTTTAATGATCACGCATTGTAATCACATACAAAGACGATAGCCACATCAATTACACATTAACGGGGTTGATTGAATCTGTATTACTATATATGTATGTATGTAGTCGTATGTATATATATAGCTTATATAGCTTTAACTATATTTGTAAAAACGTAGGATTGACTTGACAGAGTTTATCATGGTATATTTTAAAACATGTTGAAATTGAAAAGGAACATGCGAGTATTTCACAAGGAAGTTTAATTATGGATTCTAATATGACGTTCTTCAAACGCTTTGAGTCCAAACCCGTGGTAAAAATAATATTAATCTATGACCGATTAAATTTATGACGTCATCGACAATTTATAACGATATTTTACCAATTTTTACATATTAGAATCGAAATAATTGATGAAAGCCATATGTATATATTGTTTTTACCACGGGTAGGCCTTTATGTCAGCCTTTTACCCCTCGCTGACGCTTGGGGTAAAACTTCGTGACATAAAGGCCTACCCGTGATAAAAAACAATATATACATATGGCTTCCATGAATTATTTCTTAATTATAAATGACGCATGTGTAATTTTATTGATAAAACATTATTTACACAGTTTATTATCATCGACCTAAGCCAGTGATCGATCGTGATCAATTACAACCTGTTTAATGTGCCCGTAGTCATCACGATAGGTATGACCAGACAGACGAGTGCGAAAAGCGTTACCCTAGCAAATCATAATACACATAGGATATCAATGATTAGACCCCTACTGGTCATCTACCGTTTGATGTAGAGGGTCCTAGTCATCGGCTGGGTTCCATGTCTGAAAGCATCAAGTAAGATGGAAAAGGAAAGTGACAAGCCTTTTTCGCTAAAGTTCGCCAGATATGATGATGCGTACAGATGGGGCTATCAGGAGTGTAGGTATTAACTGTGTTTGTGCTTGTAGGACAAGGCCAGCGAATAATATGCTCTCTGAACGAGACAGAGGGGTGCTAGTCTAGAGGCTACAAAGGTGTGTTGATTTTAAGGAATTACTCGCGTCAGCCCGGTTAACATTTCAGAATCCTAGGCAGACGTTGGGCTGACACGATCTTGTTCCTTCCTACCGGGCTTTCAGAGATTTGCACCAGGAGCGCTTGTACCTGTAAGCCATTGTCCGATTGTACCAGGGGTGTGGACAAGTGAATGTACAGTTTGCAGTGATCGAAACAGCTGCATAAGGGGACCTTCATCTCATACGAGATATACAGGTCATTGTCAGTTCTACCAACAGTCATAAAGGATACGGGGCATTCACACGAAGAGGTTTGTGGAAGGACCAGTAACAATTAAGTGGGCCCTTAACTTGTACACACGAATGTTTACATGGGCCTATCGAATGCGACATGCTCCCTCGGTGGCTCAATAGTCCGAAAGGTCAATAGTACAATGATGCAAAACTATTAAAACTTCGACTGAATTAATACTAAATTTCAAAATAAATAAATACTGTAACAGGATGATCTTACAAGTCTCCCAAATGAACGCAATCTGATTCGCCACGTTGAAATATCCTTAATAATTATATAGATTTTCAATTTCAGATTCTATTTAGTACCCAACGTTCTACAGGGGCACTGCATGTACCTGATCATGGTAACTATGGAAATTATCTCTCGCAGAGAAGTGGTAACCATGGAATATGAAGGGATAATGTCTGGGCTTTCTACTATTACTAAGTGGCGGTGCCCTGTTCAGATATTAAAGTGTAAATATTGTATTCAAATTGGTCATTTGTATCATATTTTGATATTTTATATAGCACGGGATAGGGTAGCTACGGGTTATTTTGGGTCATTAGTTAAGCTCACACAGATTTCTATGTGTCTATATTTAGACTTTTTTCGACGAAGTCGTATACGATCGCTTTTGGCCTACTTTTGTAACTATGAACGCTTTTGCCTAACAATTTTAAAGATAACAAATATTTTCTAACTTTTTGATTGGAGAATAATACAAATTTGGTAAAAGTTCGGAGAACGGATTTAAAGCACTTCTTGTAATAAACAGTGTTTTCATTTGAAGCCGGGAACCTGCGCATTTCACCGGCTATTGCTATAAAATCCCCGGCTATGAACTTTCCAAGCATGGGTTTAATGTTCAAAAATAAATCGCGTTGGCTTTTCTATTTTAATTCTGTAAATTTGTCATTTGCAGGCACGTACTCTCGGAGTGAACAGGGGATTAATTTAGCCCCAAATCCTCGTCCCATTTATGAGATTTTATCTAACGGTTTCGTTTACTTCAGAGGATACATATGCTATGAACGAGGGCTGAAGAAGTGAAGAATTAATTATTTCTTTATGTTAAGACATTACGATTCACAGTAGGAATAATAAATAAAAGTTTAATCATTCCAACGGAAGATTGGAGGCCGACTAGCTTTGGTCCGAATGACATTGATAACACGACGAAGCGGCAGAAATAAATTTTGGACTTTTGTCCAAAAAAGCAAAACGGTGATTAAAATAATTTGATTTAATTGATTGAAAGAGTGAAGAAAATATAACCCACTTTTATTCTTTTTATCAAAGTAAGCAGGGTTCGATCTTGTAAAGTTGCATCAGTATGGAGAAAAGAGGGGTCCTCACGAATATACGATGAGCACCAGTCCTCCATCCCAAGACCAGTAAAACTTTGTTCAGACCAGTAATATTTTCAGTTTTTATTTAGAACTATATAAAAATAAATGCAGGAATTTGAATCGGACCAGTAAATTCAAATGTTCATTTCGAGGACTGGACTAATTGGGGTGTAAGATGTCACATTCCTTTCAAGTTCTGATATTTTATGCCCATAGTCATTTTCAAGAGTTCCCTGCCTGAAATTATTTTGATTTTCAGTTTGAAGACATGGGATATAAAAGGTCTCTAGTCTATCAAACTATAAACTATTCACAGATGTCAAGAATATAAGGAACTGTGGATCCTCTTCTGAAGTACATGAGTTCCCCTTAAAATATGTTATGGGGGTTTGTGTCATTTGTGATTGTATAATTTTAAAAGTTTATTGAAATGTATGAGTCTTTGACTACTTTCATTCTTCATTTTGTATTGATACTGGTTTGTGGTTACATTAACAATCAGATTTTTGAATATTACTTGCTTTTGAAAGTTCTTTTCTGTTATTAAAAAAAGCTAAAAATGCATACTTTATTTCAAAATCTTAACAGAGAAATTACAGTAAGAATATAGAAAAGGCTAGCAAACTAACAAGTATATTCTTTAAATGTGCATTTAATATGATAATATAAGCTTTAAGATAAGAAATTCCTATAATGATGCTATTTTAGTTATTAAAAAAATGGAAAGAATCTGAATGTAGATATAACTTCATACTATGTCAAGGAAATGAAGCAAACACCAATATTATCAAATCTTTATTTTCAATAGTACATAATCATAGGGGAAGTCCATATTTCTTTTCTGAATGATCAACTTTATTTCTACCAAACTTGTACATTTGTCTTTGACCTGAAAAAAGGCAGAACTATGTGACATTTTTCTAAGAAATAACAATGGAAAATGACTGATGGCTGTTAATCTTGAGAAATCATTCTCAATGCACTACTAGTACTAGTCTAATGAAAAATTGTTCAATGGTCAAGAAGATCCTGAAAATCCTGTATGAAAAAAAGGTTTATTACATTTTTCCTTTTCTCAAAGTTAATCAGTGTAAATTTGAGCAAAAAGAAACAATTTTAAAGCTAGGAAACCCCCTCAAAAGCAAGTCAAAATTCAAAATAGGCTGGGGTGCTTTCCCCTTCACCCAATACCAGGGCTTTACCTTGAACCCAATGGGGGTCTAATGACTCTCGGTCGAATTTTCTCTCCGTCTATAATTCTAAAATCTCCCCCTATCAAAATCTGTAGTGAAAACACTGAATAAGCAAGTCGGATTTAAAGCACTTGTAATAAACAAGTCATTTAGTAGTTTGTTAATTGGTTGCGTCCGTCGTCCTACGCCCCGCACAGACAAAGGGAGTTCGAGTATAACTGATAATATGATTACTTTTAATGGTATATCTGTATTAAACTTTAAATTTAAGCGATATTCTCTTTAGCCAAATTATTATGTGTCATTGTCGTAAAGTTTTATTTTCAATGTATTATGTAATCTTCAGCTGAGCGACTGGAGGTATTAAATTCTGAGCAAAGTGCCATTTCATCTATTACATATTAATAAGTTATTGTTGAAGCCATGCATTTTTTGAGATTTTACCATGGATAGGAAATAATATGCACCCCCCCCCCCTTTTAGCTCACCTGACCCAAAGGGTCATGTGAGCTTTTGTCATCACTTTGCGTCCGTCGTCCGTCCGTCCACAATTACTAAAACATCTCCTCTGAAACCACTTGGCCAATTAAGACCAAACTTTGGTGGAATGGTCCTTGGGCGATCCACTTCCAAAATTGTGTCCGACAGTCCCGACCTCCAACATGGCCGCTGTTACTAAAAATAAAAAAGGGGGGATGAAATTTAAAAAATCTTCATCTCTGAAACTACTGGGCCAATTGGAACTAAACTTTGCTTACATAGGCCTTGGATGATTCCCTTTTAAAATTGTGTCCGGCAATGCAGACCTCCAACCAACATGGCCACCGTTTCTAAAAATAGAAAAAGGGGGGGGTGAAATTTGAAATGTTTTCCCTCTGAAACTACTGAGCCAATTGGATCCAAGCTTGGCTAAAATAATCCTTTGGCGATACCCTTTCAAAATTTTGTCTGGCAGTCCCGTCATCGGACCATATTAAGTAGGATGCAAGGTTTTACATGTCTTATCAAATCCTATAAAACCAATATGTTTAGGTTATTTCAGTGAAATACTGTTCGTAGAAGAATATAATATTTGTGCTTCGTCGTGCATCTTTTTTTAAAGATAGTTCTTGTTTTAGATTTTATCAATAATACTAAAAGGGAACAAATGAACGTTTCATGTATGCTATGCAATAAAATACGTCCAACATGCTTTTAAATCGCAAGTTCGGTCATTTAAAGGGATATTAAAGCTCATTTTGGTAATTTTTTGTATCTCATGAATACTTGCAATTGGTTCAATAAATGATTGTTATCAATGAAACTTTGTAAAAGTGACATAATTCGTTGATAATTCTGTCATAGCTTGCGGTTTTCTCGAGGTTTTTCCAATAATTGAATTTTTGCTTCCTGGACAAAAATTCATTTCGACCCTTTTAAGTGATATTTTAACGATATTAGGGATTATATGGGCGTGCAAAGTATTTTTGGATTGTTTTTACAATTAAATTGAAAAGAAACAACCTTCGTCACGAGTTGAAAAAATATATGTTAAAACGAGCTTTAATATCCCTTTAATATGCTATATCAGTCACAAAACTAAAAATAACCAAATACAAATGTAGTTATAATTAATTAATACTGGTTAGCCTTGAATGTACCATCAATGACGGAAATATAATTAATTAATACAGGTTAGCCTTGAATGTATCATCAATGACGGAAATAAGCTTTCAACTGAATTGAAGATGCGTAAAATATCATACAACTCGGGTTTAGCATTTGCAAAGTTGTAAAGATATGAAATGGCCAATTACACCTTTTACAATTTCTATTCTTTATTATTTAAGTAAATCATACATTTAACATGATATAGTCGAATATAATCATGATGACTGTATAATTACTCGTAGACATATGATAGGTTGAATCTTATAAATAAATTTAGATTAACATATGACTGGGTCGATATGAGTGTCTCGGTTTGATAACCAGACCAATATGTAAAAATTCATGCTTTCATCTTTTTATTTTACTTGCAGTTAATTGATGTGAAAATATGGGTTTGGGTTAATGTGTTAGATCTAGAGCTCACCTGTCTGTGTTGATACGACGTTATCACTCAGGCTGAACTGAAAACGTCATATCAGCCCGAGTATGCTGCTATGGGACATACACTTCCGGTCTTGTTGTATAATTATACAAAATGTGCCATATTCTTGCATGCTTTTATGAATGAGCGAGTGATTGTTGTAACTCAGCAATTGTTCAGGTATATCGTGTCGAGAAGAAGTTAATTTTCGATGAGATGATGTTAATGTACGCTTTGTACTAGACTAACACGCTTAGTTGAATTTTTTTTTAGTGCAAGCTCACTGAAATAACAGTCCGTGGATACACACATTATCCTGATTCCGAACCAATCAGTCTTTGTTCGTTCTTCTCAGTGCTGCGTGCTTAGCGGACAAGCAACACATACCAATGCAATCTTATAGTATTTGGCTTGACCCGATCGGGACTAGAACCCACGATCTACCGCACTCGAGACGAGCACGCTAAGCATTACACCACCGATGAGGGTCGCGGATTGATAACCAGACCGATATGTAAAAGTTCATGTTTTACTTGCAGTTAATTAATGTGAAAATATGGGCTTGTGTTAATGTGTTAGAGCTCACCCGGTAGTGTTGATATGACGTTATCATTGAGGGTGAACTGAAAACGTCATATCAGTACGGATATGCTGCTACTTCCGGTCTTATTGTATATACAAAATGCGCCATATTCTTGCATTTATGGTGGTGGTGCACGTGGGTTTAAAATAAAAATGTGAATACATTGTTGCTTTGCAAATACAAAATGTACCTAACAATACGTCATAATGGATGTTTTGATGTGGTAATACCTATATATTAGCAGGTAGAACAGTCAGCAAAACGGCCATGGGGAGAAAGAAAGAGAAATTAAATTGTAGATTTTGTTAGGGTTAATGTTCCTCTTGTCGCTGACTTGTTCCTTTATTCGTATGAAATAGACATCATACAGGTGCTTCCCATGAAAAAAACGAAAACAATCTAGATGACTTTTTCTCTTTCATTAAATAACAACATTGGTGAAGTAAGGGATACAACAGATATAGTTAGGTTTGCGTCATTTCTTGACATACACCTAGATATTGACACTGGGGGAAGGTCAAGAATGAAAATTCACGATTTCAATTTATCATTGTGAATATTTCATTTATGTGTAACAATATTCTAGCATCACCTATATACATATGAAGTATATATTTTTCAGTTTATACGATTTTTGAGAGCTTGTGGTTCATATAATGATTTCCTTCAAAGATGGTTGCTGATAATAAGGAAGCTACGTATACCGAGTCCAAGATTTTAGTGGTAAAGTTGAGGTCATCACTTAAGAAGAGTTTGAAGATACCAAAGAGGCAATCAGAATCCGCATATCGAAGAAGAACAGACAACACAATGACCAAAAGAAAAAGTACAAAAGGACAAACAACGATCTACCAAAACATACATATAAAACTAAAGATCGAGTAACACGAACCCCACTAAAAACCGGGGTGAACTCAGGTGCTCAGGAAGGGTAAGCAGTTCCTGCTCCACTAGTGGCACCCGTCGTGTTAATCTAGTTACAAACCGGTAATAATTCGTGAATGAGGAAAAGACCGGGAAGCTTTTACAAGTGCAATATATCCGTGGTCATTTGTGACACAGATATTCCATAACAGTCAGCCAAGTCATAGTGGCGACCGTAAAATTTTCGAAGCGATGACTTCAACTTTACCAAAAGGAACCCTTGGTTCAGTAGCTTCCTTGTTAGCAGCAACCCTCTATCAAGGAAATCCTGATAGGAACCACAAGCTCTGGAATATCGTATCATCTGAGAGATATATACTCCATATGCAGGTGCTGATGAAATGTTGCTACATATAAATGGAAAGTTCACAATGAGAAAATTGAAATCATCTTTTAAGGTTTTGCGGTCGTCATCATGATTTCGTTAAGCCTTACGGAATGACTGCGTCACAGTAGATGAACCACAAATATGCTCCGATTTTTGTTGTCACAACCCTGTTCTTTCTTCATTCATGACTTTCAACGAGAGTAACACGACGGATGAAACTAGTGGAGCATGAACTGCTTACCTTTCAGGGTCACCTGAGTTTTCCCCCAGTATTTAGTGGCTTCGTTTCGTCAAATTGCATGTTTTCATGTTTTAAATCCCGTTTTTAAATGTCTACTATGGAAAACTATGTATATTACATCTCGACTCCCACCTGTTTTGTAGGGGTTTGTTTTATTTGTTACTAGTATTCTCATTTATTTACGTATACTGGTGTCCAACACAATTCCATATAATATTATATTCGTCTTGGTTACAGTGAAACATCGGGTGCCACTAGTAAAGCAGGAACTGTCTACCCTTCCAGAGCTCCCAAGTTCTACCCTGGATTTTCGTGCGATTGGTGTTGTTCAGTCGTTAGTTTTCTGGGTGTCTGGTCAATTTGTCCCATGTCAAATTTGTCTCAACCAATTTGTCCCAATTTTTTGCCAATTTGTCCCACTTTTGGACAATTTGTCCCAACTGTAATTTATCAATGTGGATCATTTTTTTTAAGATTTAGTAAAATAAAAAAGATGGAATATGTTCAATGTAGACAATAAAAAGTATTGCTCTGTGTAATAAGCCACTACATTACTTGACTATCCTAATTTTAAGCTATAATTTGGTTATAATTCTTTGATGATAGATCAACCAAATGCTTCAATAATCAGCTTTGGCATAATTATTGAATGATCTGACTGAAGTACAGGTTATTGTTTTTTTAATATTACTCGATTGCTTTTTGATTGGCAATTTTGTTAGCATCAAGTCAATTAGTATAGTTAATGTTTATAGAACAGTTACTCTTAACCAGTTTTGTGTATATTTTACAATATAGTTTTTACTCACTGTCCTTTTCATGAAACCAAACACAAACATCAAAGACACAAAAGAAATATGCCATCAGCATGGGAGGTGGGGGAAGACAAAATAGTGTCTTCTTATAGGTCAAATACATTAAAACCAATCATATCAAAACATTACAAGAAAACAAATATAAAAGGAAAATGTTTAGTCACTGCATACATAAACTTTCATCATGTCATCCGAATGTGTTATCTGTAGTCGACCAGTTCCTGTTAAAAACCATGCCTTCACAGTTCAAGCTCTTTATTGTGATTTGTGTAATTCTTGGATCCACAGAACCTGTTGTAGTGGTAAGTACAAATGTATTATATATTTATTATATTCCAATTAGGAATGAAAGAATAATGCACTTTTTGTCATAATAATTATGTCTGTAAAAGGAAATGGACTTCAGCAAAGTTGATTCATCAAAAGATCATTTTCAAACTGTTGATTTTACATTTTTATTTTTTATTTTTGAAGCAGAAAACACTCATCCTACTATTATTAATATTATTATATTTTCATTAGTATGTCAATGAGTGCTAGATGTTTTTACTTTTTAATTAAATATTTAATATCAATCTGTTCTACAAAGATGTGTATTTTAGTACTAGACTTCAACTGTAAAGATCCTGCTAATGTTTATTCAGTCAAATTGAAATTGAAGATGAAGTTAGCTTAAATTGATCTGGTGTATTATTATTTAAATTGATAAAAGACAACATTCATTGTCAGTCAAATAATAGATTTATATACATTTGTACTTATCTGAGTACATCTATTACTATTGGATTTTTAAAAAATATTTGTAGACCATATAAATCAATAGTTTAAATTAGTTATACTTATTTTTTTTATTTCATTTATTTATTACATGTATTTCAATTCATTTTGTTTCCTTCATTAAGTTTCAATCAAATGAAATATTTTTCATGCATTGATTTTAAATCTTTATGTTTTTATCACATTCATTTTTTTTTACTTGTCTCATACATGTATAATTTTGAGTGTACAGTGTACAATGTACTACATAAATAACAACTACATGTAGTTAATGTGTCACGAGGGTATGATTTTATTAAATTAACAATACTGTAATTATAAATGACTTGTGCCACTGTATAATCAGGTGACCATAAACTACCAGTGAAAGTCACCTGTACTTGTATATTGCAATCACAATTTGCAAATTTAATAACATGAACTTTAATTTACAGTAATAAAAATATTGTTAAAATAGTTACTAAAACCTGCATTGCATTTTACTATGAAGAAACTTTGCATATAATTAACTTTCAAAAACTATGTAATATAATGTAAATGTAGTGAAGATATTTAAATGAAAAAATGTTTTAGTGTTTATGTCTCTCATAACTCTTTTAAGATTGGCACAAACATTTCAATTCTCAATTTTGTGTAAGCTTTCATGTGAAATAGTTTTATTTTGAATTGCCCACAATATGAAACTCTGAGAAGAAAATATAAAATCTTTTCGGATGTTGATAATGACATTCAATCAGTAAATTACTGAATCCATCTAACTCTAAAAAAGTGGTAGAGACACCAGAGAAATATGCTCTTTCTTAAAAGAGGCCTTTGAAATTAACAAATTTGACTCCGTATCAGCTGGACCTACTTAGATTTATGTATATTATATTAAAGGTCACCTATATGATAAGATAATTGAACAATCATGTATGAGTGTTTATATGTTTTTATTGGTATCCAGTATTATGTCTATTTTGTCTTTTGTGTATTGCTTGGATTATACCAATATCTTCTGTGCTGTATCCAATAAACAATTTTTTTTAATTAGTGTATCATTTGTTCAATTTCTTTATTAGGCATCAGCAATACAGACTTTCGCCAGTCAAATAGCATTTATTTGCCAGAACTGCCAGCCTGATGGTGAAAGCACCAGCACATCCCTTGGCAATTTTGACTTGTCACTAGCTTCAGCGCCAACATATGAGACAGACAGCAGTGACGAAGCTGAACCAAGAGGCTTATTCGTTCGTGCCAGACCATCCGTTCCTAGTAACTCAGACTCATAAATATGAAAGTATGTATGCTGTATACCAGTTTTCTTAAATTCGGGTTTCTTTCATCATGTCAATATATTAATAATATTTTAATGATTTTATTATTCATTTGCAGATGTGTTCCTATGCAGCTCCAGTTGGTTTCAGAGCAGAAACTCTCCAGGACACAAAAAGCATCTTCACGATGCACACAGACAAAGGTGTTCGAGTTGTGGGATCACTACAGCAATGGTGAAATCAGTCCATCTCAACTTTTGAAGACTGTAGGACTCTTAGTGGCCCCAAAGTGTTCTTAAAGACCACTATTGAACTCTCTCTCACAAAGGACATTTACTTAACTCTCATAAAGGACATGTTTTATGAATACTTAAAATGAATTGAAAGTTATTGTATATTTGATAGAGAAGGAGAGGTGGCAAGTAGCTGAATGTTGCATGAAGAAATGTTTTAGAGAGTAAATGCTACAAAAGAGAATGTCTATGATTGTATAAAAAGTGAGAAAGAAATGTAGTAAGGAAATTGTATGAATGAGAAAGAATAGTAAAAATATATGACAGTGAGAGTGAAAGAGGTGTGAAAAAGAGTAGCAGAAACAGCAAGGTTTTTTTAATTATATGGTTGTGTGAAAGGAGAGAGAATAGTGCTACAACTGTATGACTGTGTACACATGCACTGTAATAGTTAAAAATTCTCTTGTGTAAAATAAAAATGATTAAATCTTATAAGTCTACAAGTTTTCAATACAGAGCAATATAATCTTATTTTTCAATCTTATTGTTATTTGGATCTGTTGAACAAGAATTCACACCAATAACAATAAGGGTATGAAGTAAAATATGCAAATAACACCCCCTAAAAAGAAAAAAAAATGTAGTGAAACTGCAATATTGAGATTCAGTCTCAACACCCAAAGTTATAAGCACACACATTTCTTTAAAATTTTGAGAGAAGAAAAAATATAACCATTTTGAAAAAAATTGGGACAAATTGGACCAATGACATCTTCAAACTTTGCATATTTGTGTTTGACACCACAATATCTCAGTTATATCTCGTGGGTAGGTTTTATTGTTGAAGAAAAGTGTAGAAATCATCAACTTGACACAAGTCCCCCACTTTCATTACATAAGGTTGTATGGCAATTGAAATCACAATTTTAGTGGCGATAATCACCGATTAACATGGGTAGCTGCAAATCCAACTCTCATACAATATCCTGCCTCCACATTTATAAACTGGTCATAGCTTATCGAATATAATGCCATGTCACCTTTGTGGAGTCTGAAAGCATCTGGTCTAGGGGCTTGAAGAACCACTACCAAATTGGCCCCAAAGTCAGTGAGGATCTATATACCACATATAAAAAATCTTCATGTTTTGGAAGTTTGGAAATTTGGGAGTCATTTTGTCAGCTACACAACAATTTTAGTGCCAAAACTACATTCCATAGTAACAATGAGCAAGACCTTAAAGTCACAAAGGGCCCGGGCGGCTCAATGAGTTAGGTAGTTGGATTACCTAACAACTCATACAAACCTATCACAAACACGGCGTGCCTGGCTTTGTAAATTACAAAAAAGGGTGCACTCGACTCGCAGCCGCATGTGATAAAGTTTACCAGTTGCTTTCCCATTGTCGGTGGTTCTCTCCGGGTACTCCGGCTTCTTCCACCACTAAAACTGGTCGCCATGATATAGCTGAAATATTGCTGAAAGTGGCATTAAACACAAAAAAATCAATCAATCAATTAAAGACACAAAAAAACATAAACCTTCAGATCACAGAAGTTATCTATATGGTTAAGAATATGTAACATTTTGAGATCATGCAACAGCAAAAGTTGTTCATGGGTGCCAAAGTAAGTATGGTATATTGTTGAACACCAAGTGAACAATATTTCAGCTGTAACAATCCAGAATAAGCTTTTTTGTTTTTTTCAAGTCAGGAATTTACATACATAAAAAAGCCACCACTTCCACCTGACATGGATGTACAATGGTTTAATGGTTTACAACATAATTATTATGTGACTAATGCATTTTTTAAAGTCAATTATTAAGCAAAATATAATGTTTTCACATGAATAAATAAATCAATTGAGAGACATTCATTCAGAATAAGTTACATTTCAAGGAGATGATGAAGAAGATGTCAGCTTTGTACTAGTAGACCAACATGATTGTTCTAGTGCTAGCTCACTGATACAAAAATCTGAGGGTAAACTTGTCACTCCACTCAGACACATAATCCTGATTTCGAACGAAATTGTCTTATGTTCTTACTCCTGATTTCGAACGTAAATGTCTATGTTCTTATTCCTTAATACTGTATGTTTATCACAGAAGCAGCAAATACAAATTTTAAAGTCTTAGACCAGGGTTCAAACACACTTTCTCCCATTATTACGGCGTTTTAACCCCGCTGAACCAGTGGTGGAGAAATCTGTAATCCTCTAGAGGATTAAAATGTCTCATGCCTTTCCCCGCATGTTGTCAAATCGGCATGTTGCCCATGTGGGTTACGATTTTGAAATAAAGTTTGTGTTAAATAATGGGAGAAACAAATTCTCCTTCAGTTGCCCATGTGGGTTACGATATTTCTCCACTCTCGAGAGTTAAATTTAAAATGTTAACCACTGGCACTCACCTGACGACTTGTGGTTAAAATTTTTAATTTAACTCTCTTGAGTGGAGAAATATCGTAACCCATGGGCAACTGAAGGAGAATCTATATATCTACTGCTAGAGGCAATCACGCTAACCAATATACCACTGATATGGCTATATGGTTGTCATATACAATAAACATGTTGCACAAACTGTTCATAAAAATACATCATTCCAAACCTTATTTAGTCTCGTCTGATGTGCCATTAATTTCCACAATTGTTTTTCATTTAAGTTATCTTCCATTCCAGCCTGTCTAATATATTCTTTCTTTCATAAACAATCACAATAATTTTCTACATAAAAACTTATAAATACCATTTAGTTTTTATATAAAGGGACAATTGGTAATTGGTTCTAGTGTCTTGAGTTCAAGAGGTCATTTTCATACAGATTCTGGATTCCCATAAAGTGGCTTTGACCAGTTTTAAGTATTTTCTATTTTTAGTGATGGTGGCATTCTTGGATGAGTTCGTTACTATTAGAAATATTTTAAAATGGGGACCATCAGAAAACTATTTTTGCCAAGTTAGATTCATATTGGACAAGTAGTTTCAGAGATGAATATTGTTTTAATGATTGTTTTTCTTAAATATGCCTCATTCCCAAGATTGGTAAAAATGTAGAGTTGACAGAAAAATAAACATAACAAGCTAAAGAGCTCATAACTAATTATACTCTTACAAGTTAAAGAAAACAATTTTGAGCAAACTCTGGTGTGAAAAAGACAGATTTGACCAATTTAAGAATTTTCCAATTTCCCAATGGCAGTCATCTTAATGTTCAGACAGACCAGCTACAGTTTAGAATGGAAACCATGCAAGGCATATTCCTGCAAACTTTAGTTCATATTGGGCTAGTGGTTTCTGAGAAGATTAGAAAGCAAAAAGTTTAAGACAAACACCAAGTGATGATGGCAAAAGTTCATGCAGACGTTCATTTTATAACTTTTAATAATTAAGAAATAAATCATGGAAGCCAGAATGTGTTTTGAGTTTATGGGTTGGCGGATATTATTATTTTATCCCAAGCCAGAGGCGAGGGATAAAATTTACTAATGTCCACCCATGTTAAAACTCAAAACACATTCTGGCTTCCATAAATTATTTCTATTCTGATATGTCTAAGAGTACAAATACAGTAGCATACTTTCATTGGAAGACGGTAATTTATATTTACGCTTGCAGACAATGTCGCACACAATTTATGCTGCCAAATTCGAGCAGACGATAATTCATCAACATGTACATTTACGACGGGAAAGTCGGTCATATGAACCGGCGCATGTGCTAATAAGATTATAACCAATCGATAAATCAATCGTTTGTTTACAAAGCGAAAGAAGGACGTCATGTTAGAATAATTTATAAATTCTCTCTCCCCCCCCCCCCCCCCCCCCCCTTTTTGGTCTTTTTTTTATGTCAAAAACAATAATAATGCTATGTATTTTTCTCAAAGGGATTTTCCAAAATCAGATGTACAATAAACGTTCCACATATAAAAATAAGAAAACACCCTTTTCGGCACCTTGAGGCCTCCTGTTTAGAAACGGATAGGGCCACAATCCCCCAAATCAATCTCCACCCTTATGTTGTGCCGAGCGTTATTGTACTACAAATTCATTCAACTAAAACAAATCACTGCAAGGAAGCCGTTGTGTCAACAGATGGTGATGACACACATGACATAATATGACTGCAAACTATTTGTGTTCGCATATAAAGTTAAAAATTATATATAGACTAAGATGCTAGGAAATGGCAAAGTTCACATGTTTAACAAGGGCAACGCAAAGCGTGGCATATTCTCTCGCCTAAAAACTAGACCCTGTGACCTTGACCTTTGACCTTGAAAATCAATAGGGTTCCAGATTCTCTTAAGGTCTAAGTATGTACCAAGTTTGGTCAAAATCCATTGAAGGACGTTGATTCTAGTGTTCACAAGGATGTTACGCATTAAAATTTGACCCGGTGACATTGACCTTTGACCTTGAAAATCCATAGATTTCCAGACTCTCCTAAGGACTACGTATGTACCAAGTTTGGTCAAAATCTATTGAAGGATGTTGATTCTAGAGTGTTCACAAGGATGTTATGCGGTAAAAATTTGACCCGGTGACATTTACCTTTGACCTATGACCTGGAAAATCAATAGGGTTCCAGATTCTCCTAAGGACTAAGTATGTACCAAGTTTGGTCAAAATCCATTGAAGGATGTTGATTCTAGAGTGTTCACAAGGATGTTACACAGTAAAAAATTTACCCAGTGACCTTGACCTTTAACCTATGACCTTGAAAATCAATAGGGTTCCAGACTCTCCCAAGGACTAAGTATGTACCAAGTTAAGTCAAAATCCATTGAAGGATGTTGATTCTAGAGTGTTCACAAGGATGTTATGAGGAAAAAATTTGACCCTGTGACCTTGACCTTTGACCTTGAAAATCAATAGGGTTCTAGATTCTCTTAAGGACTAAATATAAACCAAGCTTGGTCAAAATCCATTGAAGGATGTTGATCCTAGAGTGTTCACAAGGATTGTGACGGACGGACGGAAGGACGGACGGTAGCGTTACTATATCCCCTTGCAACTTCGTTGGCGAGGGGATAATAAAATATTAATAATCAAATCCATATGTTTTTGATAACTATTTATTTGGGCACAAGTAGTTTTGTTTTTTTTTTACCTTTTTTTGTTATTTAATATTATGTTTTAAGTAACTTTGCATTTAACATGTTTAAATTAATTTAACACACAACTACTATGTCCACACATCATAAAACTGTTTTTGCCATATCAAAATACACATTATTTTCACATCTTTTCAGCCAATTTTTCACATTTGCTGGGGAATCTTTCTGTGCTTTGCCTTGATTTACGACGGACCACATGACAATATCGGCCAATGAAACTGAATTTCCTACTAGCCATTCAGACGAGCCTAATTTAGAATTCAAAGATTTCAAAACGGCAGCATTTTCTTTTTTATTTCCACGAACATATTGCTCAGCCAGATCTAGCCACTCGTCAATTTTGGTAGATGCTACAACACACCTATCAAAATCTGGATTCAGAAGTCTCTGTATGTATCTAGCAATGTTAGATTCTCCTTCTATCAATGTCTGGTTTTGAGGATTTACCATTAACGTTGGTCCATTTTCGACTGTTAAAATAAGAAGGTAAAAAAAATGTGGTTTAAACTACAGGAAAAACACACAACAAAGATTTTCTTACCTTATTAAAGGGAAGCAATCCAATTAATGCAATTGTACACATTGATTCAATAATTGTTTATTAAAGGGAAGTAATCCAATGCAATTGTACAATTTTGGACACTGATTCAATAATTGCTTATTAAATAAAGGTAATAACAAAATTACCGAACTCCGAACAATCTTACAAAGGGAAAGTCAAAACTCATAATTATATAAACAGACAAAATCAGTCAACAACCGGAAAACTGTGAAAACCGTAATGACCCTGACTTGGTACAGGCATTTCTAAAGAAATGGTGGGTTGAATCAGATTTTAAGGCGCCAAACCTCCCGCTCTCATTACGGTTCAAAGGTTCCGGCTGTCACTGTAACAGTATTTAAATACAGGAACAAAATAGGTAAAATAGTTGTCAAAGCAGTACCATATTCGGTGACGTAAATGTCAAAAATACTTTTACGTCACACATTGACAAAAAAATTATTGACATTTGCGACTTCTTTATCTTTATACATTTTCACTATATGAAAATGCATCGCTTATAATTTTTTCTGCAGAGACGGAATATATTTCAACAAGATATTGGTATCGGAATATAAACTTTTTAAGAGATCGAATAAGGCGAATCTTTTTATAGCCCTGGTCCAGTAGCCTGTTTCTCAGATGAAGATGACGTTTCAGGAAATCAGAATAATTGCTACTGGCCCTTGCATAGCGAATCAATTGCGAGATGTAAACACCATATGCAGGAGAAGCTGGTATATTGCTGCACATGTTTGGAAAATTTATGATTTTAAAATTGAAGTCGTCCCGCTTATCATAAATTTTAGTACTGAGTTGACCACTGTCGTCAAATTCGAGGTATAAGTCCAAAAATGATGCGGACGAAGCTGTATCGGTGGTCTCTTTAACTTCCAGCTCTGGAGGATATATCAATGGAAGAAATTCTGCAAATCTAGAATTATTGATAGATAAAACGTCATCAATATACCTGTATGTGAAATTAAAGGCTCTAGCCTCATGAATCTTCTTATCTTTTACAAGCTTTTGAAGAAACTCCGACTCATATGAGTATAAAAATAAATCGGCTAGAAGAGGGGCACAATTCGTACCCATTGGTATGCCGACGACCTGCTGAAACAGTGTCCCTCCAAAGGAGACAAATATGTTATCGATGAGGAACTCCAGCATACTGATCACTTGTTCCTCGGAGTAGCATGTTTTACCTTTATGAATTTTGTTTGAAAAATATGTGGAATTGTAGCCTAACACAACAAATTTTGAGCCATAGTTTCTATGACTAAAAGCTTTATGAATTGTTTCTTTTAAGCGGGTTTTTAATTTGTCATGCGGTAGGGTGGTATATAGAGTTGAAAAATCAAATGTTTTGATGGAGGATACCTGAGAGAAAGATCTTGATTTCAGGTTATCCAAAAGATCTTTAGAGTTTTTCAAAATCCACATGTGATTTATGCCACTACGCGAGTAAACAGTTTCACAATATTTCTGTTGTCCCTCTTTTACTGCAGACAGAATCTTTGTCAGGTGAATAGACAATTCTTTCGTCGAACAAGTTGATGATCCCGCTATGTACCTTTCTTTGTATGGTGTCTTATGGAGTTTAGGTATCCAATATAAGTAGGGTAAATCTTCAGACTCTTTACCAGAGGGAATGTTTAAAGAGGTCATGAATGATCTGTGGTTAGCTAGGATTTCATCTTTGTCGAACGAAGTTGGTTTGTATGTGATATTACTAGAGGTGTTGCTATTTATGCCTAATTCCTTGATTAGGCATTCGAAGTAATATGATTTACATACAAACACGATATTGTTGGAAGCCTTGTCAGCAGGAACGATAACATATTTGTCATGAAGAGAGGAAAGACACTTAACAGCTTCTTGGTCTTTAAATACAGACTTAGGTCGACTATTAACACAATTTTTGAGTTTGTGAATCCGACCTTGTACTAGAGACCTAATTGTTCTAACCCAGTCTGACAAGGACTCTAACTCAGGATCTTGGTCTACTTCTCTCTTTATCCACCTTCTGGCATAATCTTCAACAGCATCCATAATTATCTTGAAATTATGTTTCCAATTGATGTGTTGAGGTTCTCTGAATTTAGGACCATGAGAAATCACCTTTCGGAGACTCTCATGTTGAATGATATTCAGATCACCAGTGATTACATGTCCAGATGGGTTGTATTGAAAAGGAGAGTGGGAGCAGTCACAAGTCAGAGGGTTCTTAAGGTACTCTTCTATGTTAATATCTTGCAATGCTTCTTTGTAGTTGAAAATTTTACGGCCAATGCTGTTAGTGTAGCTATAGGAGACAATGGGAACAGATTGATTTTTGAAATATGGTGGAATTTCTTTTACGACCTCTTTTCTATTAAGAATGTTGCTGATGTTAATAGCATCGATTCCTTTGTTAGCAAACGGAATATGGAGGAATTTTCTGTTGTTATCATGAAGAGGTTCAGATCGAACTGGTTTAAAAAGACGAAAGGACGCCACGTCACATATAATACTAGACAATCTGTACTTAGGAGAAAAAGGATCTACGCCTCCTTTGTCAAGTCCAAAATCCTTAAGATCTTTGAGGTAGTTTACAGGTAGTGAAAATAAGATTGTACGAATATGATGAATTCCAAGGGAAGCAATTCAATGAAATTGTACAAATTTTATTTTGGATACCGATTCAATAATTGCTTATTAAAAGGGAAGTAATCCGATGAAATTGTACAAATTTTATTTTAGATACTGATTCAATAATTGCTTATTAAAAGGGAAGCAATCCAATGCAGTTGTACACATTTTATTCTGGATACTAATTCAAAAATTACTATTAAACTTCGAATGCATTTTTTCATATTATTATCTGATACATTTATCTCTTGATTTATACTTATGTAACTGTAAAACAAACTTATCACAACTGCTTACCCTTCCAAAGCACCCAAGTTCACCCCCGTTTTTTAGTGGGGTTCCTGTTGCTTGATCTTTAGTTTTCTATGTAATGTTTTGTAGATCATTGTTTGTCCTTTTTCTTTTGGCTAAATTGTGTTGTCTGTCTTTCTTTGATTTATGGCTTCTAATTAACCCTTTGGTATCTTCAAATTTTCTTAATAAAATTAAAGCATGGATATTCTATGCAGAATACAGGAGTGTTCTTATTCTATCAAGAAGAAATACCTTAAGTGTGCACAAACTTCATATTTTGTTGAAAAGAATCACTATAATATTACAGAATGCTAGACGAGGCTGAGGTGACTGGTTGAGTAGTCATTGATTTCCAACATCCAGACACTGAGCGACTCAAAACTATGAGCTGTGGCATCCGGTTCCAATCAGATACCCCTAATATCCCATTAACTGATTTAATAAAGTCATATTTTTGTGTCTGTTCCAGGCCAGGATCTGGATTTCCAACGTCATATGTCATAATATTTTTTTTACGTTCAGTGAGTTAAGGTGGGAGATGATTGTTGATATTGGTGAAATTGTTGACCTTCACTGTTTAAGCTTTCTTTTGATAATATTTATTAATTATACCTTTCTTCCATACAAGTGTGAAAGCTATATCATTTCCTTCTCTACTTGACCGATCGCCATTTTGAAAGACATTTTGTAAACTTGGTGGCATCTTGATTACACTGGAGTGAACAAAGGTTGAGGCAAAGACTTTAAATTTTTCACTGGCTACTTTGTATAGTACCAACAATGATAATGGTGGATTTTCTGGGTCTGCACTAACTACCAAGTCATGGATTACGTCTCCCTAAAATTATAGATGTTCGATTGGTAAAAATATCTTTGAATACAGTATGAGCTTATAAATATAAAACATTAGTAGGGGAAAAAGTTTGATAATAATATCAGAAAAAAATACTAAAAGAAAGTTTGAGATAAACTTGCCAAAATGATTTAATTTGTATTACTTTTTCTGTATTGCCTTCAAAATCTGTAAAATCATTTCATTATTTAATCATATTATTCATAGTGAACAGGGACAAAGCTTAGCATTTTTGCTGAGCACAATTGCCAGCTGGGCTCCCTAAAATAACAATTTTTATCCAAGCAACATTTCTTAAGATCCAGACCAAATTTTAGTGGTCTTGGGCTACTGGGTTCCTGTTAAGTTGTTTCCATGGTGATCCAGTTTTGCAGATTTGATGGTGGCTATTTAATCTATGAATATAAAACATCAAGAAATAATTTTTGCATAAAATTAATGTGCATACCATTGAAATTCATGAAAGTAAAAACAGACAAATATTTCCCTCTAAATGTACAATTATCGCTAACATAACCAAATCACTTAATTGTTTGTTCTTATAAATGATTTAATTTATACCAGATCAACTTTTTGTTGAGATACAAGTGGTACGGTTGACTGATCAGATTCTGAACCTTGCACTTGCACAGTCTTTGATGATGTCATCGCAGCTTTTGATGATGTCATGTCTATGTTACTTTTATATTTTGTACTTAGTTGGTTCACCATATCCTTAAGACCATTTAATCTACTGAAAATTTCATTCTGTTTCCTTTCAAGGGCAGCTAATGGGTCTGTTTCTGCATCTGGTATACTTGCTGTTGCACTCTGAAATTCATTACAAATGATCTATTAATCATTGTTAATAATTAAAATAAGATATTTCTAAATTATTTTGTTTAATTCTTTTAAATATACATGTAACATTCATTTGAGGTAATGTCCGATAACCTATTACACATCTTTCATAGGAGGCTGTCGTGGTCGTATGGTAGATGGATTTACAACTACCTGTGCAATCAGTGCCTATCACCACTAATGTTGTGAGTTCGAGCCCCAGTCATTGCGAGGTGCTATGTGATAAAAGTTTGTCAGTGTCTTGCGACAGCTCTGTGGTTTTCTCCACCAATAAAACTGACCGCCACTATATAACTGAAATATTGTTGAATATGGCACTAAACACCATAAACCAACCATCTTTCATATACAAGATAGTTAAATGTACAAATGTAGTGACCAATCAGACAATACCTCTCGTCGAATGCTCGATTTTAATAACGGGTACTTCAAATTTGGTAGGCTCATTACTGATTGGTCGATTGAAAATGTTACCTCTAATGTGACCTCATACAGAATGTCGCTAGTTGTTAGTATATCGTATTGGTATGAATAATGGAGCAATACAAGGAGCCAGTAATGTTATCCTGAAATAAAACGAGCTCAAAGGGACTTAATAAAAAATAGCTTTACTAAATTTTTATTTCAATGCCATCTTGAAAAGAAAGTGAGACTGTAACATATGGATAGATTTTTTTTTTGCATCTATTAGCACCAGAAATTATGACACTATGCTGTCCACTCAAATTTGCTAAATACTGAACTGCTCATTCTTCAGTAAATTATTTGCACATATCCGACTTCAATTCTAATTTAATGCATTTTACAGGAATTATTTCCCTATAAGGTGGGCAAAACGGTACTTTTTCATGCAAAGTTCAATGAAAATATCATATTTTTCCTCATGATCTGTTCAAAATTTTAATGTTATGAAATTTTTATTTGCTATAAAATTAGCCTGATTTTTTACAAGGTTCAAATATCTACAAATTATGAGAAAAATATACTTCATTGACTTTTCCATTGCCTGTCGCAAAAACGTATTATTTTAGAATGAAGTCAGGAATGTGCAATGGGTCTATTTGAGGAAATAAATTTTGTTTGTTAGACCAGATTATTTGAAAATAAAAATTTTCTCCGTTGGATTTTTAATTGTCTTGGACCCAACAATAGTTATGGTCAAAATTTGTTCAATGGTTTCACAGAAGATTAAAAAATGTATTTGTTTTATGATTTAAAGTCAAAATTGGCAAAATGTGCATAAAAAGAATATTGGCATTAAAAGTAATTTAAAATAAATGGAATATATTTACCAACAATTTTGTAATATATGAAATTACATGTACTATAGTTCATAAGATTTGAATTTATTAATCTTTTGCATTGGTTTTAATGGGGTTTTTTTTATTTAGGGGGTGCATTTTTGTTGTGTGTTTTGGTGGCTTTTTATTGTTGTTGTTGCTTTTTTCAAGGAATTTCTTGAATTGAGCTTGGGTTGATGAGTTGATTTGAAAGGGTTTTTTGTGATGTGGTTCAATTAATTTAAATAGACAAATAAAAAAATGTCTCTTCCAGTTCCAAATCAAATGACCATAATCAATTTAAATTTACAGAAGAAATGTGATAAGTTGTTTTAGTGATTTTAAATCCAGGAGGGGGTAGCAAAATTCAGATCACATAATGGGGTGCTGCAGTGCAATCTGTTGATATTTTCATACTGCATACTATTTGATTATGGAGACAGATTAACTTGTTTAAAAGTTTGTATAAATAAATATTAAATCAACTATAAAGTAATAAACTCATTTACAACAAATCAGAACAGCATCACTCTCTACTAGAACCTAGAGATTCAGGGATAGAAATTGGGAAGTTCAAGCTGGTAGCCCAGACAAGATTTGTGATAAAAAATGTCTATATGTTTAACTAAATTATAGGTAAAAGTTTAGTAGCCCAGACCAAAATCTAGGAGCCATGGGCGACTGGGCCCCTGTTAATTTCTGTCCTTGAAATTTACATCACACTCCACTAGAACCTCTTTGCATCACAATCAACATACAGTAGAACCTCTTTACAACTAATTACACTTTAATCAACATGTGATTTCTTTTATATCCTCCCCATACCTAATCATGATGACCCCCCCCCCCCCCCCAAATACAAAAAAAACAAAGACATACTACAAGTATTTCATTTGAATTTTCTACTTCCTCTCTGTGGTCTTCCTGTTTTTCACTTTCCTCCTTACAATCCTTACTTTTGTCTTTACAGAAGTCTAGATGATTACCCATGCTGTGTTAACACATGTATATCTCTTATTGTAGTGCATGACAAGGAGATGTAATCTAGCATTTGACTGTACATGTGGGTGCCATTAGCCCATTAATCATCTTATACATTATCTTTATGTAATGCCATGTAAATCATTATCACTGGCTTTCAGGTATTATTCATGTTTTTTTTTTATTTCTACCAATATTCCCCAATTAAAATAAAATACCTTTAAATAACTTGGGGCTTTCAAAGGGTTTGACCACAGTGATAAAGTTTTTTTTTGAAGGGATGGTTCACTTACAAGAGCCTCACATAAACATTAGGATAACTAACAAAATTATAGAGGTACATTTTGTATATTAATTAAGAGGACCCACATATGCTGTAATTACTCTTCTGGATAAAGTTTTTCAATGATTTTAAAGAAAATTGTCAATAAAAATGTAGACATCTAATTTAGTGCACATGACCAGTTTCTGGAATAACCTTCATCACTCAATAGATTTGGAAAGTCAAATAATACAGAGTCTTTAAGATCAAGAATACCAAACATGGCTTTAATAGTTTTTACACATTGTAATAATTATTTAAGTTTCTTCATAATATTCTTGACTGCTATATTTTAGATTTACAGCACTTTAAAGGGATATTAAAGGTCGTTTTAACATTATCATATATTTTTTCAACTCGTGACGAAGGTTGTTTCTTTTCAATTTAATTGTAAAAACAATCCAAAAATACTTTGCATGCCCATATAATCCCTAATATCGTTAAAATATCACATAAAAGGGTCGAAATGAATTTTTGTCCAGGAAGCAAAAATTCAATTAATGGAAAAACTGCAAGATATGACAGAATTATCAACGAATTATGTCACTTTTACAAAGTTTCATTGATAAAAACTGGGTTAATGTTTCATAAATATCATTTATTGAACCAATTGCAAGTTTTCATGAGATACAAAAAATTACCAAAATGAGTTTTAATATCCCTTTAATACATTGATTTTTTTTTGTCATTTTCACATTGGCAACTTTCCCCCTACTATAAAAACTAAAATTAGTCAAACGACTGTTGTTTACTCATCTATCTATATATAGTTACATGTGATAAAACTGACCATAAAGCTTCCAAAAAAATATTTTATCAGTTTGAAATAAAACAGTTGCTTTCAACCATTTTAACCAAGAGCCACAGTAACTTTATTTGAAATCCCCCCATTTTGGTCCCTTTTATTGATTGATTGATTGATTAATGCTTAATGTCCAGTGAGTAGTATTTCAGCTATATTCAGGACGAACCCATAAATTCAAAAATTTATAAAAACTGTATTATATATACAGGGGCAGATCCAGGATTTCAAGTTAGGGGGGTGTACATGAGCGGAGGGAGGCATGAACATTTTTGGGGTATTTCGTGTGAAAAATCACGATTTTACACCAAAAAATCATATTTTTTCCAATTTTAGGGGGGGCACGTGCCGGGTGTGCCCCCCCCCCCCTGGATCCGCCCCTGATATATAGAAATTGGGGAAGGGATGAGTCATCCAGGTCACTACTTGACTGCAGTTGAAAAAGTATGGAGAGTTGGGTAGGAACAACAAATTTAGTCTTTTGTAGTGGCTACAGTACAATGCACCTACTCTTTTTTCCTAAATCTACAAAAGAGGTCTTTTAGCTTGTAGGGAGCGTGGTACTGTCCAAATATGTTACCCACTATGGGCCACAGCCAGGCTTTCCATACTATAACCTGACATGTTCCCATCGAGAGGGCTCTCCCTATCCGCCATCATTAAAAAAAACCAAAGGACACTATGCCCCACCACTATGTGTTCACAAAGTATGTACATGTAACTATATTGAAAATGCATAAAACGTTAAAGTCCAATAACTCCTACAAAAATCGCCAAATCAAAATGACAGAATAATATGATCAACTACATATCAGGACCAATTATCCTACAAAATAAAACTATCCGACCAACGACCTCAGAGAAGTTGCATTCACAAAGTGAAGTGGGACGAACAAAAGAAGAAACAAACTGAAAAACTTTATGCCACCATACTTTCATATGCTGGGCATAAAAACCTAATTTAAATAAGATGAACAATAAACTCTTCATGTACAAAAAAACAGAAACACCCATTTTTGCTGCATTTGGGCCTTTTGTTTGGAAATAGTTAGGGATGCAAAAAATACCTTAAATCAATCTTAACCTTTATTCTGTGCCAAGGATCTTTGTATTAGAAATTCAGAAGGATCAGTCGGCTAGAACAAAAATTATCTCAAGGAAACCATTGTGTCTACAGACAGACGACTACAATGACAGACCCATAACATAATATGACTGCAATTTTGTTGTGGTCATAAAAAAATCATTTCATATGATTAAATAGTATGTGTTCAATCAAATTTGTACTTCCCATATTATGGTCCTTTCTATAAGTGCATAAGGTCTTATGATGCAATAATTGACAAATAAAACAGAAAAATGTTTGGGAACATCTGTGCCAAGTAACAATTTGATAACTCATATGGTCACTGAAATGAAGATATTTAAAATTAAAGCCTTTTAGAAATAAGACCCGATCAACCATGTTGAATTTCTGAATCAATGAAATGAAGAAAAAAAAAGTTAACGCTAACTGGCCAAGGACCATAAAAGTAGCATGACTCATGTATTGCTATAATTGGTCCAGCAGTTTCTGAAAGAAAGACTGAAATGTGACAAATTCACAGACAACAATGGATGCAGAAAGTGGTGACATTACAATTACATGTATGATGTATTGTACTGTATATGTACTTCACTTGGCCCTGTCATTTGTGAACCATCTTATTTGGACAAGGTCAAAAAGATCATTGATTTTACTTCTAATATTAGTACCAGTAGTTTACATGTAGAAAAGTGAATGGACTATCTAGGTACCAACTACCATGAACAGATCAGCAGACCAGGGGTGAAGAATTTAGGGAACAAAGGGGAAACATTTGCCCCCCCCCCAAACACACCTATTAAAAGTGGATGGCAAAACTATGTTGTTGTATTTTACCTTGTGAAGTTGTTGTCAGTTCTAAGAAACCCCCCACTCCCTTTCCCCCAAACCCACACTTAGATCATATTTTACTTCAAGTTAACAAGACTTGATTGATGATTGAATAAAAAAATGCATAATTTTTACAGTATATTCACCATGAGAAACACAGAATGTGCAAGTTAACATTATATTGTGGTTCAAGTAAATTTTGGACAATTTAACACATCTTTTTAACTCGGTTAATTGGTTTATGGTGCTTAACACCACTTTCTTTTTTTAACTTGGTGCCTGTAAAAATAATTCAGTTATAATATGTAAGGTTAAATGGACTTTTTTTCAAAACCTGACAGCCATAAAGACAGATACATAAACCACAACTCAATGAGAATGTTGCAATAAAAACCAGAAATTATCATTAGAAGAGATAACTATTTTCCCTTTTCAACGAAATCTGTTAGCTTTACGCTCCATAGTTAATTTGTCTTTCGTGGTTTATTTTTAAAACCAATTCTTGCAAAGTTTGCTACCATGTGTTACTGATCCCTGTGAATTGTCCTGTATTGCAGTAAGGTAGTGATATCGCTCACTTCTTTTTAGTTTATTTTATCATTAACATACCCCTTAATCCCCTAAAATTGTCACATCAGATATCCAAATTAGATAATATGAATATTACATATCCCTAAAACCACTAAGCATCATTTTGTTCTCATCATATAATGATAATTGCAAACTTAATTAAATATTTTACAACAATATCTGTGGAATGGTAGCTGTTTTTCCTTCTGGTCAAAATTTCATATTTGTAATATCAAGCCAAAATAAAATTCGGAAAAGTTTTTTTTGAAATTTTCTTCATCTATCGTTGAAGTAATTACTTTCGGAGTTCACTGGCACTAGACTCAACCTCTACTTCCGTCATCAGAAGGGTACCATACGAAAAATGAAGCAATAAATGAGTGAAAATCTTAAAATTCTGGAGAACTGAGTTATCGTATGCACAAAACAAGACCAAAGACGAAAAGCAACGTCTTTTAGGAATTGAGACATGTCCTAGTTTGAATGACATAATGGAAATAAGGTGCATTAAATGTACCCGAAGCAAACATGTGTAAGATTTTTAAACTTTCGGTAAGGGCCCAGGTGGCTCAATGAGTTAGATAGTTGGATTACCTAACAACTCATACAAGCCTATCACCAATACAGCGTGGGTTCATGCCCGGCTTTGTAAATTACAAAAAAGGGTGCACTCGACTCTCAGCAGCAAGTGATAAAGTTTACCAGTTGCTTGCCAATGGTCGGTGGTTCTCTCCGGGTACTCCGGCTTCTTCCACCACTAAAACTGGTCGCCATGATATAGCTGAAATATTGCTGAAAGTGGCACTAAATACCAAAAATCAATCAATCAATCAATCAATTTAAACTTTCGGAGTTTCTTGCCTTGTGGAAGTTGTGCTCAAGACAGTCAAGTTGTAGATAAGTAGTAGGGTCGACACATGTAAGTAACAAGTTATTGATAACATAAGATTGTAAGAATATGGACACGAGCAAGTTAAAATAAGGAAAAGGAGATGAAATAATAAAGAAATTTTATTGAAAATAAAATATAAAAAACAGAAAGTTAAAAAAGGGAGGGGGGTGGCCTACTGTATGCCATGGATAAAGTATGTTCTAAACAAACCTGGTCATGGAAATTGTTAACCTTGTACATCACATTATGCTTAGACATTTCAAGATTGTCGTTGTAAAATGGTTTTACTTGGTACATATCTCTGAATAAATGAACACACGTGTGCGTGTACTGTCAAATAAAATGACAAGGGATGTAACTCGTCACAAATTTGACCAATAACCGAACCATTTCGAATTTTTACATGTCACGACGACGTTCGTATGAAAATAAATCGTTGCAATTATGCTTTGTCCGAAGACATAGTTTATTACATTAAATGTATCTGCTTTGTCTAAGCATAAATTAAATAGATATAATTTAATTCGGTAACTTTGACATTTCCTTTCCTTCTTCTATCCGGCGTTAATCAGCAAAGGAAAAAAGCCATCACGCTGATCATGAGTGCTGTGTCATCGAGTGCAGGTGCTTTACAAATTGTGAAACTCTATGTACAAATTAAAATGTGGTCTGTGCAAGATAAAAACAAGGATGGTCATCAACAGCATCGCCTGATCTCTGGTCTCAGGGTGGAAGTGTGACCAGAGATTTCCCTTGAAGGTGCCCGAGTCGGTGTCTGTAACAGTATCTCTTGGCAGCTTGTTCCAGTCTCTTATCGTCCTCGGGTAGAAGCTGAATTCATACGCCTTGGTGTTACATTGAGGTTGCATTATGTTTACGGAATGGCTGTGTCTTGTCTTTCTGTTGTTAACTAGATAGTGTTGAGGTATTTCAGTGGCAACTTGGTGGTAAATAATTTTGTGGAACACAATCAATCTGTCTTCTTGTTTCAAGTGTAGGCCAATGTAGTGAGTGTAATATTGATGTCATTGAGCCTGGATGATAGTTGTAGTTGTTGGTGACAAATCTAGCTGCTCTGTGTTGTACTATTTCTACCCTGTTGATATCCTTCTTCCAGTGAGGGTCCCATACTGAACTGCTGTATTCCAGATGCGGTCTAACGAGTGCCATGTAATCATGTTCTTTGATGTTTTGAGGGCATCTGTACAGATTTCTCCTTAGGGAACGACCATTTAACTTGAAGGGGGGGGGGGGGGGGGGGGGGGGTTATGTTTTTGTTTTTTTTTTAAATATTCTGATTCCCAATGTTGCTGAAAAAAATATTCTGACTTTGGTGGAGGAAACAAAATAATCTGATTCAGAGTTTTTGTCATATAAGCTAATGTTAAATTCTGGAAAAAAATTTCGCGCTTTGCGCGACAAAAAAAATTAATATTCTAACTCTTGTGTTGTCCGAAAAAAAAATTCTGAACGAAACAAAAAACCATAACCCCCCCCTTCAAGTTAAATGGTCGGTCCCTTACAAAGTTTAGTTGTTGTGATGCTTTGTTGATCTTGGAGTTAATGTGGAAGTTCCAATTGAGCTTGCTGTCCAGCTCCACTCCGAGGTATGGGTTGTGTTCTTTCACTTCAAGTTTAGTTCCATGTAGTAAGTATGGTCTGTCAATTCTATTACGTGTGTTATCAGTGATCGGGAGAACATAGCATTTCTTTGGATTGAATGACATCTTCCAGTCGATAGATCACTTTTCTAAGCCTGTAAGATCTTGCTGAAGTATTTCTGTGTCGTGTTAAGATTGGATGTTTCTGTAAATTAGACAGTCATCTGCAAATAGTCTTATACTGGTACAAGTTCTTAATTTATCTCCGATGACGTTTATGTATAGTAGGAATAGAAGAGGGTCTAGCACAGTGCCTTGTGGAACGCCTGATCGTTCCTTTGTAAATGTAAGTTTAATGTAATCAATTCAGTAATTTGTATATTGTAATTAATTAAGTTTCTCTACTCGTTATGTCCGCCTTGATTCCAATAAAGAACGTGTTATTGTTGCATATTTTTTTCCTCTGTTACAGAGATTTACATGAATATTGCAGAAAGTAGAATAAATAATAACTAATAATAAATAAATACTTTATTAGCACAAACTCATCAACAATAAATGGTTAAGGCTCAGAATATATGATAATACACAATAACATAATATGCATGGTGTGGAACAAATCTTAATAGTTACTGTATAAAACTCTATAATAATTATAGCAAATCTTTTCTTATATTCAAACAGTTTGATATGAAAGAGGAAGTCAATCTAAGAATTGAGTATGACTTAGGAACCGACCATTTAACTTGAAGGGGGTGGGGGGGGGGGGGGGGGTATGGTTTTTTGTTTCGTTCAGAAATTTTTTTTCCGACAACACGAGAGTTAGAATATTTTTTATTTTTTTGTCGCGCTAAGCGCGAATTTGTTTTCTTCAGAATTCAACATGTTATATGACAAAAACTCTGAATCAGATTATTTTTTTTTCCTCCACCAAAATCAGAATATTTTTTTCAGCAACATTGGGAATCAGAAAATTAAAAAAAAAACACAAAAAAAACATAACTCACCCCCCCCCCCCTCCCCTTCAAGTTAAATGGTCGTTCCCTTATTATTAAACAAAAAGCTTATTTTGTTGTTAGTATTTTTATAACTTGCATTTTCAAGTATATTTTATATTTTTTCATTAAATATGTTTCTTTGAGTATTGAATTGTTTACAATGTAGGAGAAAATGTTTTTCATCTTCAATTTGATTTGATTTACCATAATAAACAATATCTCTCTGTTCTATGTATGTTTAAATGTCTTCCTCGTTCAATCATTAATGAATGAGCACTTAAACGGATTTTACAAATTGCTGCTCTATCACATCTATTGTTTAAAACATCCACATACGGTGGTCTTTGACCCATATTGTAGACACTCTGGAAAAAGTTGAGTTTTTGAGAATCACATGTTTGCATTTTGAGTTTGCAAACATTGATCGTGTATTCTTTGTTTTATTGTATTTAAATTAAGTTTAATAAGTTTAATATTATTTATGATGTAAGAATGGCCAAGGCCATTTAATAAGTTTTTTACCTTTTTTACCCAAGGATTTGTTTCTCTAGACTTGATAAATATATCATTTAATCAAAGATTCATTGTCTGGAAATTAAACAATACTAATGTTGATTGGAAAAATACGGCCACAGTATTAAATTGCGTGAGCGCGAGATGGCAAGATGAAGAAGACAGACCGCCGATTTCGATATTTTGGGCTAGCCCGTGCTTCGCAGGTGACAGCGAAAGCTACAATCCTCTATGGAACTTAGAGAGATCTACAGGACACGTTCCCCATACGATCGCAAATATTTACTATCCCGAACTCTCTGGTTATTTCAAAGAGTCCAAACCAAGTTCCGAATCGGTACCGATTCAGGAACCGACCCCTCTGGTATGCAAAGAAGGCCCCCGTTTACGAACATGAAAATACAAATCCCTGTGGTACCACAGGAGAAAATAATCAAAATATGAGCTCACGTAAAATGTGGGGACCGACGTGTCCCGTTTTCATCTTGCCATATCCCGCCAAATGAGTGGGGTAAGCCCCACTCACCGCCACGCAATCACCCTGTTTTAGTTTAACGTTAGTGAAGAGTCAACATCCTCCTCCTTGTGTTCTATTCGATTTAAGCTTGAATTGGAGGGAAAACAAGAGAACCTCCAGAGGAAATAAAATGTTCGAGGGCGCCCTGAATATTGTTTAGATAGATTTCTGTTCCTGAATAGGACAGATGTGTGCCGTCGTTACGATAAAGATTTACTTCTCTGGCACGAAGGTTACAGTGCCTTATGGCCCACCCCCTATACTTATTACTTGGTTTCTTACCAAGAGGTTCACTCGTTTACGAGTTTTTTCAATAGATTTGCCATTGTTGGCATTGTGCCAGTATCGTCTTTGCAATATATCGGACCATACAATAAGCGTATTTGGCATTAAGGCGTGTATACGAAGAAGGTCGCATATTATGTTTTCTGCTAGTTGCCAGCCTTTAACGGTGCCAAGATCGTTTGACCCAAGCTGTATAACAACAAATTTCGGAGGAGGATGTCTTCTCAAAAGAAACTCAATCTTTGGAATTAATTCCTTCCAAACCATACCCCTTTTCCCGAACCAAAACCCTTGAAAACCTACATTATGGAGACCAAGATGACGCCCCCCTTGTCTTGAAACCACTTCTTTACCAGCCCAATATACTATACTCGATCCCAATATCCAAATAGAGCGGGAACCTATAATATAAATGAAATCGTGCGAGATATTTAATAAATAATTCAGATATCTAATCGTATGTATTTCGTATTTATAAGCATCGGACGTCCAACGCCCCCATTTTTTTATTACGTCGTCATGAATACCAAAACGTTTAGCCTCTGTTGCGGCCCCTATTCTGAAAGAATGTGGTCGAAAATGTCCTTTGACTTCACAAAATGACAAGGCCCTTTGTAAGACGATTGAAAATTGATATCGCTTTAGATCTGATCCGTCAAAGTGCAAATAAAGATTAGAGTCGAGTGCATGTTGTCGGACTTCCAAATAACCTTTAAGAAGGTGTACCGGACATATGGAGTTATCGGTTTGACTACAAATAATCAATGTGGTACTATGTGAGTGTTGATCTGTTTTGGAACTACGTATCATTAAATGTAAGTCAACGGAGTCTTGTTTGCGGACAAGTTTTATGTCGGATATGTGTATGACGTGCTTCCCGGCTCGGCCTTTACTTTGACTAGTTATTTCACCAACGCGGAGAAGTCCGAAAAAACACAAACTGAACGCGCTTGCGAATATAGTGGATTCATATACTGACGTACAAACAAAGGGGAGCGATTGAATTAATCGTTTTAATAAATTCATTGAGACTGGTAGACGCAAGTCAGCTTTCGGGGAGTATTTCCGTTTTGAACCCTCGAGTATTTTGGTAACCAAAAACGATTTCGTATTGTCCGTGTGACCATTTAATTTATGCATTGTACTTATACCGGAAATGTAAGTAGTAATAGTACTGGCTGACAAGCCTGTGTGAGACATGTATGTAATGTAGAATAACAAATCATATAGAGGGACGGGCCAAGTATCTTGTAAATTATACAATTTGCGAAATGATTGAAAAGATTCGACTGCCGTTTTGTATGTTTTCCACGTAGAATCTGCCATTGAAGCGTTCACCAATGAATCAATTTCAGTTGTTAAAGTTTCCAGAGATGGTCTGGTATTTCGGTGCCTCGTTGGTCTGCCTCTGGACAAAGGTTCCGGAAACGCTGCCAATCACAACGAGATAGAGAATCAGCAATTTTATTTGAAATTCCAGAAATATTTAAAGCTTTGATCATAATATTATATTGTAAGGTTGACAAAACAAGATGCCTTACAAGGGACATAACTCTAACAGATTTTGAAGACTTTTTATTGATAATGTGAACCACAGATTGGTTGTCTATGTTAAAAATAATTTTCTTGTTTTTTAACTGTTCCCCCCAGATACACAGTGCAACTCGAGAAATGTAATGTCCTTAAGAATGCCCATTTCTTCCCATAATTTTGGCCAGCATTTTTGCGCCCATTTTCCTTGAAAATAAATACCAAACCCTCTGTTTTGACCACCAGCGCTGTCGGTGAACAATTCTAGGGTTTCATTTGTATGATTCATAAAGTTAAATATTGAAAATAATATTTTACTCTTCAATGGGGTTCTGTTAAGTTCAGCTCGACATCCATCATTAAATGTACAATATAGAGCAATTAAATAAAACTAGAGGAGCTGAAAAAAACTGAAAGAGAATCTGTTTCAGGAGAGTTAATAGAGACTCTGGTCAAACTGTCTACATATGGAAGCCACATGATGCACATAACTTTTAGCGAAAATTAACAGTTCGTCTTGGTCGAGTTCATATAATAGTGTCACAGGATAGCACAATGCAACAGGTTTTTTTTAATATTGACAGAATATCAATAAAACTTTAAAAAAAACAAATCTAACGTATAACTTTCCTAACTTTACAATTATCATTTTGTACATTGACCTTGGCTTAAAACAAAACTTTCATTTTATTTGAATTTGACGGTTTGCTTCGTTAAAAAAATTTAGAATATATATCGGGAGAATGGTACACTCAGTAGACATAGTTATTTCATCACTTCCTCATTTTCTTTATATATTTCATATAAAACCGCAATTTTTCAACAACAACAAAAATATGCAGAGTTCATTTCTACACCAGGCTAGAGTTTGGTTATGTATATTTACTCCATGGATACTACTAGAATTCAACTAAATTATAATTAAGATTGCTAAATACAACAAGTCATGTACAATATAATCTTTCGAATTGTCTTCAACCTAGTTTTTTTTATATAATAATTCAGCATGCTTAGAAATACATGTCTTTGATAAATTTTTGGTTTGGTGAAAATTTGTAAAAGAAATTAGTTATTTCTTGAAAAAGATGGATCTTAACAATAATTTGCAAACGAATATTGTGTAGCCACGATACCACAAGGATAACCAGAGGAAATATAGCATACAAAAGAAAACCTCGGAAAATTTGAATTCAGTGGAAAGAATGTCTTCATATGATATGGAACTAAATGGTGGATTTTATGTACGAGTTTCCAATATCTAAAACATTTTGTTTCATATAGCAAAAAGGGAGAACACTATGTCGATATTGTTGTATTTACTTAAAAAAACCCGCAAACAAATAAAAATATCCATCATGCCATGTTCAGCATACTATCTTGTATGACATTATAAATTCATTTCACAGTGTATGACCTAAACCAGCCACCTCCATACTCGTACAAATGTTGTCATATGTTTAAAGGGAAGAATAAAAGTCTTGCTATGCACATATGTTAAATTGATTGATGTTTAACGCCAACTACAGCAGCATTTCAGCAATATCGTGGCGTGAAAACATTTCGTATGTCAAATGATCTTTCGCACACGGTAGATGCTATAACATTAAATTTGAGAAATTATTTAATGTGAGTACAATATCTTTAATTTTTTTTATTTTGAGAACAACAACAAAAACAATATATAATTATTGAACTTTTTTTTAAATGGTTCAATTGTACATCCGCAATACTAGTAGCTGCATTCCACACATCCTTTATAAGAGTACTATATAAGGAGTTTCAACCAAAGTTGAAATGGATTGGGCAAAACTTACCACAACGTATGTGGATGACTTGGTTTCCCGGTTATGGAATATCCGTGTCACAAATGACCACGGATATATTCCACGTAAACACTTTCCGATCCTTTCCTCATTCACGACTTATTATCGGGTTTGTAACTAGATTAACACGACGGGTGCCACTAGTGGAGCAGTAACTGCCTACCCTTCCGGAGCACCTGGGTTCACACCCGGTTTTTAGTGGGGTTCGTGTTACTCGATCTTTAGTTTTATATGTATGTTTTGTAGATCGTTGTTTGTCCTTTTGTACTGTTTCTTTTGGCCATTGTGTTGTATGTTCTTCTTCGATATACGGATTCTGATTGCCCCTTTGGTATCTTCAAACTCTTCTAGACCTCCCTTATACAGTAATTATAGCATAATTTATGACATGGGCAATATAACAATCAACACAAGAAAAGTAAATGTTGAATTAAATTAAGGAGGGTGTTACCGTATAGATATGGAACGAACCACAGGCACTCGAATTCCGGACCCCCCTTTTTCCTCATTTGGTCCCTCCCGCGATTATGGTATGGATCTTTGTCTGGAGGTATATCTTTGAGCCATTTATCCATATTTTACAACATTTCGTGTTACAACTCTCTCGTTCTACTAACTTTTGTTTCTAGGTCCAGCTGCCGTTTTACTTAAAAAAACATAAAGGTAAGAAATAATCGTCAAAATACGAAGAGGGAATCCTCGCGTCGACTCGATATTTTACAATAACGTGCCAGTTTTTTTTAAGTAAAACGGCAGCTGGACCTAGAAACAAAAGTTAGTAGAACGAGAGAGTTGTAACACGAAATGTTGTAAAATATGGATAAATGGTTCAAAGATATACTTTCAGACAAAGATCGGCAGCTGGACCTAGAAACAAAAGTTAGTAGAACGAGAGAGTTGTAACACGAAATGCCGGTTGTAAAATATTGATAAATGGCTCAAAGATATACTTCCAGACAAAGATCCATACCATAATCGCGGGAGGGACCAAATGAGGAAAAATGGGGGTCCGGAATTCGAGTGCCTGTGGAACGAAGGGGTGGATGATTTTTATTTAATACTTCAATCACTCAATAAAACTTCTAAATATACTTTAACACACTTCTATAAATTGTAACATCACTTTTTGGTGTGAGTATTCCGTGACCATTCAGTAATAAACACGTATGTGAGTAGGTCAAAGGTTAATTTGCTGGTATTGGATTACATGATGACGTATTTGTATATATAAGGGGACACACATGAAAGAAATGGTTGTCGTTCTCACAAGGTGCACCACATCTACATGTTGGATTATCAATCAGGTTTGCAAGGAAAAGATCATAATTCAATTAAGAACTTTTATTACGTAATCGCGTTCCAAAAATATTATTTACGAGGACCAATTAGCAAGTAATCTGGAACATTTTCAACTGCATGAGTTTTTTTCAATTCGGATTTGAACTTTAAAATGCTATCTTGATTTTCAATAGTAGTATGTATCAAGATTATTCCATAAAGAAACAACCGACGGGAAAAAGGAGAACTTAGTTAACTTGGCAAATCAGAGTACGCATAGCGTCGTTAATAATGTTTTTAAACAGAGTGACCGACGGTGAAAGACAACAATAAATACAGAAGCTCAAGACTTTAATCTCACTTTCATGTATAGTGATAATGTTCTGTCAAGTAATAATCCATTAATATGCCCCTAAAGAACTTTCAAGAGATATTAAGGAAACAGCAGAAACAGTTTCCTCTGCCCCCTGTCAAGTAATAATCCATTAATATGCCCCTAAAGAACTTTCAAGAGATATTAAGGAAACAGCAGAAACAGTTTCCTCTGCCCCCTGTCAAGTAATAATCCATTAACATGCCCCTAAAGAACTTTCAAGAGATATTAAGGAAACAGCAGAAACAGTTTCCTCTGCCCCCTGTCAAGTAATAATCCATTAATATGCCCCTAAAGAACTTTCAAGAGATATTAAGGAAACAGCAGAAACAGTTTCCTCTGCCCCCTGTCAAGTAATAATCCATTAACATGCCCCTAAAGAACTTTCAAGAGATATTAAGGAAACAGCAGAAACAGTTTCCTCTGCCCCCTGTCAAGTAATAATCCATTAATATGCCCCTAAAGAACTTTCAAGAGATATTAAGGAAACAGCAGAAAGAGTTTCCTCTGCCCCCTGTCAAGTAATAATCCATTAATATGCCCCTAAAGAACTTTCAAGAGATATTAAGGAAACAGCAGAAACAGTTTCCTCTGCCGCCTGTCAAGTAATAATCCATTAATATGCCCCTAAAGAACTTTCAAGAGATATTAAGGAAACAGCAGAAACAGTTTCCTCTGCCCCCTGTCAAGTAATAATCCATTAACATGCCCCTAAAGAACTTTCAAGAGATATTAAGGAAACAGCAGAAACAGTTTCCTCTGCCCCCTGTCAAGTAATAATCCATTAATATGCCCCTAAAGAACTTTCAAGAGATATTAAGGAAACAGCAGAAACAGTTTCCTCTGCCCCCTGTCAAGTAATAATCCATTAACATGCCCCTAAAGAACTTTCAAGAGATATTAAGGAAACAGCAGAAACAGTTTCCTCTGCCCCCTGTCAAGTAATAATCCATTAACATGCCCCTAAAGAACTTTCAAGAGATATTAAAGAAACAGCAGAAACAGTTTCCTCTGCCCCCTGTCAAGTAATAATCCATTAATATGCCCCTAAAGAACTTTCAAGAGATATTAAGGAAACAGCAGAAACAGTTTCCTCTGCCCCCTGTCAAGTAATAATCCATTAATATGCCCCTAAAGAACTTTCAAGAGACATTAAGGGAACAGCAGAAAGAGTTTCCTCTGCCCCCTGTCAAGTAATAATCCATTAACATTCCCCTAAAGAACTTTCAAGAGATATTAAGGAAACAGCAGAAACAGTTTCCTCTGCCCCCTGTCAAGTAATAATCCATTAACATTCCCCTAAAGAACTTTCAAGAGATATTAAGGAAACAGCAGAAACAGTTTCCTCTGCCCCCTGTCAAGTAATAATCCATTAATATGCCCCTAAAGAACTTTCAAGAGATATTAAGGAAACAGCAGAAACAGTTTCCTCTGCCCCCTGTCAAGTAATAATCCATTAACATGCCCCTAAAGAACTTTCAAGAGATATTAAGGAAACAGCAGAAACAGTTTCCTCTGCCCCATTTCTTGACATTTACCTCAAATTTAACACTAATGGTCAACTTTCTACCAGGCTTTATGAAAAAAGAAACGACTTCACTTTTACCATTATAAATTTTCCACACCTTGATATGGAGTTTATGCTCTACGCTCGAGGTTGCAGTTTGTATTCGGATTTTTTACAACGTCGCCGTATTCTGAGTACTAAACTATCAAATTAAGGATATTTTACCACGTCACCGTATTCTGAGTACTAAACTATCAAATTAAGGATATTTTACAACGTCACCATATTCTGAGTACTAAACTATCAAATTAAGGATATTTTACAACGTCACCATATTCTGAGTACTAAACTATCAAATTAAGGATATTTTACAACGTCACCATATTCTGAGTACTAAACTATCAAATTAAGGATATTTTACAACGTCACCATATTCTGAGTACTAAACTATAAAATTAAGGATATTTTACAACGTCACCGTATTCTGAGTACTAAACTATCAAATTAAGGATATTTTACAACGTCACCATATTCTGAGTACTAAACTATCAAATTAAGGATATTTTACAACGTCACCATATTCTGAGTACTAAACTATCAAATTAAGGATATTTTACAACGTCGCCGTATTCTGAGTACTAAACTATCAAATTAAGGATATTTTACAACGTCACCGTATTCTGAGTACTAAACTATCAAATTAAGGATATTTTACAACGTCACCATATTCTGAGTACTAAACTATCAAATTAAGGATATTTCACAACGTCACCATATTCTGAGTACTAAACTATCAAATTAAGGATATTTTACAACGTCACCATATTCTGAGTACTAAACTATCAAATTAAGGATATTTTACAACGTCACCATATTCTGAGTACTAAACTATCAAATTAAGGATATTTTACAACGTCACCATATTTTGAGTACTAAACTATCAAATTAAGGATATTTTACAACGTCACCATATTTTGAGTACTAAACTATCAAATTAAGGATATTTTACAACGTCACCGTATTCTGAGTACTAAACTATCAAATTAAGGATATTTTACAACGTCACCATATTTTGAGTACTAAACTATCAAATTAAGGATATTTTACAACGTCACCGTATTCTGTGTACTAAACTATCAAATTAAGGATATTTTACAACGTCACCATATTCTGAGTACTAAACTATCAAATTAAGGATATTTTACAACGTCACCATATTCTGAGTACTAAACTATCAAATTAAGGATATTTTACAACGTCACCATATTCTGAGTACTAAACTATCAAATTAAGGATATTTTACAACGTCACCGTATTTTGAGTACTAAACTATCAAATTAAGGATATTTTACAACGTCATCGTATTCTGAGTACTAAACTATCAAATTAAGGATATTTTACAACGTCACCGTATTCTGAGTACTAAACTATCAAATTAAGGATATTTTACAACGTCACCGTATTCTAAGTACTAAACTATCAAATTAAGGATATTTTACAACGTCATCGTATTCTGAGTACTAAACTATTAAATTAAGGATATTTTACAACGTCACCGTATTTTGAGTACTAAACTATCAAATTAAGGATATTTTACAACGTCACCGTATTTTGAGTACTAAACTATCAAATTAAGGATATTTTACAACGTCATCGTATTCTGAGTACTAAACTATCAAATTAAGGATATTTTACAACGTCACCGTATTTTGAGTACTAAACTATCAAATTAAGGATATTTTACAACGTCACCGTATTCTGAGTACTAAACTATCAAATTAAGGATATTTTACAACGTCATCGTATTCTGAGTACTAAACTATTAAATTAAGGATATTTTACAACCTCACCGTATTTTGAGTACTAAACTATCAAATTAAGGATATTTTACAACGTCACCGTATTCTGAGTACTAAACTATCAAATTAAGGATATTTTACAACGTCACCGTATTCTGAGTACTAAACTATTAAATTAAGGATAACAACGTCACCATATTCTGGGTACTAAACTATCAAATTAAGGATATTTTACAACGTCACCGTATTCTGAGTACTAAACTATCAAATTAAGGATATTTTACAACGTCACCGTATTCTGAGTACTAAACTATTAAATTAAGGATATTTTACGTCACCATATTTTGAGTACTAAACTATCAAATTAAGGATATTTTACAACATCACCGTATTCTGAGTACTAAACTATTAAATTAATGATATTTTACAACGTCACCGTATTCTGAGTACTAAACTATCAAATTAAGGATATTTTACAACGTCACCGTATTCTGAGTACTAAACTATCAAATTAAGGATATTTTACAACGTCACCGTATTCTGAGTACTAAACTATCAAATTAAGGATATTTTACAACGTCACCGTATTTTGAGTACTAAACTATCAAATTAAGGATATTTTAAGAATCGTCTCATCTTATCTTTCAAAAAGGTTTCGGAAGATATCAACATCTTGTTGAAAAGTAGTCTGTCAGTTGTGTACAGATGACGAAAGGGGTATTGACAATTATATTTTGGTTCAAAGTTGACAACTGTTTCACTGGTGTGTCTTATGATGGCCTTGTATACTATCTAATAGTTAGCTCATGGTTGAGGCCATCGGCTCCCTTTAATAAAATAACTAATTATAATATATTATACATATGACAACTTTTATGTCACGAAGATGAAATATATTTTGTATATAATGTTCAAGTTTTATAGCGTTCTTTATAATAACGCTGTTCGCCCGGTTATGTGACAGCTGGCATTTTACTCGCATGCGGAGAGCACTTGCATGACCAGAGGCGGATTTAGAGGGGGCGTGCGGGGCGTGCGCCCCCCTAAAATTCGCAAAGCATATATGTTATACAACGTTAATTAAGCAATTCAACAAACTTGGGTGTGTTCGCTGATTCATATATGGATTCACCGTCAGTAGTTCAAAGATTATTCCATTCTGATTGGTTGCGAGGTACCAGGCATCAACTATTTTCTCACGCTAATTAAACATTATTTCTTCAGTCAATTTTATAGTCCGAGATTCCTCTGCCGTCCGACGGCATTATATTTTTTTTGCTAGAGCCGTGGGAGGACGGCTCAAACAAAAAAATATAATGCCGTCTGACGGCAGAGGAATCTCGGACTATCAATTTTACAACTATAAGAAAAACAAATCTTTACAGATCAAAGCATTTAGTAAACTTAAATCCTGATACTGATGTTCTTTCAATAGCAGAATCATTCATAACCAGATACAAATTGATGAATTACACTCAGAAGACATCTTCATGATATTATCTGACCTATGATAACAAAAATAGCACTTGTATTTTGGAATTTCCCGGACACATTTACAATTGACAATTGTAAGTGTGTCCGGGGAATTCCAAAATACACGTACTATTTAGAAATTATAAAATGGATGAAAATTCTAGGCCAAGAAAACAAGCAAGATTAGATCCATTTCTTATTCCTCGACGAGACGAGAAAAGTCAAAGGTAAATTAAAAAGATAAATTCAATCAATACTTCGAATAATTAATTTAACAATTGATCTCATTTATAAAACATACAACGAAAACCTATAACGAGAGAATCAGATGATGAAACTGAGACAGTGTGGAAAAACTTGCGAGTCCCAAGAAAATGGTCACTTCTCTTTAAATAATGGTGCAAATAGTTCTTGAATTCGATTTCCTATGGAAAAAAAAATATAAGTTTGATTTGTATACAAATACCCGAAAATGTTACCTTTTACTTTTCAAGTAAAGATCAGTTGTAAAAATACGCGTTGGTCTATTGTACATTAAAATATAAAAGTAACATATTAATAAAAAAAAAAGTAGTGGCAATTTATTTGTAACAATCTCTGCATCTGCCCAGGTTATCTGCACAAGAAAGTGTGAAAAAAAATCCTTTGCCGGGGAAGTTTATATTATTTATATCTACCAATAGCATGTATTTGAGGATGTCTGTGAGGAATGCGCTAAAACTAAACCAATAGTTCTTTGAAGGGTTAAAACATTGTGATCGATCAGTCATGAGTTGAACAATTTGCATCACGGTTGTTCAAAAAAAGTTTTACTTTAGGTTCTTATAAATCTGACAAAAACATACACGTAGTTGTTAACAATTATCCGACAAAATTAAGACTCAAAGGTCAAGCTGTTTTTTTGGTCTGATAAAAATGGTGTGGTTAGTTCAGAATTGTCGTTCAAATAAATGTCTGTAATTCCTCAAACCCCCCAGAGCTTCCGTTCCCTATAAGGGCTCTGTCCGGGACCCGCTGGGATCCCCAGAACCCTCGCATACTCACGCCCCCCTTAACCACAAATCCTGGATCCGCCCCTGATGACCGCATCATTTCACCAAGAAGGGAGGTTTGGGCCCATAAAATTAGTTAAACCCCGCCACTTCTTTCTTCAAGTTTTTATTGAAATGTCTGTATATATCAGGAAAGTAAGCCGTCATGTATTTGTGTGTTAGGGGTATCGATTTTGTCTCTTTCTACGATTTTGATTTTAGAATTGTTCTGACAGTGTGGTATTTTAGAATTGTTCTGACAGTGTGGTATTTTAGAATTGTTCTGACAGTGTGGTATTTTAGAATTGTTCTGACAGTGTGGTATTTTAGAATTGTTCTGACAGTGTGGTATTTTAGAATTGTTCTGACAGTGTGGTATTTTAGAATTGTTCTGACAGTGTGGTATTTTAGAATTGTTCTGACAGTGTGGTATTTTAGAATTGTTCTGACAGTGTGGTATTTTAGAATTGTTCTGACAGTGTGGTATTTTAGAATTGTTCTGACAGTGTGGTATTTTGGATTTGTTCTGACAGTGTGGTATTTTAGAATTGTTCTGACAGTGTGGTATTTTAGAATTGTTCTGACAGTGTGGTATTTTAGAATTGTTCTGACAGTGTGGTATTTTAGAATTGTTCTGACAGTGTGGTATTTTAGAATTGTTCTGACAGTGTGGTATTTTAGAATTGTTCTGACAGTGTGGTATTTTAGAATTGTTCTGACAGTGTGGTATTTTAGAATTGTTCTGACAGTGTGGTATTTTAGAATTGTTCTGACAGTGTGGTATTTTAGAATTGTTCTGACAGTGTGGTATTTTAGAATTGTTCTGACAGTGTGGTATTTTAGAATTGTTCTGACAGTGTGGTATTTTGGATTTGTTCTGACAGTGTGGTATTTTAGAATTGTTCTGACAGTGTGGTATTTTAGAATTGTTCTGACAGTGTGGTATTTTAGAATTGTTCTGACAGTGTGGTATTTTAGAATTGTTCTGACAGTGTGGTATTTTAGAATTGTTCTGACAGTATGGTATTTTAGAATTGTTCTGACAGTGTGGTATTTTAGAATTGTTCTGACAGTGTGGTATTTTGGAATTGTTCTGACAGTGTGGTATTTTAGAATTGTTCTGACAGTGTGGTATTTTAGAATTGTTCTGACAGTGTGGTATTTTAGAATTGTTCTGACAGTGTGGTATTTTAGAATTGTTCTGACAGTGTGGTATTTTAGAATTGTTCTGAGTGTGGTATTTTAGAATTGTTCTGACAGTGTGGTATTTTAGAATTGTTCTGACAGTGTGGTATTTTAGAATTGTTCTGAGTGTGGTATTTTGGAATTGTTCTGACAGTGTGGTATTTTAGAATTGTTCTGACAGTGTGGTATTTTAGAATTGTTCTGACAGTGTGGTATTTTAGAATTGTTCTGACAGTGTGGTATTTTGGAATTGTTCTGACAGTGTGGTATTTTTTGTTTTTCATTTGATTAATTCTTCCATTGTCGCCATTGTTAGGACTGAAATTGGAAGTAGAACTTGAACATGCAAGTCAATGACATTACGCCATACATGTTTTTCTTCTCACCAAAATATGTCATCTGCCTTTGCTTAAAGAAAAATACTATTTAAAGCCAGAATAATGAAATTATCACCATATCCAAAAGACCGAAATTTGCGGTCATTCGTTTCTTTTCTAAACGATACGCCAACTTTTTCTAGCTATGAATAATAATAATAAAAATATGTTATAAGCTATACTAATACGACAATGTTTTTAATAACGCGGATGCACTTCAAGTGGTAGTTTAAACGAAATTCCTCTTATTCATATTATTATGTTGTGTATGTTTTGCTGTCATTATATATTATGTGTATTGCACATGTATGGAGAGGACTTAACATATAAGTTACAATAACTTGTGCCCGATCCTATTCAGGGGCGGATCCAGGGTTTGTGGTTAGGGGGGGGGGCGTGAGTAGGCGAGGGGTTTGGGGACCGCTTAAGGTCCCCAGCTGGTCCAGGGTAGAACCCTGGTAGGGGGCCCAGGGGGGCAAAGTCCCCCTGAAGCTCTGGGGATTTTAGGAATTGCAGACATTTATTTGAACGACAATTTTGAACCAACCACACCATTTTTATCAGACCAAAAAAAACCAACTTGATTTTGAGTCTTAATTTTGTCGGATAATTGTAAACAGTATATTTGTTTGTCAGATTATAAGAACCTAAAGTAAAACTATTTTTGAACAACCGTGATGCGAATTGTTCAACTCATGACTGATCGATCACGATATTTTAACCCTTCAAAGAACTATTGGTTTAATTTTAACGCATTCCTCATTTCTCTAATTGGTCTGTACTTTCGGTGCTTGTTCTTTCGGGTGGTTCTAGTTAATACTGCCCGTCCGGATGGAGCTTTTCTTTTCGTCGTTTGATTCATTCATTGAAAACATAAGATTGGACCGTTCTTGTTTATAGACAAACAAAAGGGAAATTGTCGGCGAATCCATATATGAATCAACGAACACACCCAACGTGTATTTACAATGTGTAGGAATATTTTACTACAGGTCACGAGTTAACCATTCATGAAAAAGTTGTTTGTTGAACTGCTTAATTAACGTTGTATAACATATGCTTTGCGAATTTTAGGGGGGGCGCGCCCTCTAAATCCGCCCCTGCTATTGCTTAATTTATTGCAATAAAATATTATTACAATGAAGTGACATGCATAACTTTGCCTAGGTCGATACAGGTATCATCAAAGTATAAAAAAAACCCACAAAAAAACCAAACATATAGAGTGGGGTGTAAACATATCAAAATGTTGATTGAACATGTAGAATGTTGATTGGATTGTCACCGTAAATCATGTTTTTTTTCCCCTTCTTTTTCTCCCATTGTACTGTCTTATCTGTTTTTTTTTTTTATTTTATTTATGTTCCATTTTAGCTTTCTTAATATAAAAGTAGTTCTGTTACTTTTCTAAATCAGACATGATACTAATAATGTTGTCACATTCTAACATGCTACCAATGCAGATTACCAAATTTTGACCATTTGGATAGGTACGTTGCACGAAACGCCAAATATTATCTTACAGTAGGTATATAGCTGTACCTTTATGTCCACGACCCAAATGCGTTTTACAAAGCCACATTTGATTGGTTAAATGTTTTGCAACAATTTATTTCATTCACCGGTTTTAGGTCAAAATATTGTACTATATATAAAAAAATTCTTCAACTTCTGTTGGAAAGAGTTGTAGTTTTATAGTGAAACTATCTCCTATTTCAATTAAGCATAAATAATTAGAAGAACTTTTTGAATTTCCATATAACCTTTACCCAATACGATTTTTCCTTGCATCTGGCTTGTAACAAAATAAACCCCTTCAAAAGACAAGAGAAAAATATCTAAATTGGAATATAGACTGGTTTTTATCAAAGAAAAAGCTGCGACGACATATATTTCTTTCGTTAATTTCAAAAATATTGATAAATATGGTTTGAAGCGATCTTTGAATGGCGCCCAACTTTGTTAGTAAATTGTGTGTCACGTGACCAGCGTTTACGAAAATGGCGGCTTACGAAAATTTTCAACATGGGTTCCAAACACTTCTTATCCCCCCATTTTGATGGTCAGCGACTTTGATTCATTATTACAGGGCCTTTCATATGTTGTCATAACTGTTTGATAGGTGGAAAATGTCGACAAGGGGCAGACGCACAAGAGGCCGGCCGCCAAAAACTCCTTTGTCGTCGCAGAGACCTAAAACGAGCATAAATTTCTTGCGAAAGCCGAAGGCCCTTCAAAACAAAGATGAATCAAACAACAGTTCGAGATGCAGCACACCAGTCAGCATTCCCGGTACTCCAACCAGGAAATACATTAGAGGTGGAACTAGAGAATCGGCTCACAGGGGAAGAAGCTTCATTTCTCGTATTGTTTGTGGTGATGAAATGGACGAGGCATCCAGGTCGAGTATGGATATAGATGATAGTGTCATAGATGATGTGGAACTAATGCAAAATAATTCTGAAGACTCTTCTGATGAATCAGATTCAGATTACAGTGATGATAGTCTTAGTACTATTTCAAGTTCAATTGGAAGACGACAATTTCTTGTACGACGTCCAGTTAGTCCAGAAATAGATGACGATTCTGAACTTCCACCTCTCCTCTTACCTCCCAGTTCCAATGATTTGACTATACCGAATGATTATCTAATGCAATGTCTTAGTGTGTACGAAGTATTGCGTCACTATAGAATTATATTAAGACTTTCTCCTTTTTCATTTGATGATTTTTGTGCAGCATTGCTGTGTGAAGAACTTTCCGTTTTATTATCAGAAATACATATAACATTATTACGGGCATTAATCAGAGAAGAAGATGGCAATAATACAATGTTTGGTCCACAAGACACAAAAGACAGCATAAATATTTCACTTTTTCATATAGACTCTTTCACATGGTCGGAACTTGTTAGGGCTTATTTGGACAGTGATAAGCATTCAGATTATGATGATGCACTCAAAGCATTAGAAATGCCAGAGTACCCTTTTGTTCAACTTCCAGAGAGATTAAAAGTATTAAAGATTTTGACTGATATATTTCTTGGAACAAACAGCGTTAGAGAAGAAATTTTAAATGAAGGGAATATACAGTACGATGATCACTGCAGGGCATGTCATAAGTAAGTTTCCATGCTAATTATTTAAATCATATGTCTTTTTTAGTTGACATCTGCTGTACCAAATTGTGGTATGTGTACACTGGACAATATAAATTTCTTTGATATCTTTGTTCCGTATATCATTTCATTTAATTGAAAAGCTATCTTGAACATATTGATTCAATCAAATTGAATTTATTTAACATTCAATCATTGAATGTTAAATTAAATTTAATTAAATTCAACTTAGCAATATTTCAGCTGTATGCAGTGATAAGTACAAGTTTAGAATAAAAAAAAAAAAAAAAATCTTGATGAGGGGTGTTAACGATCAACTGGCACACTGAGGCAGCACAATTTATTTAATTTACAGTCCTCGTATTGATCCGAGTTCTACCGTTAAGATTCCGAGCTGATACCGTTTTTATAAACGTGCCAAAACGTGATGTATGGAGGCTTTTGTGAGGCATACTGGGAGTGTGCCCCCTTAAAATTGGCAGAGCATATGTATGCAGAAATTAATTTATCAGAATAGTCAATACTAGCAATGGCTGTAATTCTGCAAATCTCCTTATCTCCCACCTTCCCCTATACATGTACATGTATTATGTCTATGGTGTGTATCATCAATTTGATCATTAGACTCAAGCTTACACAAATGAAGAGTTAGACCCCAGGCAGGTGACCACATAATCTTCGTGGTTAGAGTCATGTGCAGGGTTCTCAAAAAGAATTGAAGTAGGAGTCTCAATTTATAAAGTAGGGGGAGAGTTGAGTGCCAAAGGCACGAACCGAGCGCCGCAAGCGCAAGTGGGGGAGAGTCCGAGAGGTTTTTTTTTCCCCCTTTCTGGTAGGCGGGGGGTACTTGAAAATTTTGAAATTCTAGATTGTAGGAGATGCATTCTGAGCATATTTTGCCATTGAATTCTCCAAAAAATTTTGGTACTCTGAAAGACATTTTTTTGTAAAATATACTACAATGTTGTATCAGTGGCAGCTGGTGAAAAGCAAGGTTATACAAAGCAATTTTCCAGGCAACTTTCATGAAAAAATCAGCCTCAGAATATCTCTTCTGCAAGAAGAATTGAAAAATGTTGTAATACCGGTATATAACTATAAATAACTAGAGGTCTCATATTTTAATCTGATTATTACTCTCACGTTGATTAATGAATGAAATCTCAAGGAATGTTGACTTAAATCCAGTCCCAGTGAAACTTAACTTTTTTTAACAGGACAGAAGGTCCTGTGTAGATAAAAATTTCACTGAACCTTCATTGCTTCCACAGGACCTCCTTTCTTTAAATATTTTTTTCTTAATTTCACAGGATACAACGTCCAGTAATCTTTTCGTAATCATCAATGACCTGAAAAAAATATTTTTGACTTGCAACAAAATTCGTGCTTTACTACAAAAAATAGGATCACGAGTGATGCTACCAAGCATAAATAGTAATGTTCTCGCTTTGAAAATTATCCGAAAACTTTAAATTACCGAAAAACCGTTAAATCTTCATCGATTTCCTTGCTTGTTTTTACGTTCCGTAAAGGGATATCCCAGCTTTTGGAATGTGACGACAGCACATCCTTCATGAGCAAATACTCCACTTGGAACACTTCGTGCATCTATATAGCAGTCTTCACAATAAACTTTTTAACTTACCAGCCAGGGGGACTTGTTCCAATGGAATTTTTACAAGTCCCCCATATCAAGACAATTTTTTCCAAGCCCAAGGTTTAGATCAACGACTGAAATAAATAGGTTCAGTTGGGTTTGAGATGTACGGTTGTACCTAGATTGATAATACTGGTGTGGCTTACTACTTTCGTGCTGTTTGACAGCATCAAGTTTGAACTTATTTGTTCCTTTGACAAACACGCTGTCAACTTCATGATTTCTGCACCAGTTGCAGAACATCAATTGCTTGTATTTCTCGTAGGCCAGCCAAGAATGATCTTTCGTCCATTGATGAAGAAATTTTCTTTCCGTGAATTCTTTATCATACTTTTTTTTGTCACCTGTCTTTCGTCTGCTGATGCTGGTCTTTTCAATTTTTTGCCGACATAGCGTAGAAAGCTCATGGCTGAGATTTATTTAGCCATACTTGTTGTTTACCATGACTTGACTCTTTTATTATATTATTAATCTCCTTTTACAGTTTCGACCAATCAAAAATTCTGATACATGATATTCCATCAAATTGACCAATCAGCGTAGCGGAAACAAAAAAGAAATATTTCGACTGACAAGATTGTCATAAAAAACCCGAACTATATATAGTGCTAGACTTTTGTTGCTAGGCAATGCAACACACCTTTTTTACCAATCGCAACGGTCTCGACAGATGACGGAAAACAAGATCAGAGTTACGCAAGAAAAGTAGTCACAGCTGAAAAAATTGTCACAAGCCAGTAGGACTTCTCAAATGTCAAATTTCACAAGTCCCTAATAAATTTCACAAGCCATTGGCGTCGGACTTGTTGCTAAATTCGCAGACTGATATAGTAGAACCAAGTGAAGTCCGAAATGTTGTGTAGTCGAAGTTCGGAGTTCCCACCGTGACGTCACCAGGAGTTAGATATATTTAGAAAATGGTGGATTTGTTAGTGTTCAGTTGATTGCAATAGTAAAAGTAATCGATAAGAAGATATAGATCAACAAAACGCGATAACGACAATTCACATAAACATAAAAATTGTTGGAAAATCCATGCTCGCCGGCACATTTTCAGAACCCTGCATGCGAGTCCAAAATTTTAGATAATCTGCTTGGTGGTATGACATGTCCATGTATGGAAGAATTTAAAATGTGCTACGTTAGGCAATAAAATCATCTTTCAATTACCAATTGAGGGATACAGGCCTCATGTGAGCCTCTTGTTTGTAATATTGTTCCTTCCAATTAATTTTTTTTGTAGACAATAGTTAAACTTTTATTTGATGCATTAATTTGTTATGTTCTATTCGAAACAGTGATTAGACATGCTAGAATTTTATTTAATTGTTGCAGTGAAATAAATTACCCCTAAATTGTGAACCTTAATGTTTTTATTTTAGGTTAGGGGATTTACTATGTTGTGAGACTTGTTCAGCTGTTTACCATCTGACCTGTGTTGATCCAGTTCTGGAGGAAGTACCGGATGAAGACTGGGTCTGCTCTGTCTGTAAAGCGCATAAGGTACCAGTAATATATTGTGACAATCAATATAATTTTAGGCAAGAAGGGTTAGGCAGTTGCTTGTTTTTAGCTCACCTTGCCAAAGGCAATGTGAGCTTTTGCCATCACTTGGAGTCCGTCGTCTGTCGTCCGTTAACTTTTCACATTTTAATCCTCTCCTCTGAAACCCCTCAGTCAAATGAAGTGAAACTTGGTAGGAAGCATCTATGGAAGGTCCTCTCTAAAGATTGCTAATTTTGTCCCGATCCATTAACAAACATGGCCACCATAGGCAATTCTTGTTTCTGGTTGGCCAATTTTTTTAAATCTTCTCCTCTGAAACCGCTTGGCCAAATGAACTGAAACTTGGTAGGAAGCATCTATGGCATATCCTCTATAAAGAATGCTCATTTCGTCCCGATCTGTTATAAAGGTTAACAAACATGGCCACCACAGGCAATTCTTGTTTCTGATTGATTGATTTCTAAAAAATCTTCTCCTCTGAAACCGCTGGGCCAAATGAATCGAAACTTGGTAGGAAGCATCCTTGGAAGGTCCTCTATAAAGATTGCTCATTTAGTTTCGATCCGTTTACAAACATGGCCACCATAGGAAATTCTTGTTTCTGATTGGTCGATTTAAAAAAATCTTCTTCTCTGATACCACTTGGCCAAATGAACCGAAACTTGGTAGGAAGCATCTATGGCAGGTCCTCTATAAATAATGCTCATTTCGTCCCAATCTGTTATCAAACATGGCCGCCACAGACAATTCTTGTTTCTGATTGGTTGATTTCTAAAAAATCTTCTCCTCTGTAACCGCTTGGCCAAATGAATCGAAATTTGGTAGGAAGCATCCGTGAAAGGTCCTCTATAAAGATTGCTCATTTAGTTCCAATCCATTAACAAACATGGCCACCACAGGCAATTCTTGTTTCTGATTGGTTGATTTCTAAAAAATTGTCTCCTCTGAAACCGCTCGGCCAAATGAATCGAAACTTGGTAGGAAGCATCCTTGGAAAGTCCTTTATTTAGTTCCGATCCGTTGACAAACATGGCCACCAAAGGCAATTCTTGTTTCTGATTGGTTGATTTCTGAAAAATCCTTGGAAGGTTATCTATAAAGATTGCTCATTTAGTTCCGATTCGTCAATAAACATGGCCGCCACAGACCATTCTTGTTTCTGATTTTCCATTTCTAAATATCTTCTTCTTTGTACATGTAACTGTTTAGCCAAATGACCAAAACTTGGTGGGAAGCACCTATGGGAGGTTCTGTATTAAGTTTCCTCAAAGCAGAATGAAAGGTGAGCGACACAGGCTCAGCTCACTGAGCCTCTAGATTTAATTTACAGCAAAATATTAATTCTGAAAATTGCTTATAGAAAGTGTTGAATGATTGTTATATACCAAATTGCATTATTGGTGATAAAGGATTTTTGTTTGTTTTTAAGGAAAATACAATTGTATGATTAGACTCATTTTGTAACATATTTTTTTGCCAATCTGATTAACACCCGACAGACCCTAGAGGTTATATCCAGATGAACTTTCATATATGAATACTTATTAAAAAAATGAACCAATCAGGGAACCTTAAGTTTGAAATGTGATAATAAAAAAAAGTTGAAAAAATGCTGTTAAGATTATACCAGCCACATTTTCATTAGCTGATTACGAATTCATTTTAATGTGACCTCTAATCAAGTTTTTTCAGATGTAAGGGGAATCATATTATAACAGCTTATTTTAATTTGTTAATTATTGTATAGTAGTGATAAAGTAGTCAAGTTTATAAGAAACATTCTATCGAGTATGTATGTTTAATAACATTATTACATTTTGTTCATGATCGGTTAGGGTTAATGTATTTAACACCACATTCAACAATATATCAGTTATATCGTGGCGGCAAAGTTTATTGGTGGAGGAAATCAGGGTACCCAAAGAAAACCACAGACCTGCAGCATGATGAGGCTGTCTAAATAAATGCTTTCGTACACTTTGAAATTCATACAATTTTCAGTTGCTATTTCAGTTTTCAGTTCGTTGTATTTTTAACATTAATGCACATGCAGTTTTTGTCTTCATTTTTTCACCTACTTGCACGAAAGCCAAATAAAAAAGATAAAAAATTCTATTTATTCAAACAAATTTTTCCATAGTTTTCACTTGTCTGAATCCAATTTTACTTGTCCCGGGCTGTGGGTTAGCATGAAAACTGCACATGTAATATAAAATGTAGTGTCATTCAAAGCAATGTTTTTCAATGGATTTTATTTCAGGTTCGAGGGGTAACAAATTGTGTCTCGGAAGCAGAAAAGAGTGGTTTATTAATCAGACAAGAACCGATAGGTTATGATCGACACAGAAGAAAGTACTGGTTTTTGATAAGAAGAATTATAGTGTAAGCATATGGAAACATTTTTTAAGATTCACTGATTTAGCCAGTTTTAAATCCATAAAAACATGCTAAATTGTCTAGAATGAGTGATCACTTTTTAAATGAACCCAGTAGTCTGTCTATTAACAAAAAACCCAGTAATTTAGTGGCTTTGATTAATTGGCATAGACCGATCAACATTCAACAAATAGAGAGAAAAAAATTTTCTTTATGAGAGGATGCTTGAGCAATATGACGGTGAAAAAAGTAAGTTTTAGCATTTAAACAGCTGTTAAATTAATAAGGCAATGGAACAGAGGACCTGTCCACATATCTTCTTTTTTCTTATTTTTTGTTGAAAAAAGCATTCCAGAGTATTTTCAAACATTACATGTGGACTGTTTCCAAATTATGGAAGTGTCAGTTGATATTAAAAATATGCATGTACAATACAGTAGTCCCCCTCTTATATAGCCCCTCTCATCAGAACAGATTTTAGATGAGCTAAGAAAGTAAATTACTACTAATTTGCCCTCTCAAGAGTGGCCACCCGTCTTTTGAGGTCACTTTTTCATTGTAAAAGGAGTGGTCTTATAAGAGGGGAACTACATTTTGACTCTTTAAATTTTCAGCGAAGGTGACAATGAAGTGTGGTACTATAGTACACGTCCTCAAATAGAAGAGCTGTTAGAAGTTTTAGATAAGGACAAGTGGGAGCGAGACCTAGTCATGTGTATTAAAGAGATTAGAGAGGAAATTGTAAAACAGATGTTAATAAGCGAGGAATTGACTAATGCTAGTAAAGGAACCAGGAAGTCGGCCATTGATGTAGAAATAGGTATTCTATATATAGATAACTATCTACTTTATTTTAACCCTTTGAAACATACTGTATCAGTGATGAACTTTTGATACTTGAAGTATTTGCTCTTAAGATTTTTGTCATGTACATTTAAGATTAGGTTAAGTTAGGTTTATCGTGTTTAACACCATTTTCAACAATATTTCAGTTATATCGTGGCAGTCAGTTTTATTGGTGGGGGAAACTGGAGAAAACCACTGACAAACTTTATCACACAATGTTTTACCTCGCCTGAGCGGGGTTCGAACTCACAACGTTTGTGGTGATGGGCACTGAATACATATGTAGTTATAAACCCAACTACCATACGATCACGATAGCCCCCTCTCAATCTTTTCCTTTGATTGACAGACCCAAATTTAAGAGTTTTATTCTAAGTCTGAAAAAAGAAGAGATAAACCAACTTTGACTGACGTTTCTAAGCTGTCCACTGGAACTTCTGTCCAAACCTCTAGTTCCTGGCTAGTTCAAATATCTAGTCTCTCCATTATCCATTAGTTCCCCAGTTTGCTGTGGTATTAAATCTATATGTCACCCCCATAGAGCCTCCACAGTGTTATCTTTCCTACAACTGATCATTTATTCCATTGTTAATAACATCTAAGCAAACTTATATTCTAGCTCACATACAAAAAACACAGTCAGAAAGAGCCTTACAGAAGGAACAGAAAGAAAAAGAAAGAAAAGAAAAAGAGGAAGAAGAAAAGAAAAGGCTTGAGGAGGAAAAGGAACGGGCTGAAAATCCCGAATATATAGAATCTGAAAAAAAACAAAATGGAGAAGAAAAGATGGTATTTATTAGATAATAAGGGTTTATGTTTATGGATGTGGTTTGTCTTTCAGAATGTAGAGATATGATGGTCTTGAGATTAAGACTGTTACCTGATACTCTATCATTACTCTTACCAATGAATTATCAGTTCAAACATTGCTTACACCATCTGCTCAACATGCACCTTAAGTGAGAATGTTTACCAGATACTTGCCAAGGCTCTATAATTTTATCAAGCTATTCTGGCTTTCTTAAACACTGGTTGCCATGAAAGCTGAAAAATTGCTGAAGGTAACAGAAAACATGTATGAAATTGACTATATATACTTGACTCTAAAGGATTCCAGTGGCCGTGGTGTTCGTGATCGTATGGTAGTTGGATTTTCAACTACCTGTGTAATCAGTGCCTAAAGCCACTAAAGTTGTGAGTTCGAACCCAATTCATGGCTAGGTGTACTCGATAGAACATTATGTGATCAAATTTATCATTGACTTGCTACAGGTTGGTGGTTTTCTCCTGGTACTGTAGTTTCCTCCACCAATAAAACTGACCATCACGATGTAACTGAAATATTGTTGAAAGTGGTGTTAAACACCATAAACCTAAACCTCAGACTAAAGGATTCCATATATGAGTTTTGTCACATATTAATATATCAGTTTTTTTATCCCCTCGCCAACGAAGTTGCAAAGGGATATAGTAACACTGCCGTCCGTAACATTCTTGTGAACACTCTAGAATCAACATCCTTCAATGGATTTTGACCAAACTTGGTACATACTTAGTCCTTAAGAGAATCTGGAACCCTATTGATTTTCAAGGTCACCAGGTCAAATTTTTAGGCCAGGGGATATGCCACGCTTTGCATTGCCCTTGTTATGTTTTATATTTGCTAATTCTAGGAGAGTGTTGACATTTGCAATGAAGTTTCCATGACAACTACTGCAACAGCATCTACACATTCTGTAACAACAGATACAGAAATGATGGATCAAAGTAAAGTTATGGTAGAGGAAACAGAAGTGGTGAAGACTACTACTACAACTACTACAGTCAAAACAGTCACGTCATCTACTACAGTCACATCTAATAGTACTACTGATTCTAAAGAACCAACGTCAAATGGCGCAAAGATCATTAAAATAACTCCTGAAATGTCTGTCGAAATATTCAAAAATTCAAACTCCAATTCGTCTGGGAAAGGAAGTGATACAAATACTATAGTTAAATCAGACTTGTTAGGCGATAAAAAGGAGGAAAATAAATCAACAATTATGAATGTTCAATCCCTTATACCAAATGTAAAACCTACGTTACTGAAAGTCCAAGATACGACCGATTCTTCACAGAAACAAACCCGTACAGTATTGATAGTTAATAGAGAGGGTAACAAGGTAACGTTAGCTGTCAGTAAACAGTCCATTACACCAGATCAGAATACTCCTAGTACAGCCATAGCCATGTCACGGTCATTAAGTAACTCTGTTACAACAGTCTCTGCAGCAGGTATGTAATAGTTGTTATTTTTTTTTCATGCAATTTTTATGTACATGTATTTTATATTTGTGGCGACTCGACTTTCTCTGGCACAGATTTTACAGAAAAAACACTCAAAAAAGTTTAATCTTCAAATATGTTTCTAGCATACGACCAACTCTTTTAAACTAATTATAACATTTATAAACCGAACACAAAAGTTGGTTCCAAGAAAGTTCATTAGTGTAAACAATATTTTATTGTTGAAGAATAAAGTACATTTTATAGGAACCGCATTGGTGGCGTAATGGTTAGCGTGCTCTCCTCTAGTGCGGTAGATCGTGGGTTTGAGTCCCAGTCGGGTCAAACCAAAGACTATGAAATTGGTATTTGTTGCTTCTTCACTAAGCACGTAGCATTAAGGAGAAAGAACAAAGACTGGTTGGCTCGGAATCAGAATAATGTGTCCGAGTGGAGCGACATGTCTAGCCTTGGACTGTTGTTTCAGTAGCACTATAAAAATCCAACTCAGCGTTTTGGTCTAGAACAAAGCGGACCTCATCTTCTCATTGAAAATGAATTAGTTCTCGCCATGATATAGCTGATAAATTGCTGAATTGGCATTAAACAACAATCAATCACTCACTACATTTTACAGGTGTCAAACAATAATGATTAAAATGATCAACAATTAGGTTTGGAAACAAGCCAGGTGCTTATATGAATCTGTCTCCTTTTAATTTATACAAAATATTATCAGATTATCGCAATAAGGAGATTAGTTTTAGACAGGTTTTACTGAAATCAATTAACTTCCATTTGAAACTATACCATTATTGTCGGGCATAAAACTTAACAGGGGCCCAGTAGGCCAAGATCACTTAAATTTGAACTTGGCCTCTGAACATTTTTAGACAATAGCCCGACTGGCTACTAAAATTTTGAATGATTCATGTGCAAGGTCAGTTTCGGGCCAAAAAGTTTTGCTGTGTTACTAGAATTGTTATTTTAGGGAAGACAGCTGGTAACTGCAGCATAAATCATTAAATGCTAAGTTTTGTCCATGATTGTTGTACAGTGAAACCTGTCTTAACAGAACCCTGGCTGAACAGGAATCCTGTATAAACCTGTCTTAACAGAACCCTGGCTGATCAGGAATCCTGTATAAACCAAACTTTGAATAAAGTCCAAATGTAGGATAGCTTTGTAAATTCAGCCTGTATAAACTAAACACCTGTCTATTCCGAAAAGATATGCTGGTCCTGAGGAGATTCTGTGTAGACGGGTTTCACTGTATATTTTTTTATTTACTTCCTCGATGCATTATACACTGTACATGTAATTATATTATCGATGTTATATCTTCAAATTGTAGATTCTAGGAAGATGATGATAACCAGGTCAAAAACCGGGTCACTTACACCCAAAACATTTACAGATTCCGTTACTGCTACGACTAATTCCAAATCTGTCAGTAAATCATCGTATTCAGAGGATCTGCTTGTCATCAATAAAGATGGAGATATAACGAGGATAACTCGTAGTAAAAGTTCTATATGGTCACTCCAATCACATCAATACTTCAAATTAGGTAAAGAATTTTTTATTTGATATACAGCTCTAGATAAACTAAACAGATGACATCTAACATGGTCAAGTCAAACCAAAGACTGTAAAATTAGTATTTGCTGCTTCTCTGCTAAGCATGCAGCATTAAGGAGTAAGAGCAAAGACTGGTTGGCTCGGAATCGCAATAATGTGGCATAGTGAAGCGACATATCTATCCATGGACTTTTGTTGCAGTGAACTAGCACTAAAAAAAATCCAACTAAACATGTTGGTCTAGTACAATGTGGACATCATCATCTGATCGAATGTAATTTGTTCTCGCCATGATATAGCCCAAAAAAAAATGATCATTTGGTGTTAAACAACAATCACTCACTCACTCTTAACACTCTACATATATTTGTATCAATAAAACTTTTATACTTGAAGATATGCATGTGACTTTTCAATAACAATTATGAATAATAACATTTTTACAGAAATTATGACTTTTTGAAAAATATACATTTCCAATCATCGAGTACATACATATTTTCCACAGTTTTCTATGGAGATCTTTAAAACTTTGCACAATTTTTGCACACATATTGAAGTTATGTACCTGACATGAATAAATGGTAGAGAAAACCAAAGAGGCATTCAAGAATGGAGAATACAGAGACACATACAACATTGGACACAAGACACAGAACAAAGACAAACAAAGCAAAAAAAACACATTGCAATTTTGTACTTTTTCACCTTCGTGTCCAAGTTACATGGTATGATCCATGAAACACCTTGCTATATCTATTCTTGGATTTTTACCTGTTTGTTTGATAAATTCAGTTTTGTTGATTTAATTTGTGTATATTTCAGGAATGGAATCTAATTTCAAGAACTATACTAATCAGTATTCATCAAGTACGCTTGCCTTGAATAAACATCAGCACAATGAAGAAAGGGACAAGAAACGTTTTCTCTCACATAAATTCAGCCTGACACCTATTAGTGACTTTAAATGGAATGGATCTTGCCATGGAAGGAAAGCTGTAATGCTTCAAACTTTGATTATGACAATTATAAATCTAGAGTCTAACTTACCTACTGCATTGTTACATCCAAACTGGTCATTACATAGACAGAGTTGGGCGAATGCTTTACAAATGTGTCGGACTCCTAGTGATTTTGGACTAGCACTTTCAATTTTAGAGAGTTGTATGAAACCAGTGATATTTAATCCAGTATGGACTGAATCGTTAGGTAAAGTATTTACATTAATGCACTTATGGAAAGCTTTTTGAAACACACAATTTACCAGAAATTCGAACCCCGTTCATGGTGAGGTATACATACTCGATACAACATTATGTGATAAAGTTTGTAAGTGACATGTGGCAGGTCAGTGATTTTCTCCAGGTACTACGGTTTCCTCCACCAATAAAACTGACCGCCACGATATAACTGAAATATTGTTGAAAGTGGCAAAAAAAAAAAAGCTAGAAATCAAATATCAGTTGTCAACTCATATGCGAAAATGAGCCAATATGATTTTCTATGAGATTATTTTGTTTGGTACAATGTTGTGATGATTTTCCCAGAAAACACCAGCTACTTGTGCCAATGTAAAACTTGTTATTCTCTGATTACTGTAGCAACTTTCACCATCCAACTTTGTTACCACCAGATAGCTAAGAATTGGCAGAAAGTAGGTTTAAATAATCAAAGTACAATAGCATCAATTTTATGCTGTTGAAATATTACATTTAGATGATGGCATGGTATAGAACTAGAAAGCTTCAATATAAATTCATGTATAAACCCAATACTGAAAGTCACATCTCTTATTTTATTTGTTGTTCTGTTTTCATATGGCTGCTTAGCCATATTGCAGTATTATTTCTGAAATCCTCCATTGTATGTTAAGCAATGTAACTGATTAAGGATTATGTAATGTTATTTCTGAAATATTGTTGAAAGTTGCATTAAATGCCATACGGTATGGGCATACCCAAACCATAACCTAAACCTATAATGTTATTTCAGGTCATTCAAGATATCTTAAAATAACGTCTGCTGATAGGGAAGAAATGAAGAAAAAAGAGAAAGAATACAGAAAAAGGAAAGAAGAGGAAGAAGATGCTAGACCTTTAGTGTGGATTAAGTACACTCTGGGACTGAAACATCAGGTAAATAAGATATCTATTGGTGATCCGAAGGCTTGGTGCTGTCTCATATTCACCTTTATTGCTTGTCTTTTGATTTTAAGCCATGTTCACTTTCAATGTGGTCTGAAATTTTCCTATTTTAATACAACAATGCTGGGAGCTTTTCAATGCCATAATTATAATTGAGGTTACATATGTGAATAGTGATAGAATGCAAAAATAAAGTATGACTATTAAAACAGTTACAATCCTAAGTGATGAAAAATAATATCTCTGAAAAGTGGAAAAGGGGGTCAATATTTATGTCTCCCTCGTTCCTTGTTTTTGTGTCAAATATAACCTTTAATTTATTTTGTTGTAAGCATTGTGTTTGATTAAAAAGAATTCAGTGACAAACATATTGTTATGTCTACACTTACACTTGATTTCTTTGGGTCATACATGTACCAATGTGCTTTGGTTTCATAGATAAAACCATTTTTTACTAAAAAGACAAATATAGTTTTAAGACTAGAAAACAAAAATAAGAATAAATTCAGGATTAATAATACTGTTGGCTAATAGGCCTTTAAGTATGAAAATTTAGAAATCTAATTTTATGTGTTTGATGTTGTGTTTATATATTCACGTAAGAGTCCTCATCCATGTCATTGTGCTTATGTTTACCATTATCAGCTGTTGTTTATCAGTAACTCCCTGCCCACTTTGCTGTATATAATGACATTTTAATGCGCATGTCTCCCGATCAGGCTGATCGGATGTTACGTCTTTAAGTGACGTGGAAAGGCTATGTGAGATTAGTTCAGATGAACAAGTATTAATATAAATTTTACACTTGGAAAGAGTTTGTATCAGATTTGTTCCTTGAAACAATTGCATTATATTGAAATTGCACACAAATGCATATTTGAATTTGATATTATTCATCTAATAGGTGTGGAAGCAAAAGGGTGAGGAATACAGAGTGACAGGAGGTCAAGGTTGGTGCTGGAGGAGTAATACACGTTCATTCAAACTTGTTCCACAGGATACCGTTGGTCTTAGATGCGTGGCAAGAAAACTTCAAGCAAGAAAGCGCAAAAACGAGAAAGATGCAAATTTAGCATCAAAGGAGAATGATTCTTTAGTTTCATTGAAAACTGAAGTGAAAGATGAAATTAAAACTGAAATAAAGGAAGAGAGTGACATGGAAGTTGATGAAGTAAAGAAAGAAATTGTTATTGATTCAGTTGTAAAAACTGAAAATGTAAGTGAAGTCACTAGTGAAACTAAAAGTGATATTAAACTTGAAACTGGTGAAACAGATGCAGCAAAAGAACAGGAAACCAGTGATATTAAACTTGAAACTGGTGAAACAGATGCAGCAAAAGAACAGGAAACCAGTGATATTAAACTTGAAACTGGTGAAACAGATGCAGCAAAAGAACAGGAAACCAGTTTATCTTATTCTGATCTCTCAAGGAAAGAGGAAGACATGTGCAATACAACAGAACAAATAAAAATAGAAAACCATGATAATGTGAAAATGGAGAATGTTGATATCGAAAATAATAGTCCGGTGAAAAAACCTGATTCGGATGTTGAAATTGGTAGTCCGGTGAAAAAAATGGAGGTAGATGTTGAAAATGATAGTCCAGTGAAAAAAATGGAGTTGGACGTCTTTATGAGTGCTCCGAGTAAAAGACCGAAAGTTGTAGCACAATCATTAGAGAAGTTGGAAATTAACGTTGTTGAAGAAAGCGACGAAAAAAAGGTGATCAGCGTTGGCAGCAAATATCATACAGTTACAATCAATACCGCAGCAAGTAAATCATTACCACCCATCTTAAAGATAGACACTCTTGATATCAGTAAAGCTCTCAATGAAAGAACATATTACGATAAAATCACCAAACCTTATGCAAAACTTGACATGCTGCTTGCCAAGAGAATCAAACAAGATGAAATAGAAACCAAACAAAGGCAAGCATTACAACAACAAATAAACTGGAAATTGAAAATACAGTCTAATCCTGGTACTGTTAAAGAAGAAGGAGACGATAACGCTGATGAAAATGAAACGGGTACGGAGAGCCCTGATCATGACATAGTTATACATAGTGATGAAAGTTCACCTTATACTTGTTATTCATATTTATGCAGAAGTGAAGGGAAAAGTATGTGTTATTCACCACTCTGTATTCATAGTAGATCTTTAGACGAGGAATTGACGACAGGACTCGAAGACAGCACAAATAAGACGTGTGAAGACGAGGCAGAGGATGAGGATGTAGATATTGAGGGAGATAAAGATGATAGCAGGAATGAGGAGGATGAAGATAAGGATGAAAAAAATGAGTCGACAGAGGAAAAGATGGACGTAGACATTGAATCTAACAATGATAAAAAGAATGATGTGAAATTGGAAGTTGACGTTCATGAAAAGAGTGATTTAGATGTATCAAAAGAGGAAAAGAAAGTGACTCCTTCTGGATCCTCAAATGTTAAAACAAAAGAGGGGACAAAAACAGAAGATGCTAAGAAAAAAACTGCAATGAACAGTGTTCCACCGATCTTACAAAATAAAAAGAATGCGTTTTTCACTTCCGCACAATTGGCACTTAAGCAAGCTATTGAAAAAATGAGTGTTGACGAGCTAAGAACTAAAATGCCTCCAATGCGTTGTACGAAGGACAAAATTAAGTTAATAAAATATTCAAGATTTGGACAAAAAGCACAGTTAAATAAGAAGAAAGCAAGTTTACCTGCATGCCATAAATTTTTATCTCCAAGTGGGAAAAGGACACTGTTTGCTTTGGAAAAGTATGATCTAAGAAAATTAGCAAGGAGATCTGGTAAAATAGAAACTAAAGCATTCAATTACAATTGTAAAATGACAAATGTGAATTGGATTTATCCCTGTCCACGACCTGTCTTCAAAACTGCATGGAAATTCAGGACGCAAACTGTGCGGACGTTTGGTGCTGTTGCACTACAAATGCGTATTATGTACGTATGTCTTAGATGGGATGATATCTCAATTAAATCTCCAGTGGGAGGAACTAACACTGTGTCAACAGAAACTGAAATCACTACGAAGGAACTTCTAAAACGTAGAGATGTAGGACCTCACATGCTCAAATCTGAGTTTCTAGTCAGGAAAATTGTTGTGCCTTTAGGAATAACGACACAACCAAAAGGTAAGACTTGTTATGTGGATTGTTATATTTCTTGATACTCTATTTTTATATGTGCTTCTGAAATGGAAACAACAGTAAACAACAGTAAGCTTGAAAATATTTTAGATTCTCCTCTCTTTGACACACATGGTTTCCAAATGACTGAATGAAATCTCAAATTCTTCTTTTGCATGATTGCTACTAAGAAAAGTTTGAAGATACCAAAGTTATAAATCGAAAGACAGACAATACAATGGCCAACAAAAAAGGAACAAAAGGACAAACTTGTGTTAAAACACAGATCAACCTTTATTTATATCTGACAGCAAAATGTGTCATGTAATGGTCGTGTATACACATATATGGTGTTGTCATTTCTTAACAATGTCAGTCATTTTCTATAAGCAACTGTTTTCCATAATTTTACTCTATGTTTTGCACTCATTTTTCAAGAATTTTTTTTTAACTTTTAAAAAGGATCTTTTTATCATAACATGAATAAGGAGAATATACAATTAAACTTATAGCCCACATATACTTCTAGTCCAGAAAATATAGTTTTGGTATATTCTATAATATTCCGGTTTTCTCCAAACTATAAAACTAGCCACCAAGATAAAACTGATCATATTGTTTAAAGTGGCATTTAACACAAAAAAATCCCCCAAAATTCAATGGATGGCTCTGATAATGACTTGTAGGAACATTATTGTATCTACATATATGTAGTCAATTATAATAAAGCTTTTTGTTTTTCTTCAAGTTTACCACCATGCCATACATTTTTATCTCCAAGTGGAAAAAGGTCACTGTTTGCTTTAGAAAAGTATGATCTCAAAAAATTAGCATGGAGATCTGGTAAAATAGAAACTAAAGCATTCAATTTCAATTGTAAAATGACAAATGTGAATTGGATTTATCCTTGTCCAAGACCTGTCGTCAAAACGGCATGGACAATCATTGTCTGTCAAGTTAGACATCAAGATTACACAAGGGCAAAACATAAAGTGATTCAATGGACAGTTATATTTCAATTTTTCCTCTGTATACATTTTTCAGAGAAATACACACCTCAGAGAAGTGGTTTGAGAGAAAGAAAGAGAGCAGAATCTCCCAAACAAACGGAACCAAGTGTTACAGAAGTATGGGTTCCTGAGGAAGAGTTAGAAATCTGGGAAATCAAACAGTTTGGTGAAAAGTGAGTACAGACAATTGCTATAAATGTAAAATATATGTACATCATGATCATTATGACTTATAAAAATAACCCTGTAGATGTGGTAACTTCTCTTTAGGAGAATAGCATTGGGAAAAAATGATGTAATCATTCAACTGCACACAAAATAGCCTGGTGTCGCCACTTTCAACAATATTTCAGTATTATTGGTGGAGGAAACCAGAGAAAATCACATAATGTTGTATTGAGTACACCTCACCATGAATGGGGTTCGAACTCACAACTTTAGTGGTGATAGGCACTCATTGCACAGGTAGTTGTAAATCCAACTACCATACGATCACGGCCCCTAAGAATAGCTTGAAAAAGTTGCCAAATGCTATAACCTAATAACTAATGCCCTATGTAGACCTTGATCTATTGTTTGATTCTCACAGGTTTACAGGTGGGACATATGTGAATGATATAAATATTTAGGAAATATTTTTAACTCTGTTAAAACATTGGGCTGCATGTGAGAGTTTTGTTTAATGCCTTTTTATATCACTTGGCATCAGTTAGTTTTCCACATTTCAATCTTTTCCATAAATAAATTGAATCAAAACTTTGCCAGGAACTGGGTGGGAATATTTTTTTTCAGAAATATAAGATGGTCGCCACCACAAGGCATAGTTTTAAGATAAAGCCTTACAAGGAAATGTTATTAAAGTTATCTTCTCAGCAACTATCCAGCCATTTGAAAGAAAACAAAGAGAGAATATTCCTTGTTATTCCTCTACAATGTTTACATTTTTGCTTTGGTCAGAAATCCATCAACGGATATAAATAAGCCAAAATTTAAACAGGCCAATATTACTGGATCAGATGAGCCTCTACTTTAATTTTTATTCTTTCTGACCTCACACAAAGACCATTACTTTCTTTAGATGTTTCTGATTTTGTTTTCTACGTATTTAGACTTGCTAAACAAAGGGCAGCATTGACAGAGAAGGTCAATCAAGAGCAAGCTAACCAGACAGCAGTCAATGCAGCTCAGCTCAAAGCAACGCTAGAAATGCAACTGAAGCAACAACGACTAGCACTACAACAGAAACGATTGTTAGAAGCACAGGGTAAAACAACAGAGGCTGCCTCCACAACTCCATCCATTATTACAGCCACATTATCTAGTTCTGGAGGAGGTACAATCATCAAAACCATTAGCACTTCAACTGGTTCCCTGATTGGTACAGGGCCTACCAGTATACTGAAGAATGTCCAGGTTCAACCAAAATCACTATTATCACCATCAGGTAATCTGTCTTTTATTTATTACTAAATAAGTTAATTCTAATATGTATTACAGTAGTTCCCCTGTTATAATGCCCCTCTCACCAAAGACCACCACTCTTATCAGGCCAGATTTAAGATGCACTGAGATAGTTACAAACTAGTAATTTGTCACCCTCAGGAATGCCCACCACTGTTATAGGGATGGCCTTACAAGAGGAGGACCACTGTATCATATACCATTCTAATATGTATTAGAAATGCCTGTACCAAGTCAGGGTCATTACAGTTTTCACAGTTTTCCGGTTGTTGACTGATTTTGTCTGTTTATATACTTATGAGTTTTGACTTTCCCTTTGTAAGATTGTTCGGAGTTCGGTAATTTTGTTATTACCCTTATGTAATGTTAGATTCATGGACACAATGTCTTTACTGCTATTGGTGGTGGGTTTTTAACATGACTTTCAACAATATTTCAGTTGTACAGTAGTCCCCTCTTATTAGACTGCCCTTTCTGCAGTGAAAATGTTGCCTTATAAGAGGGGTGGCCTCTCTTGAGAGGGGCAATTTAGTAGTATTTTGCAACCATCTCCAGTCATCTGAAATCTGTTCTGATAAGGGGGCCTTAGGGGGGGTGGCCTTTGGTTGGAAGGGACTACTGTAGCTGTTAGGTTTATTGGTAGAGAAAACCACTGACCTGTCACAAGTCATTGACAAACTTTATAACAAGTATGCCTCACCGCTGGCAGGAATCAGACTGACAAACTGTAATGTGTAATGATGATAGATATTTATTGCATAGATACATGTATATGAAAATCTAACTACTGTGAAAGTTCTTTTATTCGTTGACACCAATTTTCATGGTTTCTACAAAATGCATTGATCCGTGGGTTCTTGATTTTGTGGTTTCAAACATTACAGGCAACAATCAATGGGAAAATGGTATTTCGGTAGATTTTTATTTTTGTGGTTTAGGTGGAACATGAAATCAGTGAAAATTAGAACCCCTCGATTAATAATGATTTCACAGTACCATATGATCGCAGCATTTTTTATGACATAACTTTAATAAATATTATTAGATTGTATTTATAATCTACAGATGTTTTAATGTACCAATATATCTCTATATGACGAGATACTACACAAAGCAATCGTACTCAACAGGGTAGTACATTAATTGGTATCCTATGTTTTTTAAACTCTTACAATTTTTTAATTTTCTTTCAGTTACATCTGCTGTATCATCAACCACTCCTAACCAACTGGTGAAGGTCCAGCTTCCGAAATCTACTATACAGATACAACCAACCACCCGTCTGACCTTGGCTCCTAAACCAGGAACGGTATCTACAACTTCTACGTCCAGTGCTACACCAACCAGGATTGTTATACCAGCCAACACTGCTACTGCTGCTACTTCTGCTCCAAAATGTAAGTCATATGATGTTTTGTTGTTGTTGATGTTTGATGGTGTTTAATGTCACTTTCAATAATATTTCAGTTATATCGTGGCTGCCAATTTAATTGGTGGAGGAAACCGCAGAAAACCACTGACCTGTCGCAAGTCACCGACAAACTTTATCACATAAAATGATAATGTTGTACACCTCGCCCTGATCGAGATTTGAACTCACAACATCAGTGGTTATAGGCACTGATTGCACAGGAAGTTGTAAATCCAACTACCATACGATCATGACCACGATGGCCCCGTAAGTTATATGAACATTACTTGCAGGCATAACCTCAAGACATCATGTCAACCTGGATTGTTACATGGGAGCACTATTATCAGCAATTATAATGTTATAATGATAAAGGTACATAGGGTTGGGAACCAGTTAACTTATTTAACCTAGCCACATTTTTGTGCATGTCTCAAGCCAGGACCTGGATTTCCAACATCATATGTCGTGTTCGTTTTATATGTTCAATGAGTTGAGTTGAAAGGTGATTATATGTTTTGTTGATATTTGTGTCACTATTTAAGAAGAAAAAAGGCAACGGACAAACAATGGTATATTAAACACTATTCACAATACTTAAGAACAAGCAACACAAACTCCACTAAAAACTGGATGGAACTCAGGTGCTGTGGAATTTCTTTTCATAATGGTCATACAATATCACAAATTGTGATACCAGTTGTAAATAATTTTAATGTTTAGAAATGAATTTTAAAATCAAAGCCCAGATTTTGTACAAGAAAGGATCTGATGACAGAAAGTGCAATTATAATGGTTATAATTAAAACCATTAATGGAATGAAATATACAATTCATCCTTAAATAAACATAAATGTATATGTAGAGTTGAACACTGAAAACTTGAATTATGATTAGCAATTTTATTACAAGAAACACAATAATCATAGAAGTATATGATCTCAATCCATACTTAAATAATAAAATGAGACGTTTGTTTTTACAGTATCAGTTGGAGTAAGACCACAAGGAACTACTACTTCAAGTACATCAGGACAGAGTCAAGTACAAAACCTACAGATTATACAAGGTCCCTCTGGTCAACTGCAAGTCAGAGGTCTTTTGCCAGGTAGTTTTAATTTTTAGCTAGAAACTCTTTGTTGAAATGTTTTGTGTTAGTCAGAAAGGATGTGGATGTAAATGAACATGAAAGACTATTCAATTTTACATTGACAGAAATTAAAGTAAAGGAACAGCACTTTTATTGCTCGGGGAATTTGGATTGGTCAATCAGTTTAGGTCTTCTGTCTAAGATTTTGCATGTGACTTGGCACAATGTCAATCATCTTAAGCTCTTCACATTTTAATATTATTCATCTAAAACAACTAGATCATTTTAATTGTGGCTTTGCAGAAATGATTTGCGGGTTTTCATCCAAAAAAGATTTTTATGTTATGAACTGACATCCAGTATAGTATAACCACCAAATTCTGATTGGTTGAAATACAAAGAGAAGAATCTCAGAAATCATTTAGCCATTTGAATTGAAAGATTGATCTATGAATTGACCAAATCAAGCATACAATCATTTTTATTGATTATATGAATTATTCATTTTTAGCTTGCCTGACACAAAGTCACGTGAAGTATTGTCATCACTTTGTGTCTGTCCTCAGCATCATCTGTAAACTTTTCACATTGTCATCATCTTTTCCAAAACCACTTGTCCAATTAAAAGTAAACTTTGTGGGAATGTTTGTTGATCATTTTTACATGATTTATTTCCTCATTGTAAATCTACAGCAGCAGAAACAAGAGGCCATAACATGCCAAAGAGGTTGTTGACTGTTTATGCGGAGTTTAGTTTTTAAATTTTGATGATTTTTCCTTTATTTTTTATATATAATTCTCTTTATGTAATATACCAGCATATTTTATATGGCTCTTACCACTTTCAAGATATGAGTCAAAATTGGACCAACACCCTAAAATTTAGAATTTTATATTAAGTTTGATTTTGATTTTTTTTTTCTGTAAGTTTCAAAACATTTGAAACCAGTGAGTAACTCTAAGTTACACTGGCAAGTGATAACAAGATCTACGTCATGTATAGAACCTGTGGTTTCATGTTAATCTAGTTCAGAGAATAGATATTGCTCTCATGTTTTAAAGTTTGAAAGTTCAAAATACACAGTGTATAAAGATGATGCACATTAAAATTTGTTTGTGCAGTCAAGATATCTGAACGGTATTTTAGAGCTGAAGAAGAGTTTGAAGATACCAAAGGGGTCATCAGAATCCATAATTCAAAGGACAGACAACACAATGGCCATAAGAAAAAAGGACAAAAAGACAAACAACGATCTACAAAACATTACACATAAAACTAAAGATCGAGTAACATGAACCCCACTAAATCCAAGGGTAAACTTAGGAATATTAAGTGAATGAGAACATTTATAATTAGATAAGTATAAGTGTGGTTTAATCTAATTATTTCTTAATGCATTTTAGGCCAGCAAATTATTCGGCTTCCAGATGGCAGACTACAGCTTCTTACCATGCCACAGAACCAGCAGGCATCCCAGCAGGTCACTCAAGCTTCTTCATCGCCCCAAATATCTATACAGAAACCAACAGTCGTAGTCACCTCACCTTCATCAGTCACTTCATCTCCTGCCACAGGATCTACTCCACAACTTGTTATCACATCAAATCAACCGACACTCACGTCACCATCTCGAGTTCTGATCCCCTCAGGCCAGTTACAAACCAGCAATGTTATATCATCAGGGACGTCTGGTGGTGTTGTCATAGCTAAGCCAATGACAGTAGCCAGTGCTGCTGCCCAGATCAGACCAGCTGTTGGTCAGGTATCGATGGTGTCTCATGGTCAGACGGTTACTGTTCCTCGTCTAGCTCTTGCTGGGTCTCCCTTGAAAACAATAACAGTAGCTAGACCTCAAACTACCGGTGTCAATATACCAAAGATAAGTGGATCACCAATAGTAGTCTCCCAAGGGACTATTTCATCTGTCGCTGGTGCTTCAACATTGCCTAATGCTGCATCAACGACTATTAGACAGGTGATTATGGCACCTCAGCCTACTCCAATTAAAGTGTCACCAGGAACAGTCCTTAATGCAAGTACAGCTGCAGCATTACTTCAGGTAAGACTCACCTAAATTTAAGCTTATTTTAATGACAGATTAAGATTTAATAAGAGAGAAAGAAATATAACATCAAGAAATATTTAACATGTGAAATCTTAATCAGAGAACAGGACAGAAATTAACGGTCGCCCACTCGCCCATGGCGACTGAAGCTTCAGCTGGGCGACTAAATAATACCTCAAAGGAGCCCAGCTGGCGACTAATAATTTTATATTTCCCTGTCTCAAGTTTGACGTTTGAAGCGAGTTGTTTACAATACGACCACGTGAAATATCATAAACATTTCACTGGTTCTGGTTCTTTCTACTTCTTGTCTACTGTAATTTGCGTAATAATTCCCGGGAACCAGTATGGAAAATAGTAAAGTGATGATTTCATTTCTTAAGTTTCTTGACCAATTTTTCCGAGTTTCATTGAAAGAAGACCTTTAATTTTGGGTGTTTTACAAAATAGGTACTTCTCCTCAATCCTCAATCAACGGCCTATGGCACAAATTTGTCTCTTGGTGCTGTTAAACTATCTCATGTGTGGAATATTGTCACTACGTACTGTATGTACTTGAATGCGTTACATACTTTGATCGAGGTTGAGGTTATTCAAAGCGGCCGTTGCATCGATGAAATTCGCAACTGCGGCTAGCTTTTCTCTAGTCTCTTCTGGATTTTCCTTCTCTAAATATTGTCTAATTTATATAAATAAGACACAAACACTGAAAAAAGCGTAAGGTAAGTATAAATTAAATGTACCATATACAAGATTTTCCTATACCTTCTCCGTTAACGGACACTACTATTAATAAGATTTATATCAGATTTGGATGAAGATACAGTTTTCTGTAAACTTAATTGCTAAATAATAAATTGTTTCACTTCACTTTGAGACTGTGTTTATAAAACAAGAATAACATTTTTAAATGAAGAATTATATTTTTAAAATGTGTGACAATCTTTGGGTACAATTGATCTGGTCAGTGTATAGTTCATGTCTTTTAAATGAGATTTTTCAATGTGTATTTTATTTAATGAATTACAAGGTCTTCACCGGTGATACCTGGGCTACCAGATTTTTAAATTTAGGGGCCCAGATGGCTACTGCCTATAAAAGTTAATTTCTGTCCCTGGAGAAGATATTTATAAACAGACAAATGTTGACTACTTTCAGTTATTTTAAATGAAATAATCTGTAACCTAAGTAACATGGTCAACTGTCACTCGAAAGTTTATTCCATCGTATCAGTTCACCAGTATTTAACGGTCACTTTTCATTCTAGACTTTAAAAAAAACCAATGGGAATTCTCAATACATGATGAGCACTACAAAAAGACAATCATTGTTTACCAATAATATACCTTCCGATAACAGCAATATGTGAATCATTGCAGACCGGAACTGAACATCGCTTTTAAATATAGGTCATTTGTTTTATCCGGTTATATTTCCGTTGTCTCAAAGGTGGCTGATGAATACAAATTTGACTATAGCAATCAATATATGCTGTTCCTGTAATAATTAAAATTTCTTGCAGGCAAAGCAGCTCCAGTTAAAACAACAACAAGTTGTACAACAATTACCACAACAACAGATAATACAAACACAACAGCAACAACCAACTTCTGTCACTTCTCTGTTGGCACAACAACAACAGAGACCAGCATTACAGGTGTCAGCAGCCGGACCAGGCAATACAAAATATGCTGTTACTCCTCAAGTTGTTCAACAAGGTAAGGAAATCTAAAAAAAACTTGTTATTCCTTCAGGTAAAGAAGTGAAATATGTTCTGGTGTATAGTTATTTTACAAGAAAAATAAGTGAGGAAAATTTGTGTACTTTTTAAGATGTTTAACAAGATAAATAGTGTGAACTATTCTTTTTATTTCTTCAGCTATTTAACATACATTACAGGGTAAGGAAACATAAAGCATATTGCAATTCCTTCTTTTGGGTATAAAAACAACATTACTGTTTTGTTCCATTATAATAAAATACTGGTTGAAATCAAGTTCACAATCACCACAAAATAGCATATACATTGTTGAATAACAAAGAAGGAACAAAAACCTCAGCATTTATTGGTTGTTTTCGATATATTACCAAGAAAGAATAGTTCTGCTACAATTCTCACCCACTTATTAAAATGATACAAAGTCCAGTCATTTGATCTCTTGAAAAAAAGCACATTTTGGTTAACGGCAAGTCATTTCCAGAAGTTGCATGTTAAAGACAGTAGTTGAGCTATTGATGTACAGTTGACTCTCGTTATCTCGAATTCGATGGGACCATGGAAAATATTCGAGTCAACCGTAGTTTGACTCAAGAGGAGCTACGAAGATACCGGAAGTGTAGTTTGTTTAACGACGAAAGGGAGACAACTCGAGTGAAATTTTGAAGAGTTAAAACCAGCATCGCATGTCCCTATTCTCGGAACGATTTTAAACATATTCGATGTTTTTGTTGCTGTTTTTTTCTCTCTGTTAAATTCTTTGAATCTTGTGAAACGACTGATAGCTTCTAGATATCTTTTTTTGTGTGAATGAATATGTTTATCTGTTTTGTTTATGTTTTTCACCTGTTGCATTGTCATTAAACTTCACCCATCATGACGTATTTTTCTTTGTGCAATACTGTTTATTTACAATAAATTGTGTGTTTTTATTATTCAATAAAGTGTAGAAGAAAACTATTCTTCTTTAATCAAAATTAATTTCCGACAAATAATTCAATAGATAAAACGCTTCCTTTGTGTACTTTTCATAATCATTGATGTATGCCGACCCAAGTGCACTTATTATGAATCGATAATTTTTTATTGTACACATCTAACCTGTGTCATAATACAAACCAATTCAAATATTATCACTAATTAATTGTACAGATTGTGAAATAAACATGTGAAATAGCCTAAGGTAAAAATGTCAAATTCAATGACCGGATGTTTCACCTGTGATCCGATTTTAATCCCAAGGTAATACACATGTTTTGACAGGTAAATTTGACTAAACGAATGTAAATAATATGGCTTTCTACATCTCGGGACCAAAACTTTTATTCGAGACAACCGAAATTTCGACTCATCCGAATTCGACTCAACAGGAGTCAAATTATATATATTTATACACAACGAAGTTCGGGACTTCGATAAAAATTCGACTCAACCGGAAATTCGAGTCAACCGAATTCGAGACAATGAGAGTCAACTGTATATATATAATTAAGCCAAAATATTTGATGACATTTAATCTTTCCAGTTGTAAGACAAGCCCTTATGCAGAACCAGACACCTGAAATTCAAGCAAAATTACTAGCTATGCAAAGAGCAATGGTAACCAAGGCAACTACACCAACAACCGTGACAGTATCTCAATCATTTGAAGACATGGATGAAGATTCATTATCATCACTAGATAGCTCAGAATCAGATGTAAGACTGAAGTTTAAACCAGAACTTGGATCAAAAGAGTCCAGGGAAGAACAGATGAGGTAAGATTCACTTTGTGGTTTCACAAATTCTTTGTGAAACATCAGATGCTTTGAAACAGGTATTTGAAGATTTCAATCTCATTTTAAAGATGATACTATTAAAATATAAAAATCATATTTTATAGATGTTTTGCAAATATTGTGGGATCTCTGTTAGTAAGTACAGCAACCATTGTGTAATGGTAAGCTTGCTCACCTTGGAGTGCTGTAGATTGTGGCTTTGACGGTCGGATCAAACCAAAGACTATAAAATTTGTATTTGTTGCTTCTGCGCTAAGCACACAGTATTGAGGAGAAAGATCATAGCCTGGTTGGTCCATAATCAGGATAATGTGTCGAAGTGGAGCAAAATGTATACCAGTGGACTGTTGTTTCAGTGAGCTGGGACTATAAAAATCCATCGAAACCTGTTGATCTAGTATAAAGTGAAAATCATTTCATCAGAATGTAATTTGTTCTCGCCATGATTATATCTGAAAAATCGCTCATTTAACTCTCGCCTATACTATTTTTAATACAGAACTTTTACGAGACAGAGAAGTCATGTCTTTGGTAAAAGACTCTTGATTTGTTTGACATGTTTCTGATTTTGTATTTTTTTTTTTTTTTTAGGAAAGTTGTATGTAATCAGGTTATAAGGACAATTGTTGACAAGATAGAAAGAAAAGAGAAAGATGCTCTACGCAAGATGAAGAAACAAGAATTGGAAGATGAAAAACAGAAAAAGACCATTGCTGCCAAATTACAAGGGGCTCTGTTTAAACATAAGGAAGCTGTAAAGAAAGAAATTCTCAAAAAGAGAGCTTTAATGGAGAAAAACTTACAACAGGATATTCAGGTATAAAAACTTCTTATAGCGATTTATTGGGTCTAGGACAATAGCCCCCCGGACAATTTCCCCCCTGGATAATAGCCCCCGACAATTGCCCCCCTAGGACAATAGCCCCCTGGTCAATTGTGCCCCATCCCCCAATTTTTTTATTTCATTTTTATTTATTTCTTAAATGAGAAATAGATATGCATAAACTCAGATTAAATTATTCAAATTACTTTTAAGTTGGATTTTCTTCTTTGTATATTAATCACAGGGGCTTGAATCGCTTTCATAGAGGTCACACAGCCTATATACCATATATGTATACTAATGTTAGTATATATGGTATATAGGCCGCATGACCTCTATGAAAGCGATTCAAGCTATATATATGGTATATAGGCCGTGTGACCTCTATGAAAGCGATTCAAGCCCCTGTGATATTAATCATCAAAAGGATTATACAGCTTGGACAAGCTATGATAAAAATAACTTTCTCTTATTATTTATAGATATTTTATTTTTAGATAGAGTTTAATGATTTCCCAATTAATTTTAATTACTTTACAAAATTGGTCTTCAAAGAAAAATTATAAAAAGGAATTTGATTAAACAATGATCAAAGCTAAGTACAAAGGTTAATAATTAAAAAGAATTTTGAGAAAAAATGATTGCAAGCTAAGTATAAGCTTAGAACTGGCTTAAATAGGAGTGTATTTTGAAGTGAAAGTATAGTAGTGCAATGGAGTTCATAGAGTCAGAAAAGGGTAATCAGAAACTAAATATAAAACTGAAAAAAATTTGTGGGGGTCAATTATCCTAGGGGGGCTATTGTCCTAGGGGGGCAATTGTCTGGGGGGCTATTGTCCTGCTCCCGGTCTATTAGGTAAGGAAATAATGTTAAACTGTCATGTTTTGTTTATCAAGATCTCATGTTTTCTGTAGGATGCCATAAAGGTCACATGACCTATTGTTTACCTTTGCCATCGTTTTGTGTCTCTCTTTGTTGTCAAATGCATTGCCAAGCAAGCATGGGCAATATTTTTTCTGATTTGACAACATTTTTAAACTATTCTCTTTAATCTGCAAATTCCACTTATTTGTAGCATAGAATAAATGATATTATTAAGATACTCTCCAACCAATCCATATTTCGTCTTGCTTTGACAAGGACATGTCCACCATTGACAATTTTTGTTTTTTGATTGGCTGAAATTTAAAACATCTTCTCCTCTGAAATAGCAAGTTCAAATGATTTGTAACTTAGTACAAATAGTGTTTCTGGGTTCCTCTACAAAGATTCCAGTCCTCGAAATGACAATTTGAATTTACTGGTCCGAATCAAATTCTTGAATACATTTTTATATATTCTTAGAAAACGGAAAAATTGACTGGTCCGAAAAAAAATTTAACTGGTCTTGGGACGGAGGACTGGAATTCTTCATTTGTTCATTATCTGGCCACAGGGTTGCAGCAAGAAGGGGACATTTTCAGGGTGTCAAGGTTTTGCTATGTTTCCTATATTTGTCTAAAAATTCCTAAATTTCATACCAAAATCCTATATTTTTCCAAAATTATGAGAGAAAAAAAAATCTTTTATTTTGAACAGAAATTTCATATAAACATGACAAACAAAGGCTATGCATGTACAAGATATTATTAATACTGATACTTCTATAGGTTTTATCTGATCTTGTATAGCAACAGATGCATTCATGTGACTTATTTATAGTTGAATTTTCTTAGGGTTTAAATTCACATGATTGCTGTGTATTTCTTTCAGTATTGTAGTCTTTTGTGGTACATGTCCATTTTTATAGTGGTCTGCTACTCAGTACTGGTTCCTTGGTTTAGGATAATACAATTATGAATACAATGTTTAATGGTCTATGACATAAAAAAAATACCAAATGAACTCTCAAGGCTTTTAGACAAGCCCAGTTTATTAGTACATGTATCTTTTGAAAGAGTCATTGAAAAAATGTAAACCCTACAGAGCATTTGTTCCAACAAACTTTGTGAAGTTGAATAGGAACCATTTTCTTCACAAAAATATTATATATAATTTAGAAGACATTATATCAAAATTTGTCCTTTAAAGTGTTGAAGGAGTTGTCATGTTCTTGTAATGTTCAATCCTTTGAAAAAGACAAATGTTAATTTAGGGGCCATCATGGTCATGATCATATGGTAGTTGGATTTACAACTACCTGTGCAATCAGTGTATATCACTACTAAAGTTGTGAGTTTGAACCCTGCTGATGGCGAGGTGTGCTCGATACAACATTATATGTGATAAAGTTTGTCAGTGACTTGCGACAGGTCAATGGTTTTCTCCGGGTTCTCCGGTTTCCTCCACCAATAAAACTGACTGCCACGATATAACTGAATTATTGTTGAAAGTGGTGTTAAACACCATAACCCTAACCCAAATGTTGATTTTTTTTTCACTATGATTGTAGAATTAGTTTGCGATCTTTACTAAATACCATTATTAGAATTCCACCACTGTTTCTACTATTTTTTTTTCATTTGTCAGTAAAAGAGGTGAGGCACTGCTACAGGGGAGGCGAAGGCCATGTATTTTTTGGTAAATTATACCTTAAATTTATCCTATATTTATCCTATATTTTCATGCAAAAAAATCCTATATTCCGATATAATTTTTGTGAGAAGTGGCTTGACACCCTGCATTTTGAAAATAACCTTTAATTTCAAAATGCACCTCATTTTATAAAAAGGAGAGTTTTTAACAGGTAAACAATCTCATTTGAGCAATTTTTTTTTAACCTTGTGTGAACAAATCCTCATTAAATTATCCCTGTTTTTCATTAAAAACGGTACATTTGACCCCTTTTTGCAAAATAAACTTTCCTTCTAATTGTAAATTATGAAAAGAAATAAAATTTAATCAGTGATAGTTAGCAATCCTACCAACATCCACATTTCACATCAAATCACATTTCACATTGAATACAAAAGAGACCATGACATTTACCAAAGGAAACCTGGCCATGGCTTGTGACAGGTAGAAAAATATGGCAGGATAAAACCAGAAATTGGATCATAACTCTCCCCCTCTTGATAATAGGACCTCCAACAGTATTACATATATAAACAATAAAAAAAACCTACACATATTCACTTCAACTCTAAAAACCACATACTATTAGAAAAATGAAGTACAATAGGTGACTTTAAAGCCTTCCGATATTAGTGGGCATTTTGCAACATCAATATTTCCTTTGTTAACTGTTTCAAATGTATTACATGTACATATATTTCAGTTGGAAGTTGCCTCAGAACTAAAGAAGAGACCAGTTCAACAACAAAATCCAGCTAAAAGAAATGCTAGCCATGCCGTGCCCCAGCAAGCCAGTCAGAGCCCACCTCAGGAGACACCTCTATTACAACCTCCTCCATCTAAACGTAAGAAACAGAAGATCATATCAACAGGAGGAGGCAGAGCATTCAATCCTAAAGAGAAATTATATTGTATATGTAGAACTCCATATGAAGATACCAAGTAAGTTTTATAATCTATATATGTAGAAATTTGTATTCATGTTACTTAAATGTCTCGTCACTTTTTTGTCGTCCACGATTATCATTATTTTTTCCTTAAATGTTGCTGAAATTGTTACGATTTGACAATCATTTTATTTCCATCTATCTTGTTCTTGTCTGTAGACACCTGTTTAATTATCATTTTAAGCTTTGCTTTGTATTATGCTTTATGGTGTTTAATGCCACTCTCAACAATATTTCAGTTATATCGCGACGGTCAGTTTTATTGGTGGAGAAAACCACCGACCTGTCGCAAGTCACTGACAAACTTTATCACATAATGTTGTGTTGAGTACACCTAGCCTGAGTGGGATTCGAACTCACAACATTAGTGAAAATAGGCACTGATTGCATAGGTAGTTGTAAATCCAACTACCATACGATCACGGCCACGACGGCCCCTTTTTAGCTCACCTGACCCAAAGGGTCATGTGAGCTATTCTCATCACTTGGCGTCCGTCGTCGTCGTCCGTCGTCCGTCGTCCGTCCGTCGTCCGTCGTCCGTCGTCCGTCGTACGTCGTAAACTTTTTCAAAAATCTTCTCCTCTGAAAGTACTAGACCAATGGAAACCAAACTTGGTCTGAATCATTACTAGGGTATCTAGTTTCAAAATTGTGTCCGGTGATGCCGTGCACCAACCAACATGGCCGCTGTTACTAAAAATAGAACATATGGTAAAATTGCAGGTTTTTGGTAATATCTCAAAAACCGTTAGTAATATCAAAAATCTGACATGGGGTAAAAATGATCAGCACATCAAGATCTACCTACCCTGCAATTTTGAAGTAAATCTGATTACCCATCTTGGAGTTATTGCCCTTTTTTCATCAAATTTGTAAAATTTTAATGCTTTTCGTCTTATATTTCAAAAACTATAAGAGATAAAGGTTAACTTTAAATTGCAAAAATGTGCGGCATATTAAGATCTACCTACCCTGCAATTTTGAAGTAAATCCCATTACTCATTTTGGAGTTATTTCCCTTTTTTCATCAAATTTTCAAAATTTTAATACTTTTCGTCCTTTATTTCAAAAACTATAACAGACAGATGGTAAGTTGAAACTGCAAACATGCTCAGCATGTCAAGATCTACCTACCCTGCAATTTTGAAGTAAATTTGATTACCCATCTTGGAGTTATTGCCCCTTTTTCATCAATTTTTTTTTTTCCTTTTAATACTTTTCGTCTTATATTTCAAAAACTATTTAGAGATAGATGTTAAGTTTATTGCAAAAATGTGCAGCATATCAAGATCTACCTACCCTGCAATTTTGAAGTAAATCCCATTACCCATTTTGACCGATTATGCAAATTAGAAAAAAGGGGGGATGAAATTAAAAAAAAATCTTCTCCTCTGAAACTACTGAACCAATCTCAACCAAACTTTGCTGAAATGATCCTTAGGTGGTCCCCTTTCAAAATTGTGTCCATTAGCCCCGTCCTGTATCCAAGATGGCCGCCATTACTAAAAATAGAAATTTCTTCAAATGGTCAAAACTGCTCTATTTTAAGCCAGAAAGTGCCCAAATTTGAACTGTATAAGCATAATGATGAACTTTTTAACATATATTACGGGATTTTTTTATGAACTTTGAACTTTTACCGATTTTGACCGATTATGAAATTTAAAAAAAGGGGGGATGAAATTAAAAAAAAAATCTTCTCCTCTGAAACTACTGAGCCAATCTCAACCAAACTTTGCTGAGATGATCCTTAGGTGGTCCCCTTTCAAAATTGTGTCCGTCAGCGCCGTCCTGTATCCAAGATGGCCACCATTACTAAAAATAGAAATTTCTTCAAATGGCCAAAACTGTTCTATTTTAAGCCAGAAAGTGCCCAAATTTGAACTGTATAAGCATAATGATGAGCTTTTTAACATATATTACGGATTTTTTATGAACTTTGAACTTTTACCGATTTTGACCGATTATGAAATTTAAAAAAAGGGGGGATGAAATTAAAAAAAAATCTTCTCCTCTGAAACTACTGAGCCAATTTCAACCAAACTTTGCTGAGATGATCCTTAGGTGGTCCCCTTTTAAAATTGTGTCCGTCAGCGCCGTCCTATATCCAAGATGGCCACCATTATTAAAAATAGAAATTTCTTCAAATGGCCAAAACTGCTCTATTTTAAGCCAGAAAGTGCTCAAATTTGAACTGTATAAGCATAATGATGATCTTTTTAACATATATTACGGATTTTTTATGAACTTTGAACTTTTACTGATTTTGACCGATTATGCAAATTAGAAAAAGGGGGGATGGAATTAAAAAAAAATCTTCTCCTCTGAAACTACTGAGTCAATCTCAACCAAACTTTGCTGAAATGATCCTTAGGTGGTCCCCTTTCAAAATTGTGTCCGTCAGCGCCGTCCTGTATCCAAGATGGCCACCATTACTAAAAATAGAAATTTCTTCAAATGGCCAAAACTGCTCTATTTTAAGCCAGAAAGTGCCCAAATTTGAACTGTATAAGCATAATGATGAGCTTTTTAACATATATTACGGGATTTTTTATGAACTTTGAACTTTTACCGAGTTTGACCGATTATGCAAATTAGAAAAAAGGGGGGATGAAATTAAAAAAATCTTCTTCTCTGAAACTACAGAGCCAATCTCAACCAAACTTTGCTGAAATGATTCTTGGGTGGTCCTCTTCCAAAATTGTGTCCAGCATTTCAGAACACCGACCAAGATGGCCGCCACAGCCGAACTTAATTTAACATAGGACCCTATGGGAAATTCCCATAAAAATCTTTTTGTCTGAAACCATTTGCTCAATAAGAACAAAATTTTGATGAAATAGTCATTGAATGGTTCTCTTCCAAAAATGTGTCTGGCGGTTCGACCCTTCGATCAATTTTTATTTACCTGCAATTTTGAAGTAAATCCGATTACCCATCTTGGAGTTCTTGCCCTTTTTTCATCAAATTTATAAAAATGACGAAGGCTACAATTGTTAATTTTTTTTACCGAAGTTATCAAGTTTTATTGACTGATGTTATTATTATACCCAGGTGAGCTATACAGGCTCCTGGGAGCCTCTAGTTTATTATCTAAATATGTAGAAGTTCATAATCATGTTACCATGATGTCTCGTCACTTTTTTGTCGTCCACGATTATTACGATTTTTTTCTTAATTGGAATCACACTCATGGCAACGTGTACTCGGTACATCATTATGTGATAAAGTTTCAGTTACTTGCGGCAGTTCTGTGGTTTTCTCCACCTATAAACTGACCACCATGTCATAGTACTGAAATATTGTTGAAAGTGGTGTTAAACACTTTTTACTTTATAATGATTTTATTGTCAATATATATATACAATTGGATTGGGAACAAGTTTTTACAACTTACTAGTCCCTCTCCATACAAATACATTAATAGCATAAACAAAACAAATCAAATGACAGCAAATGTACAGGCTATATCAATTATAATTAGTAAATTAAGCAAAATCATGTCAAACTAAGCATACATATTAAATATTGTTTTAATATTTAACAGAAAAAAGGGGGGGGGGGGGGGGTAAAACTAATAAATTGTGTTGAGATAATATCACGGTTGGGGATAATAATTATTAAATCTACAAGTTTGTCGAATAAATTTTTGCACTGATTTGAACAATAAAGTATTCAATTCTTCACTAATTACGTTACATCCAAAGAGTATATATTCTTATAGAGATGGGAACAATGTTATTAAAATAGTTAAACAGAGAAGTTCTATCGTGTTGATAAAGTGGACATTCAAGAAAAAAATGAATAGCATCCTCAAATAAATGACCACATACACAACGTGGATCATTCTTCAAATTTACTCTATATAAATCGGCATTAAGGCCACTACATCTATGTCTTAGCTTAGTATGTATTATGTTAGTTTTCCTATCGCCAATATTGTAAAATGAAGCCACCGGAATTTGGACAGGCTGAATGGCTTTTTTAAATTTGGAAAAAGTGGGTAGAGATTTTACACTATCAGGTAAGGAATTCCACAACTTTATAGTGGAAGGAAGGAAAGACTTGGAACTAGTTTGCAGACGACAACTCTGAGTGCGATAGTCATCATTATTACGGAGATTATATGTTACTGTTTCTCCAATAGTAGTTGGCAAACAGTCAGATAAGTATGTGGGAGCCATATTATTTTCAATTTTATAAAATAAATTGAGTTTCCTAGACTTCCGACGGTCTTCCAATTTTGACCACCCAGTTTCAAAATATAAACTTTCAGCACTAGAATAAATAGGTAGACCCGTTACAATCCTTGCTGCTTCAAGTTGCAAACATTCTAATTTTTGGGTATCACGAATACAACAGTCATCCCACAGTTCACAAGCATACTCTAATATAGGTAAAATATATGTTTTATAAATCTTACTCAAATGGGATCTACTTAATAAGTATTTTAGTTTTCGTAAAATGTGAATTCGTTTGGTCGCCCTTTGACATGTGTTGTTAATATGATAGCACCATTTACAGTTACTAGAAAGACAAACACCTAAATGAGTATGATATTCTACCTGTTTAATATTCTCACCATTAAAAAGAATGTTTACTTGGTCTATATTTTTTTTATTACTAAAGATGACAAATTCTGTCTTTTGTGGATTAAATTTTACCAACCATGTCTCAGCCCATGTATTTAATATATTTATATCAGAATTTAATTTTCTTTCAATTTGAAGTAGGTTAGTTGATGAATAGGATAATGAAGTATCGTCTGCAAATAGTCTTACCAAGCTAGATAAATGATAAATTAAACACCATAACCCTAACCCTTTAAATGTTACTGAAATTGTTACAACGATTTGACATTCATTTTATTTCCATCTATCTTGTTCTTGTCTGTAGACACTTGATTAATTATTATTTAAAAGAACTATAACTAAAAATGTATGGTATTACAGGTCTCTTAAATTTTTCGGATGTATTTGGAACAGTATTTTCAATTTGTAAATTTATGTGAATAAAGTCATGAATCATTTTGTTATTCTTATAGATTTTACATTGGATGTGACCTGTGTTCTAACTGGTTCCATGGCAGCTGTGTAGGGATATCAGAAAATAAAGCTTCAACTATTGATGCTTACACATGTCCTGATTGTAAACGTCAACAAGAGAGTACTGTAGAAGAGCTGTATTGCCTATGTAGAACACCATATGATGAATCACAGCAAGTATTTCAAAAAATCTCTTAAACATTCAAAATTTTCACAAGATTTCAAAATGTTCAAAAAATTTCAAAATTTCAGTTTTCATAAAATTTGAAAATTTTCTAAAAATTTCAAAATTCCGAAATTAATTTTTTTTTAAAGTTTAAAATTCAAAATTTCAAAATTTTCAAAAAAGTCATAAGATTTCAAAATTTTCATATGATTTTTAAAATTTTCTAAAAATTTCAGTTTTCATAAAATTTCAAAATTTTAATATTTAAATAATAATATTGAAAAAACATGTAATATAAAAATTAAGGACTTTTTACTCTGTCAATATGTTGTTATATATGGACCTATAATCCTAACAGATCCATATATAACATATTATCGGTAATTTATGTAGTTTTCCTTTGAAGTGTGTCGATTGATAAAGCTTATCTCAACGTACTGGTAGTGATATCAAAATTATTAGGTCAGTCCATGTTAGGCATGCGTCAACTACCTCGCATGAATATACTTGTTTAGAAAAGTTATTGGTTGCGTCAAGGACGTTCTATATACGTCCTTGGTTGCGTCATCAAAATCAGTAATACGGGAAAAGGTCAATGTCGTGGTCTCAAAACCAAAATGATAGAAAACCAAGAAAGAACTACTTTTGTAAAGATTGAACAACCATAGGCTTACATTGTTTATACACTGCAATATCTAATGATGATTTAAAATTGAAATCAATCCAATTACCGAAAAGAGCTAAAATTTAATACAACATAGCACTGATCAGTAACAGGGCTGGGAAGACTCAACTAAAACTTCTGTATTCTGGATATGCAAATATATATATATTAATTAACTTTCTAAAATTAATAACATAAAATCTTAAATGCCTTCCGAGTGGGATTATTATGGATGTTAATTGATTTGACCTACATTCAGAATCTTTCAGTGAAAGTTTCACTGAAACGTATTCGATATGGTTTTAGTACAAGTTTTTATGACAAAAATTATTTACCGGTATCATATTCGAACATTTTAATTTCCAAAACACACTTAAATCCAACAAAACCATCATAATGTATAACACACGTCAAATAGTAAAAAACACATCTTGCCGCCTCGTTAACTAGTTTTTGAATGAACCTCGCGCGTCAGAACCGAATCACATTTACAAAACCACATCCATCCGCAAAAAAATAATCCCATCAAAATATCGTTTTAAAGAGTTCATTTTATTATTTTTTTGAAAGTTAATTATAAATTACCGATAAGCAGAATATTAGACATTTTGTTTTTGGGACTGACTTTATCACAGGGTATATCAGGTGAGCCGGAACAAAATGCCTAATATTCTGTATTTATTATACCTCAGTATATACTTTCTTAAAGCTTTTTTAAAGAAATAAAAATGATATTGTTTCACATTTTTAACACTGAGACTATTGACCGGTCCATAGTTTTCAAGACTATTGACTGCTGCTGAACTATTTACTGGCAATTTAAACAACTTTCGCAGAATTTTTAATTGGACGTCGCTTATTGGACAAACTACGGTAATTGTTATGTGTGATCCTCTGGCGTTATCGTCGCTATCGAGAAACCCAGATTTTTTTTCAAAATTTCAAAATTTTCACAAGATTTCAAAATTTTCAAAAAATTTCAAAAATTTCATAAAATTTCAAAATTTTCAAAAAATAAATTCAAAATTTTAAAAGAAAAAAAATAAAAATTTTAAAGTTCAAAATTTTCACAAAAATTTCTAAATTTTCATAAAACTTGTAGTCACCATGTAGATTTATGTTGAAGTCTACTTTCTCAAAAGAATCAAACTCTTATGAATGACTGGGGAAATAGCATAACTATGTCCATGAGACAATATTCAGATTTATAGACTGGGGAAATAGCATAACAATGTCCATGAGACAATATTCAGATTTATAATGTAAATTATTACATAATGATTTTATTTAAACAATTTTATTGGCTATCATGCTGTCATCTGACATTCCGTAAAAATTGATATTGTTTGATTAAAACTCATATTGACTTGGTTTCACTTTTGTTTTCTAACGAAATCTATAAAAAGAATCACGTGAATTATATTTCTATTCGACCAATGGACATAAAAGTAATGTGAAATTTCCTCCAATCAGAATTGTCGTATTAGCGTTACTTTAGAATGAACAAGTAATCATTTTGTCCGACGCAGGTGGTGGGCTTGCAGAAGTTAAACGGAGATTTGCAGAAATCTCAGAGACTTGGTTTCACTTTCACTTTTCATTTTAATGTAATAAAACAATTACAGTCTTTTGTTGAGGTCAATACAAGTTTTTATGGACCTTAGAAATCAATATTTACCTCAGCCTAATGGCTTCGGTGAATATAGTTTTTAAGGTCCATAAAAACTCGTATTGACCTCAACAAAAGACTATAATTGTATAATATATGATTTTATTGGTCTTTATCATTTTGAGGTGATCATTCAACTATGAGTCTAATATTTTTCGGCATAATAAAATACTTATAGACTGTATTCGGGAATAGCAAGTTTGTTGTCCCCTCATACCTAGCTGCAATAATGTAGCTCCTGTGACAAACTTGTGTCTCGGCAGAGCTACAACGCGGTCCCATTCGTCACAATGGAGCAAAAAAAAAGTTGCAGTTGAAACATAAAAACTCACTATTTACGCTTCAAACATTTCATTATAACAATTACTGATGATCCCAGTCCTTGTTAAATCGGTTTGGCTGAGAAATATATGCTTTTCAAAGTTAGCAACAACCTTGTTCAAATTTATTGATCGTTTTCCATAACTGGAAACTACGGAAGGCGGAGCTTTTCTAAATATGGTATTTCTTATTACAAGCTGATGTAAACATTCCAATCATAACTACTCGGCCATTCTCGCTACCCTGTTATTTGCAGGGTACCGAGAATGGCCGAGTAGTTACGATTGGTAAACATTCACGCCTAAATCGCCAAATATGGTATCGACATCCAAATAGTGAGGCCGGAAATGACGAAATTCAAAATTTTCAAAGAGAAGATTTTTATTTTGTGGGAATTACATTCTAAAATACTGGTAGGTGATAAAAACTTGTTATAATAATGGACAAAAGGAAAGGTTATGTCTTATTATTGATAAATGCAGGCGTCAGAAGCTCTGTAAGCGAGTGCAAAAAATCTCGGCAGCTGCTCCATTACGTGTAATGGCATCCCGTTATAACCCTTGCGAGTAAGCGAGCATTTAGGGTTTTATTATTAGAACTACCTCATACCCAGTCAATAAGTATATACTGACCTCGTAAAAAGTCCATAATTGATAAATATTGACTGGACACATTCATACATGTATTGAAATTGAATATTGACTGGTCAAATTCATGCATGTCTTAAGATTGAATATTGACTGGGCACATTCATACATGTCTTAAAGATGGGATATTGACTGGTCACATTTATACATGTATTAAAATTGAATATTGACTGATCACATTCATACGTGTATTGAAATTGAATATCGACTGGTCACATTCATGCATGTCTTAAAGATTAGATATTGACTGGTCACATTCATACATGTATTAAAATTGAATATTGACTGGTTGCATTCATATATGTGTTGAAGTTTGAAATTCCTTTAAATTTTAGTTTCTGTAGAAATATAATTTGAAAAATGATTCATCAGACAACTTTTCATATTTGAATTCTAAGTAAACATGTAAAAGTGATTGTCAGCTTGCTATTTCTACATGTAAAAAAGTTTAGGAGTTCTTGTAATAAGGCAATGATTGAAAACATAAATATAGCATCTTCATGATATACATTCTATCTTTCATGTATATTGTCTCAACTTAAAACTATGAAAAATATTAAATTTATCAGTGAAAATAAAAAATTACAATGTTTTAAACAGGTTTTATGTTGGTTGTGATCGATGTCAGGATTGGTTTCATGGGAAGTGTGTAGGAATATCTCAGAAGGAGGCTGATACAATGGATGTTTATCTGTGTCCTAAATGTCAACAACAGGACAAAGAAGACCCACTAACCAGTAAAGTACTCACCAATGCTGATTATGAACATTTAAAGAGATTAGTCAAAAGTTTACAGGTAAAAATACTACCTCAATTAAATATGAACATTTAAAGAGATTAGTCAAAAGTTTACAGGTAAAAATACTACCTCAATTAAATATGAACATTTAAAGGGATTAGTCAAAAGTTTACGGTAAAAATACTACCTCAATTAAAAATGAACATTTAAAGAGATTAGTCAAAAGTTTACAGATAATAATACTACCTCATTTAAATTTACTACATTTAAAGAGATTAGTCAAAAGTTTACAGGTAAAAATACTACCTCATTTAAATTTACAACATTTAAAGAGATTAGTCAAAAGTTTATAGGTAAAAATACTACCTCAATTAAATATGAACATTTAAAGAGATTAGTCAAAAGTTTACAGGTAAAAAATCTAACTCAATTAAATATATACTACATTATCCAGTCTTTAGGTCAATTGGGATGATGTGTCAGATAGGCATATTTTTCTTCCCGTTTATTACACATAGTTCAATAAATATTCATGATTTGGGTCAATATTATGGGTACCTATAAAGTGCGAAACGAAATAGAAACGAAACGAAATCAACGAAAACGAAACGAAATCAACGAAACGAAACGAAATCAACGAAATGAAACGAAATCAACTAAAACAAAACGAAATAGACTGATATGAAGAAAATGGAAGGATAATGGAAGGAAAAAAATAAAATGCAAAATGAAATAAAGAAATAAAAAAAAATGATAATTCGATTTTTTAAATACAATAATTTTGATTAATTATAACCCATCTTGCATGTCTGTCCGTTACAGTACTCCTCACGTACATTACCCACAACTCAATTCAAGCCGGGTTTGCTGGCCGACACTTTCAGAAGTTCAAATGTCATATTTGTATTTGTGTTTGTGTGTGTCAGTATTTATGCATTATAAAGTTTCTGGAGTGGGCACATAGAAAAAAGGGGGGTTATGCGGTGGCCTGAGCCCGAAATCCCGATCTTAAAAACTTGAAACCCCGATTTCCTTAATTAAAAAAAAAAATGCAATTCCGACTTCCCGAAATGTCTTACAGTTGTTCTTTCCGAGATATACAGGGGTCAAAAAGACCCAACACTATGAACCTTTTATTTCAAATCCTATTGTCCTATTTTGAAGAGCTAAGAAAAAGAACAAAGCAGGACGTACAGTGAGCATCCCCCCTTTACAGAAGAACTTCTTGAAAAATTAATGGTTGCAAAAAAAACTAAACAAGAATCTCGAAGTTTTATTGAAATCCATTCTGTTGTTTAGGAAAAGTTATGGATAACGCAACAGTATCCCTTCTCTATTGTATAGTCTTGTATGACAATTACATAGCCTTAAATGACAAAGTCCAAAAGTGAAGAAATTTTAGCAAGAACTGTTAAAATGGGAAAACAAAAATAGAAGGTGCACAATGCCACTTGGTACTAAAGAATTCATGAATTTAATGAACCTTGCCATATGGTATTAAAAATTTCCTGTAACATTCATTCAATTCCATGAAGTTGTTAGGAGGAATTGCATAGGGAGTGAGGGAAGCACTCATGGGCAAATGGACATATACTATATACCCCCTCTCCCGCTAGATAGTGGGGGGTATAAAAGTATGTGCCGTATCAAATTTTATTTACACTGGAAGATTTTTTTTGGAGGGGGGGATTTGTTTTTTTTTAATGAAAAGGGATCAAAGGGAAACAAAGGTACTTTTACAAGATATGTAGATTTTTTAAAAAAATTTAAAGTTATTTGTTGATAGGATTTGTATACCTCCGTCAAAAAAAAGATTGGGGTATATAGGACTTCTGCTGTTCGTTTGTCCGTCCGGTCATCACACTTTTTCGTCTCTCCAACACACTTTTTTTTTTTATTTTGCTCGGACGGGGGTATCTATTAGTGAACTTTAACTCTGCACTTCTGTTTTTTTTTATTTTAATTCCTCTCCTTATGGTTCCCAAATTTAAAAGAAACCACCAAGTCAAAAGGACAGACTCCCGCTGAATAAATGCATAGTATTCTTGTTCAATGGTGACAAATCCTGTCCTCTCCTGATGAAAGACAGACATGCGTGGGAAGTGGTCTAGCATCGTAATTGTGAAAATAGGTTTGATTTCTTTTAGGCCCCTATTATTTTTTCTTCCATTTTCTATTTCGTTTTGATTTCGTTGATTTCGTTTTGCTTCCGTTGGTTTCGTTTTGATTTCGTTGATTTCGTTTTGCTTTCGTTGATTTCGTTTCGTTTTTGTTGATTTCGTTTCGTTTCGTTTGATTTCGTTTCGTTTCGTTTTCGTTGGTTTCGTTTCGTTTTCGTTGATTTCGTTTCGTTTCGCACTTTATAGGTACCCCAATATTATAGATTTTCATTGCATGTAAAATGATAATATAGTATTTAAAAGGTTCTGTTGAGGCATGCTTATTTTGATACGTAAATTAAAAAAAAATGACATACATCAGAATCATTTCTATGTGTGAAATACCTGTAATTCCACACCTAATTTAAAAAAGTTGATTTTAATAATAAGTATGAACTCTTTAATTTCATTTCCATGTATGATAGAATTTCCTCATGTGTCATCTAGTAAAAGTTTATTCAATAACCAATCAAAAAATATCATGTATCCATGCCTTTAGCGTGAAAATTAAGGTATGAAAATCGGTAACATTAAACATGACAGGAAAAATTGGAAATTTGGAGAGAAAAAATCATTTACAGATGATAAATTTTGGAAATTTGGAGAAAAAATCATTTACAGATGATAAATTTTGGAAATATTTTTTTTATATCGAACTTACAAAAATATGTGTCTTTTCATCAATTTATTAGGAAAAGATGCAAATATTCTGGGTTTTCTGGAATGGGAATAACCCTTTTAAGACTTGAAAAATTACCCAACACTGTAGATTGATGCTATTTTATTAACTATTTTTTTAAGTAAAAAAGTATTAATTAGAATATTGATTTGAAATAAAGCAGTTTCTTTGAAAATCCATTTATACCATAGATCACTTGACCTCAGATAAATAAACTAATTTCATAAGATAATTCTGTCTGTTTTTTCAGTCACATAAGATGGCATGGCCATTCCTGGAACCTGTAGATCCAAATGAGGTTCCCGATTATTATACTGTCATCAAAGATCCAATGGGTTAGTAGTATTATGTAATCAAACTTGTGTGGTCAACTATGTAGGTTGTTATTTGACCTTTTTCTATGGGCCATTGTGTTATCTGTCCTTTTTATTTACGGATTCTGATATCTTTGATATCTTCAAACTCTTCATATAAATTTTTGACAGAAATGCATGAGGGAAAAATCCCCCATCTTCTTATGGGAGTCAAAAAAGTTATAGTGCATGACATATCAGTGATAATTAAGAATTTTATTTTAATATTTTATGTTGCCGATCACCAGTTATGTAGGAGTTACAGCCTCTTGTCAACGTTATTGAAGATACATATATAAGACTCGGATAGACATCCAATCCTCAAATCCACGTCCGATTTCTACGTCACAGACATCTATGCATGTCCTTTTTTCAAATTTTCAGATCGGTGTCCAATTCTCAAATCTATGGCTGTTTCTCACTTTCTCAAATCGACGTCCAATGAAGTCACTTACGTATGCCCTAACCAATAAATCGGCCATAGATCTGAGAATGTGGAAAGGGTACCATTTTGAGAATATCCTTAAATCGGACTGCGATTTGAGATAATGACATCAGTGGATGCCGATTTGAGTCCAGACGCTGATCTGAGTATCACATATACTTAAGCTTATGTAGGCAACTAGTCTTTTATCTGTTGATGGACCTAGTTGATATTCTGTAAGTCTTGTGTATGATATTAACATGTGTATATCATTATAATTTCCCAAGTGGACCAGTTTAATAGGAGTTATGTCCCCTTTTCCAACTTACAGATCGAAAGTAAACAGGACAAACAAGTCGATTGTTCTTATCACAACACTGTATGCAGTCATGTTCCTTATGATCTTAATTTTAGAGAATTCACAGTTCAATCACAGTGGTCGTGATGGTATGGTAGTTGGATTGACAACTACCTGTGCAATCAGTGCCTATCACCACTAAAGTTGTGAGTTGGAACCCCGTTCATGGCGAGGTGTACTCGATACAACATTATGTGATAAAGTTTGTCAGTAACTTGCGACAGGTCGGTGGTTTTCCCCGGGAACTCTGGTTTCCTCCAACAATAAAACTGAAATATTGTTAAAAGTGGCATTAAACAACATAAACCACAGTTCAATCTTTTCCCCTGTGTATGGCTTCTGGCAACTATTTAATCTTATTAAAAAAAACGTAACAATTAACCATTCAATGTATATTGTATTATTTTCTATTCTAGATTTAACAACTGTTGAAAGAAGATTACAGAACAAACATTATGTTAAACTGATTGAGTTTATCAAGGATGTTACAAAGATTTTTGACAATTGTCGATTGTATAACACAGCTGAAACACCGTTTTATCAATGTGCTGAAGTTTTAGATACTTTCTTTGTACAAAGGTTAAAATCTTTAAAGGATAGGATAGGATGTAAATAGTGTCATTTTTATCTTCATCAAGCACATCGTTCTACGGGCCATACAAAGTAAAAGTGCTATAATTGTGAGATTAAATGTTTCTATGGCAACCATTTGCAAAATGGCTGTTATTGCTGACAAATCAAATCAACAATATCACCCCACCAATCCCCTCCCCAAACTGAACAAACCAAAATTTGCAAAATCCTTCTGTTTACCATTTATTTCAAGTTAAAGTTCTTACAGTTCCTTTTAATACATCAAATTGAATAAATATCAATATATATGAAAGCAGGGCATTCCACAACCGGGCAAATTGCACGTCTAATTGAATTTTTCCCCGGCTATCTTGTTTTCAAAAAAGAAAATGTCAAAGTGAAAGTAAACTACGGCTTTGTTTTGCATACTGGTTTTTCGGGATCCCCCCCTCCTACTACTTTAGAATTATCATCTCCTACTTGAAAATGAGTGGAATACCCTGTGAAAGGATAGATTACATATTGTAAAAGCGTCCTTGTGTAACTGTAAAGAATAGCAATTCATTTTATTCTATTAGCTTGATCATATAAGTTAGTTGAAGTAGAAAAGATCAATAGCAGTACAGTTAAAGAAGCACTTTGAGGGGTTTTTTTATAAAAAAAAAAAAAAAGGGGGGGAGGGGGGCATAAAAAAAAACTAACCTTTGTTAGAGAAATTTGAAAGACAGTAATAACCTGATAGGTTTTTAATTCTAGTTAATGTTCTATTTGTAATTGTTCAGAGGGGCCGTCGTGATTGTATAGTAGTTAGATTTATAACTACCTATCACCACTAACGCTGTGAGTTCGAATCCCGCTCAGGCGAGGTGAACTCGATACATTATGTGATCTAGTTTATCAGTGACTTACGACAGGTCGGTGGTTTCCTCCACCAATAAAACTAACCACCACGACATAACTGAAATATTGTTGAAAGTGGTGTTAAAACCCCATAAACCTAAACTTTCTATTTGTAATTGTTCTGCAATATAATCATTTAATGGAGCAGCATATTCTCAAGGGCAGCTAAAAGGTAGAGAAATATTAAAAACAAAATCACTTTGTATGGCCTTTCATCTGTTGTTGTCGTTATATTCTTTTATTGTATAAATCAAATGTAAATCTACTTTATATTTAGCATGATATTCAAACTGTGTCAAATTTTCTTGTATCACACTTTTCTATATATACTGTGTTTACTATGATGATAGGAGAAACAATATTTTTCTACTTTGCTACATCTATATTTTAAATGAATTATTTTACAGGCATTCACTGTTGTACACAATTTGAGATGACGACGATGAAGTTACATGTCTCCAAAGCAAAAATGAATGCATTGTTTTGTCATATTATGTATGACCTAGAACCTCGATGAATTTGATTTTAAATTTAAACATGTATTTAGTCATAAATATTAACCTAATGAAATTTTTCATTTGCCATCATTTTGACATTAAAGGATAGGGCATTAGCATACTTTGTCAAGCAAAAATATTTGATTTGCCTCCATTTTGACATTGAAATATAAGGTGCTGGCAAAATTGGTCATAAATTAGCGTGTTAAAATTGTATATTTATGATCACCGACGTGGTTTATAAGATGTATTTATTATTGAAATTTACAGTCTTTATATAATGTAATTATTATTAAAACTATTGTTCATTAGCATAAGTTACCGTAGCCAATATTGGTTATCCTAGTTTGGCCTTTTGGGTTATTACTCACAAAGAATTCTAAATTATTTGGTCTACCTCTTTATTGACTTTGAATGTACTTGAAGGTTATTCCAGAAACGTGTCATGTCCACTAAATTATATATCTAAGCTTTCACTAGATATTCCAGAAAAACGATTCCACCTCTGTTCAGGGTATTTTCTCTCCATTTTGTAAATATTGAATTGTTCATTGGCCCTCTATGGCATCAAGTTATATGGCAATTGGTTCTATATAGTCATCTAGTGATATGGCAACTGGTCCAATATGACCCCCTAGTAATATGGCAACTAGTCCGCTTTGGCGACCTAGTGTTATGGTTACCGGTTTCTATTTGGCCATATAGGGACCTGTCCTATATGGCCATCTAGTAATATAGAAATATGTCTCCTAGTAATTGGGCAACTGGTCCTATCTGGCCACCTGGCAATGTGGCATGCTGTCCTTGCATGGATGCTTCGCATGGGTGAAAGTTTTCAGTATTTCGACTGATTTCAGTTTTTTTGGCAAAGGTCCTGACATTTCTTGAGATTCTTGTAAATTTGATGAGTTTTTTTTAGGGGGGTGAGGTACGTATTTTTGACAAAGAAATTAAAAATTTTGAGAGGATCCTGATCTGTGTTAATAGAACATTTTCAGTATTTGTCCAAAAAAACGCTTTCACCCATGGCTTCGTAATAAAGCATTAGTCCTATTTGGTTACCTAGAAATTTGGCAACCGGTTCTATTTAACCACCTAGTAACATGGCAACCTGTCTCATTAGGCCACCTGGTAATATGGCAACTGGTCGGTCCTATTTGGCCTTCTAGTAACATGGCAACAGGTTGTATTGGCCACCCAGTAATTTACTATATGGCTGCTTTGTAATATAGCATCAGTCCTATTTGGTCATCTGGTAATATGCCAACCTAGTAATATAGCAACCTGACCTATATTTGGCCATCTACTAATATGGCATCCTGTCCTATTTAGCTACTTTGTAACATGGCATACAATATGACATCTGATTCTATATGACCACTTATATATAATGTATATATATATATACACTATATGTAATAATATTGCAATACAACATCATGTTATGGATTTGTATTTGAAATGCAATGAAATAAAATGACAAATTCATTCATTCTTCAAATTTTTAATTGATATTTTAAGTGTCTTAGAGTTAAATCTTATATATATGCATTCTACGTTACATCAATTTTATTATTAACTAGTTGAATGTACAGTCAAATCTCTATTAAGCAGTCACCTGTATTAAAAGGTCACTTTTGTTTGTCATGTTATAGAAAATTTCATATGAATTGAACCTCTTTTAAGAAGTCACCTGTCTTAAAATGCCACCTTTTCTTTTTCCCAAATGTGACATCTTAATACAGGTTTGACTGTAATTGTTCTGTACATCATTTCAAACTAAATCATTACCGTTTACATTGTTGTACATTGAATTATTTTAATATAATGATAAATTTATTGTGTCATTTTGTCATTAGTATTTGATACATATTATTTATTGTATGTAAACACTATTTTAAATTCATAGAAGATCTGAGGTGTAGCAATTCTATAAACATGTTTATTCATTGAATAAACTTAGTAAAACAAATATATTTTGAAATTTATTTACCAAACTAGTTAATAAAAAAAATTGATACATTGGAACCTGTCTAAACTAAACAGGTTGTGATTGTATGGTAACTGGATATAAAACTGCCTATGTAATCAGTACCTATCACCACTGATGCTGTGAGTTCGAATCTCACTCAGGCGAGGTGTACTGGATACAACATTATGTGATAAAGTTTGTCAGTGACTTGCAACAGGTCGGTGGTTTTCTCCGAGTACTCCGGTTTCATCCACCAATAAAACTGAGTTATTGTTATTTATTGTCACTTCCAGCAAATTTTCAGCCATACTGTGACTTGTTGAGGGCATAAAAACCATTATCAAACATCTTAATTTGTTTCCAGAGGAAACCATTGTTACAACAACATAACATTAAATGTAGTCAGTTTGTTAACAACATAAGAATTTCACAATTAACAATGAGCAAGGGAGATAACTCTCTTCTCTTTTTCTTTATAACAATAACACAAATTTCCCTGATTTCCAGCAGTTTGTTTTGTACTTAGAATTACAGTTATAAATGAAATATAGGAATACCATATGTGATTGATTGTAAAGGAATTACAAACACAAAGAGCTGATCTGTTTATATAGAAATACTTGTCAGTATCTACATGTATATTACATATACAAATGAACAATATTGCACAACTTCTATAAAAATAAGTAGGGATTGTCCAGGGGCATTGCATTTCACTGAAAAATTTTAAGATTTCATAATATTCTGACAGAATGTAGAGGAATCATACATTTAAGAAAATATATGGTGTTAGAAAAGTTAAACTTCAGACAAAATGGTCGGGAAGGATAAAAAAAACACAACAAATTTAGTAGAAAATCCTTAAAAGAATCAACTCTTGTTTTAACACCTATAGCAATCAGGTACATAAAACCATATCCCTATCCTTTTATACTGATGGTAATGGCCCCATTTTACATAAATCCTTTGTACAAAATGAAAAATATAAGAAATTACAATAACCAATAAATAAAACATATTTACAAAAATACTTCACAAAATATAAATTATCATCATGATTGTTTACTTTTAGTACTATTTATAACTTTTATAATAATAAATAAACAACTTCCAAATGTGACAGATAATGTTCCTATGACAACTAAAATCATGTGATCATTATTTCCTACTGGTACCATAACTGGTATAAAGTCTGTTTTCTGCAAAAAAATAAAAACAAACTAAATTTCATATTAATAGAAACAGCTATAATTTGAGTTACATGTATTTAATGTTGAATGAAACAATGACAGTATTTTACTGGTAGGTATAGTGGAACCCTGAAATACCGGTAAATCAGAATCCAGTATGATCCAACTTTGAATAAAGTTCCATTGTAAGAAATCTTTGTCCTGAAATACCGGTAAATCAGAATCCAGTATGATTCAACTTTGAATAAAGTTCCATTGTAGGAAATCTTTGTCCTGAAATACCGGTAAATCAGAATCCAGTATGATCCAACTTTGAATAAAGTTCCATTGTAGGAAATCTTTGTCCTGAAATACCGGTAAATCAGAATCCAGTATGATCCAACTTTGAATAAAGTTCCATTGTAGGAAATCTTTGTCCTGAAATACCGGTAAATCAGAATCCAGTATGATCCAACTTTGAATAAAGTTCCATTGTAGGAAATCTTTGTCCTGAAATACCGGTAAATCAGAATCCAGTATGATCCAACTTTGAATAAAGTTCCATTGTAGGAAATCTTTGTCCTGAAATACCGGTAAATCAGAATCCAGTATGATCCAACTTTGAATAAAGTTCCATTGTAGGAAATCTTTGTCCTGAAATACCAGTAAATCAGAATCCAGTATGATCCAACTTTGAATAAAGTTCCATTGTAGGAAATCTTTGTCCTGAAATACCGGTAAATCAGAATCCAGTATGATCCAACTTTGAATAAAGTTCCATTTGTTAATTTAACCTGTATAAATACCTGTGTATTCCAAACACGAAAACTGGTCCCAAGGGCTTTGTTTTAGACAAGTTTCATTGTATAATTAAAACATTTGTAACATTGTGTCAGTTTATTTACCTGGGAGTTTCAAAATTGTGTTACCACATAATGTCAAGAGAAATTGTAGGTCAACATGATGAATAAATTCAAAACATTTTCCAGTCACAATGAATTTTTTTTTTTTTTTTTTTTCATCAAAATTGAACTTGTCAAATTTGAGTTTGAAACAGGTGAACAGGTGAAGTTTGAAGCAGATTTGAAGGAATATTATATATAATTTACGAGTGCACCTTTATGTCCAGTAGAAATAACACAGTTATTGAATTACTTTGTTAAAATTGAATTGATGCCATAAATAGATCACCCATATAAATAATAAAATAATAGAGTGACTTCCTGTCAAGTAATTGTCCTCGTCTTAACTTTATAATCAGTGCCTATCACCACAAAAGTTGTGAGTTTGAATCCCGCTAATGGCGAGGTGTACTCTACAACTTTATGTGATAAAGTTTGTCAGTGGTTTTCTCCAGGTACTCCGGTTTCCTCCACCAATAAAACTGACCACCACGATATAACTGAAATATTGTTGAAAGTTGTGTTAACCCCTAACCCCTCATTTAAACTTTATACATACTGATTGATATTTTAAGACATTCCAGATACATGTGGTTTTATCATCACTTGTGCATGGTAATTCTTCTTGACGTAATACTTCTCCAATAAAATCTGCAGAGAAATTATTATAGAATATATAATATAATTGTATTAAATACTATTTATAGGGTGGGGCCTTTGTGAACGAGATCGTATGGTAGTTGGATTTACAACTACCTATGCAATCAGTACTTATCGCCATTAATGTTGTGAGTTTGAATCCCACTCTGGTGAGGTGTACTTGATACAACATTATGTGATAAAGTTTATCACTGACTTGCGGCATGTCACTGGTTTTCTCCACGATACTCCGGTTTCCTCCATCAATAAAACTGATCACCACGATATAACTAAAATAATGTTGAAAGTGGCATTAAACACCATAACCATACAATTTATAGGATTTATGCAAATTATCTTGTTACACAATAATTGCTTTTAATTAAAAAATATTTCAAAAATTTATCATCTAGAATTTGTTTCCGTATTTACGATTCTCCCCTCTAATGTCTGTACTATTTTAAAGTAAAAAATAATGGCTCAATGAGTTAGGTAGTTGGATTACCTAACAATTCATACAAGCCTATCACCAATACGGCGTGGGTTCGTGCCTGGCTTTGTAAATTACAAAAAAGGGTGCACTCGACTCGCAGCCGCAAGTGATAAAAGTTTTCCAGTTGCTTGCCCATGGTCGGTGGTTCTCTCCGGGTACTCCGGCTTCTTCCACCACTAAAACTGGTCGTCATGATATAGCTGAAAGTGGCGTTAAAACACCAAAAATCAAAAATTAAAATCAAATCAAATTTTCATACCTTTATTCTCGCATCGAAAGATATGTTGACCCCATATATATTTGTATTAGAGACTTTAATCATAAATCTTTTCTAGATGAAAATAATGAAATTTTATCATAAGGGAATACTGGTACATGTAATTAAAATCCATCTATCTTAAATTAATTAAAAATAAATCTAAGAAAAACTAATTTTACATTTCTTTAGCTTTACAACTCTATGACATAGATCATACAAAGTGCTAGCAGATTTCTGGAATATAAATACAGTGGAACTTGTGCAATCCGATACCTGAGTTTTCCTACATTCTGTGACATCCGACAAAAATTATGGTCTGTTAAATAAAATAAAACCCGAGTATTCCAACATCCTGTTCAATCCGACACATTACCATGGCCCCTTGGTGTGTCGGATTAGACAGGTTCCACTGTATACAAAAAACCTACCAGCATTATTGGTACAACGTAACAATATTTGTGGCTTCCAAATATTAAACTGTCTATAATCAGTATGTGGTAGATGATATCGCAGATGTATAGGTACAGTAACATTGATAAACACACTTTCAGGACCAACATATACACTGGAGTAGATTAGTACAGGAAATATACTGAACGTCTCTGGTTGGTATTCTGGTTTCTCTATGTCTAATGTTGGTGCAACAAACTTGAAATGGACGTAAAGATATCATGTTAAACACCAACAAGCTTAAAATGGACGTAAAGATATCATGTTAAACACCAACAAACTTGAAATGGACGTAAAGATATCATGTTAAACACCAACAAACTTAAAATGGACGTAAAGATATCATGTTAAACACCAACAAACTTAAAATGGACGAAAAGATATCATGTTAAACATTCATTTTTGTCCTGAGAGTAATGGTCTCTTAGCAACATAGTCTACCTTCTTAGTATTCACTCATTCTGCTATATATGTCATCATTCAAATTTGTGATAGTGTGTGGACTTAGAGAGGAAGCAAATCTGTGCAGGTTTTTATGTACTGTTTCTTTATATCTGTATTGTTGTTGGGGAACTAATTATCAGAGGAGCCTGGTTGGGATCCCATTAAACGATTTAACCCTGCCACATTTTTGTGCCTGTCCCAAGTAAGACCAAGACCTGAATTTTCAATGCCATATATGGTGATCTTTTTGTGTTCAGTGGTTGAGAGGTGATTGTTTGTTTTGTTGATATTGTTGGAATTCTCAACCATCACTGTATAAATTAATTTTAGAGTCACATGTCATTTTATACGTGTTTTGATTGGTTTAAAAAGTTGAGGTTATTTGTATATGTACCGAATCTTAAAATAGACGTCGTTCTCAAGGCGTTGCGTGCCGTTGTCATCAGGTGATTTTCTTTAAATGAGGCACCTTTGGGGTTATTTAAATTTATTTCCAATTATTTGCCTTATTTTGAAAAAATAAATATATTTTTCAATATCATAACAAAAAAAGTTTGATCTAATTTATAAGGATTGATCGAAATTATTTGTTCGGTTCATTCGAAATAACCTCAATCAGGTTGTACACACCCTTGCGTAACCCGCCACATGGTGTGTAAAACCTGATTGAGGTTATTTCTTCATGGACCGAGCAAAAATTGCGATCAAACCTTAATTAAACTTTGTTTTCATAATTCAATACAGAAGTGAACGGGCCAATTAAAAAATTAAATTCTATCGCTGTACATCTGAATTAGCCTATTCTGGCAAAACAAACAAAATAAAAACCTTCTAAGAAGACTTTGAAGATACCAAAGGAGTAATCAAAATCCGTATATCGAAGAAGAACAGACAACACAATGGCTAAAAGAAAAAGAAAATGTGTATTTATATAAACAGACAATACAAGTTTGGAACTTGATACAACAATATGTGGTAAAGTTTGTCAGTGACTGCGACAGGTTTTCTCCAGGTACTCCAGTTTCCTCCACCAGTAAAACTGATCGCCATGATAAAACTGAAATATTGTTGAAAGTGGTGTTAAACACCATAAACTAACCAACCAACCTATAAGTTTGGAAAACACATAAATACAAATTCTCTATTATCATCAACACTTGGTTTTATTTACTAAAACTTTACATTAATGAACAGATTTATTTACAAGATTCTAAGGTAACAAATAGGTTTGTATTTTCCAATAATTGAGTTCATTAATTTCTGTCACACAATGTAAGATATAGTTGACATATGTCAACATGATGTCTTATATTTATGTCACACAATGTAACATATACATATAGTTGACATATGTCAACCTGTTGCCATACATTTATGTCACACAATGTAACATATACATGTAGTTGACATATGTCAACATGATGTCTTATATTTATGTCACACAATATAACATTTAGTTGACATATGTCAACCTGTTGCCTTACATTTATGTCACAATGTAACATATACATGTAGTTGACATATGTCAACCTGTTGCCTTACATTTATGTCACACAATGTAACATATACATGTAGTTGACATATGTCAACCTGTTGCCTTACATTTATGTCACACAATGTAACATATACATGTAGTTGACATATGTCAACCTGTTGCCTTACATTTATGTCACACAATGTAACATATACATGTAGTTGACATATGTCAACCTGTTGCCTTACATTTATGTCACACAATGTAACATATACATGTAGTTGACATATGTCAACATGATGTCTTATATTTATGTCACACAATGTAACATACATGTAGTTGACATGTCAACCTGTTGCCTTACATTTATGTCACAATGTAACATACATGTAGTTGACATATGTCAACCTGTTGCCTTACATTTATGTCACACAATGTAACATATACATGTAGTTGACATATGTCAACCTGTTGCCTTACATTTATGTCACACAATGTAACATATACATGTAGTTGACATATGTCAACCTGTTGCCTTACATTCATGTCACACAATGTAACATATACATGTAGTTGACATATGTCAACATGATGTCTTATATTTATGTCACACAATGTAACATATACATGTAGTTGACATGTCAACCTGTTGCCTTACATTTATGTCACAATGTAACATACATGTAGTTGACATATGTCAACCTGTTGCCTTACATTTTTGTCACACAATGTAACATATACATGTAGTTGACATATGTCAACCTGTTGCCTTACATTTATGTCACACAATGTAACATTTAGTTGACATATGTCAACTTGATATCTAATATTTATGTTACACCATGTGACATATATTTGACATGTCAACAAGTATCTTACATTTATGGTACTATTGTCTAATATATATATTTTACCATAAAGCTGGGCAAAATTTCATAAAAACCGTGATGGAAGTAAATTTGATAAAACTGTCTTCTCCTACCTGTAAACCAAGATGGTTACTAATTGATTTTAACTGGAATGTATCAATGTAAACACTACTGGGTAGATCTTCTTTACATATACTATAACACTGTATATTTCTGTGGCTGAATAGAGATAATGGAATCTCAACTGTGGTTGACAGGTCTCTGTAAAATCATGGAAACAATAACACATTTTTAAAAACATGTTAAGTTTTTCAAAATTTTTGATTTTTTTTCTTCTCCGAAATAACAAATTGTAAATATTGTGCATGATGCTAGAAGTTGACAAACATACAATTTAGTTATACCATTCTACTCTTTGACATTAATTTTTTTCTTAATTGCTTTTCATAAAAAATAAAGAGGCACTTGGAGTCAATAATAGATTACCTGTTGAGAGTTAGGGTTATGGTGTTTAAAACCACTTTCAACAATATTTCAGTTATATCGTGACGGTCAGTTTTATTGGTGGAGGAAACCGGAGTACCCAAAGAAAACCACTGTCCTGTTGCAAGTCACTGACAAACTTTTATTACATAACGTTATATTGAGTACACCTTCCCAGATCATCTGGTGAACAGTTGCCTTTAATTTGATCATTAATGAACTATTCCATATTAGTTTGGCCCTTTGGTTCCAGAGAAGAAGGTTCATATGCAAAAAGCTAATGATATAGATTGATCAAAACTCACATTTATTTAATGCTTGAATGTTAAATAATCATCTTTATCAGTAGGTTATTAGAGTACCATAAGTGGCCATTTTTTTAATTTAAAAAAAACAACCTTAGAAATGGATGTAATTAATACTTTTTCCCCACCAACATGTGTTATTTTTCTCTATATATCACAGGAAGAAAACTATTTATCACGATAAGTAGAAATCAATATGGTGACAACTAAAACTCATTTCAAGAGACCATCATTTTGTATATCCTTTAAGCTAAAGAATGACCATATTTTGACCTTAGTGATCTCTTTATCTCTTTGTTTATATTTAAACCTAAGGAATCTGTCATTTATATTTTAATCCTAAAGATTTCTTGGTTAAACATGTATCTTCATCTGAGGGATCTCTTTAATAATTGTAGGGTTAGGGTTATGGTGCTTAACACCACTTTCAACGATATTTCAGTTGTATCGTTTTATTGGTGGAGGAAAACGGAGCACCCAGAGAAAAACACAGACCTGTCGCAAGTCACTGACAAACTTTATGACATACTGTTGTATCAGGATTTGAACACACAGCGTTAATGGTGATTGGCAGTGATTGCATAGGTAGTTGTAAATCCAAACTACCATACGATCACGACCATGACAGCCCCAATAGTTGTATTTATATCAATGGTAGTTTTTCTATAAAGAAATCTTTGACAAAATAAATACCTGTGAAAACCATTATTCAGTAAATGTCTGTCAAATGATGGCAGTTGAGATGCAAAACAACACCCACAGTATAACAGGAATATCAGAACAGTCCATACATGATCACATTTAATCATCTTTTAACAGTTTTTCAATGACACAAGTATTTCTATCATCCTCCTGGAAAAAATCAAAAGTATGTGTATATTTTTATACCATTAACATTTCACATTCAAAAGGCCAATAACATGATGTGTGTAAACTGTTAGCATGATTATAACTCAAAATCAATGTGGCCCATAAAACAAGTTTAACCCTGTCACATGTTATTGAAGTGTCTGTATCAAGGCAGGCAAGTGAGCAGTCATGTATATGTGTATTACAGGTATCAATTATATATAAAGCAAAATGTGAGATATTGTCCAACAAGACATAATTTCAAACGGTGGTGTAATGGTTAGTATGCTCGCCTCAAGTGGGGTAGATCGTGGGTTCGAGCCCCGATCGGATCAAATCAAAGACTATAAAATTGGTATTTGTTGCTTCTCCACTAAGCACGCAGCATTAAGGAGAAAGAGCAAAGACTGGTTGGTTCAGAATCAGGATAATGTGTCCGAGTGGGGCGACGTGTCCTATCTTGCGGACTGTTGTTTCACTCACTCAAAGAAATTTGTAATGAAATAATGTCTGTGAAAATGTTATTGTGAAAATATATAATGGACAAGATTTCATAGATTGTTCAATGAAAAACTGTCTTAGCTTCATGAAATTAAAAAAAATACAACAGTCGGAACAGTTCCAAAAGCCAATAAAAAATTGTAGAAAGAGGCAAAATGGAAACCCCTAAGTTACTAGGGCTAACATGCAAATACATGACCACTCACTTTCCTAGCTTGATACAGCCACATCAATGAAAAATGGAGAGATTAAACTAGTTTTATGGGCCCAAAGGGAGATAATATATAATATTTTATTTCAGACTTTCTTCTTCTTTTTCTTCTTTATAGTTCAGCACTCCATCAACGTACTGATGATAACATGCCGGGCACTGATGTCACTACACTGTACGTGTGTGGGGTCTAATTTAATATATACAGCCAAATATTTAGAGGAGATAAAATTTCATATTTTATTTTCACCCCTTGGATAAAGTAGTCCGGTAATTTAGGTGAAAAAGATTTTTCTATCTTACCCAGGCTCCTGTGTAAGACAGACAACACAATCGTTTTCCTGCAAAAAATTTTCCATCGCTGAAGTAAATTGTCGTTTCATCGATATACATCCGTGTCTTAGCAGTATTTTAAATGTATTTCATTATGAAATACAATGTAGTATATAAATATATTATGTTAATGCTACTTCAACAGCGATAAATACCTGTAAAAATTTATTTTTGTTTGGTCAAAGGGAGGTAATTTGCTTATTTACATTAGTTACTAACAAGGGAGAGTACTCTATTATTTACTCAAAGTAAACAAACATTGAAATGGTAGAAAAGAGTGAGAAAAAGAGTCAAACACTGTGAAAGGTGCAAGATTAATAGGTTCTTACATACGTTCTTGGGAAAGACCGGGTGATCTTCCACGAGTGATAGAAATTTTATGTCTTTTAGCGAGTGGAGCGCAGCGAAACGAGCGAGAAGACACAACAATTTCTATCACGAGTGGAAGATCACCCGGGCTTTCCCAAAAACGCATGTAAGTACCTATTTCTTCCGTAAACCAACAACTTTCACTATCGTGAATTCCTAGAGACGCCCGCCATTGATCAGTAACTAATTTGCATACATTATCAGATCAATATCATTGAGCATTATGAAATACACATCACATAAAATTGACTTTTGTGACACCGACTAATAAACTAAGTAGCTTTCTACTGATATTTGAGCTTTTCTCACTAATATTTTATTGAAAGTACAGTATTTTACTTCATGAGACACTCCATACATGAAATATGACGTGACACATATTTTGACGTCATTCAAGAATGACGTCAAAGGTACGGAAAAGGGCATCTAGAAATACGACAAAAATGAAAATAAAAGACACAAATATATATTTAATACGGTTGGAATCTGTATTTGAAAAAAAAACAATGGTTAAATCTGTATTATATCTGTTATTCAGCTATCATACAGGGTATATAATGTGGTGACATTCCAGGCTTAGGGTATATATTTAAACGATTTTTTTTCTTGTTAGAGGCGTTCTGATTGGATGTCACAACGAGTAAAGACGAGTGCACGTGGACTCGTCTTACCTCGGTCGTCTTCACCCGAAAACGGCCATTTACGGAAGAATGTTAAATCTGAGACCCCATATACTTTTTTTTTTGCTTTTATATACTATACATTGCATTTATAACCTTGATCGGTTCCTGTAAAGATACAGATACAGATACATTTTAGGTTAAAACTATATACACGTGTGGTGTTGTATTGTAAATGAATTCATTATGACAAATTATGATTTATGAAGTTCTTTACATTATGATAAACAAGTTTTCTTAAGTTATCGAATGACAAATGATCCCTTTTTATATGTATATTTATCATTGGTGTAAATATTGATTTTTGTAATATCATTTCAACATTTCACTTCAGATATGATATCTATCTATTTCAACATTGGCCAACACTCTGTTCTGTAAAGTCTAAACTAAGACTAAAGACATGATAAATACAAGTTTCACAAGATAATACTGTTTTAACTTTTGTGCAGTAGTCAGTAGAATCAAGGACGTATATATACGTCCTTGGTAGAATGGCCTACTTTCTTGTAAGATTTATTATACAAAAACGAGCTTATAATATACTAATAATCTTTGTTTGATCCTTGGTTTTCTAATAAATGTCTACCCAAATCACGAACCTCTTCAATAATTCGATAAAGGGAAAGTGAAAGTAATGCTCCGCAGAAAATCGTTATTTTGACCAATGAAAATTTTTCTTGCATATCTACGAAGGCAGGCCTGTCAACACAACTTGGAGAGAGAAAATTAAGCCGTATTTCTGATAAAATAATTCAGAATGGGAGGTTTATTTTCTAAAAAGCACCACAAAAAACCCGAATCAAGGGTCACTGAACAAGACAGAGCAGTTTTGGTATATTTTTTTCTCAGTTTTCGACACATTTCAATAGTTTTTAATCTTGTCACAAACACACACCCTTTTCAAACCGGGTTGTTTCGCCCCGGAAAGTGAGTCGATTCGCCCCACTTAATCGCTATTATATTATAATAGATGAAATCTTTTTTTGACAATTTTTTGGTATTATTTATTTATTAGTTGTATGCAAAAAAAAAATAATTCATTCATTTTGCCTTTTGGTCTACTTTATTTATTTATTAGTTGTATACAAAAAAAATAATAATTCTTTCATTTTGGTCTACTTTTGTCAAAGATCTCAAGCAAAACTTTTCTTGCAAAATTTACAAAAAACCACACAAGAACAGTAAAAAGTTTTTTTTTTGTACCAATGCAAAAGTGCATGAAATGACTAAGATGCTGTACAAGTGCACAAATAACCTCTCACCATACAGTGTGTATTGTTCAAAGAAATTTTACACATTTAATCAGGTGTCAAACAATGAAAGTGAATAAAGAAATTTTACACATTTAATCAGGTGTCAAACGAAGAGTGAAGCAATACATAATATTAAATACGTCAAGAAAGCATGTTAATTATGAGGAAGACAAAAATAACGTACCCATGAACAAGCCTTACAACATCCAAAATACGAATATTTGCAATGGTATTTTCCATATTTCATTTTTTAAAGCACTATTAATAAACGAGGATGAAACGACCCTGGCGAACGGGAATAGGGGCGAAACGATCCAGTACCTTTTCAAAACAACCACAGAATTCTGATAGTAATCCTTTGGGTTATTGTGTAATATCTTTGGGTAATAAGAAGATTGTTGGTCAATTTTAATAGGGGAGATGACCGTGGTTCACCCACCACAAATAATGCCTACTACCAGGGGTTCAAAATGATTTTTTAGTAAAAGCTCCTTGGCCTTTCAGTTTTAAATCCTAAAGGTCCACCTCATTGTTAAGAAGGTAATATTTTTTTCAGAACATTTTAAGCAGTTATGAATAAACGCCTTGTACCTTTATAATTGTTTTGATTTACATTGCTATGAGAAGATATGACCCCTGATTCTGCATCGATGGTGTAATGGTTAGCACACTTGCCTCGAGTGTGGTAAATGGTGGGTTCATGCCCTGATCGGGTCAAATCAAAGACTTTTAAATTGGTATTTGTTGCTTCTCTGCAAAGCACACAGTATTAAAGAGAAAGAGTAAAGACTGGTTGGCTCGGAATCAGGATAATGTGCCTGAGTGGGGTGACATGTCTGTCCGCGGACTGTTGTTTCTGTGAGCTAGCACTAAAAATAGCTAAGCGTGTTGGTCTAGTACAAAGCAGACCTCATCATCATTTCATGGAAATTAACTTGTTCCCGCCATGATATAGCTGAAAAATTGCTGAGTTGGCACTAATCCACAATCGCTCACTCACCCGATATGACTCAAAGCTGTATCAGATGCAGAAGACTTTGGAGCACTTGAGGGAATATGGTATCTAAGTGATTTCTCTATATAACTATTTTACATAATTAAGCCCCTATTTGGCAATGAGCAAAGGTTTAAAATACTATGATTGACACAGTTTGTGCAGAAGTCGATTTCCAGTAAACCAGGATCGACATACATGTTTTATATTTCCTGCCTTTTTATTTGTTTTCCAGAAGTTAATAACAACAATGGTGGTTCCCTTTCCAAAGAAACTTTATAACTGTTTGTGACCGGTAGGCCACTAGATATAATTTCTAATGAAGATTTTTAAATGAAATGGGCCGTCATCTATGTATGATTTAATGGACTAGTTTATAGAATTAACTAAACTTATCAAAAGATAATGCCACTTCAAACGAAAATTAGAAGGTTTGTGGACGCCGCTTAAACCCAATGTACAAGTCATAAGTCAAGAGCAAAAAATCATGGACCTCTGCCCTACATAATTTTGAACCCCTCTACCACAGCCTGAGGCACAGGAGTCCGTAGTTATATCCAATGGGTTACACAGCAAGATCGCTATTCCCCATTCACCAGTGATCTTTCCATTGCCCAGCGATCATACCACATAACCCATTGGATATAATTTCAGACACAAGTGCATTGGATTGTGGGTTCATCCCCCAGCCATATCAATCCAAAGACTATATTATTGTTGTTTGTTGCTTTTCTGCTTAGCACACAGCATTGTGGGATAAGAGCAAAGACAGGTTGGCCTCGGAATCAGGATAGTGTGTCTGAGTGTAATGACATGTCTACCCGTGGACTGTTGCTTCAGTGAGATAGCAGTATGAATGTTTAAGCATGTTGGTCTTATAATACAAAGTCAACATCATATATAGCTGAAAGGTTAATCACTCATTCAATCACTTAATAGTTGCATAAAAAATGAATACTGTAAGAATGCTATTCTTTTACAAAGTACATAATGATTTTATTTTTCTTCAGCAACTTAAACAACAAAGAGACAAACTGAAACAATACCAGAAGAAGATCAATGTACAGATTGAAAAAGATAGAACTGTTGCTAAGCAACTGTTACATGATGGAAGGAAAGAGTAAGTACCCTAATAAATATTTACTGAAAACACCAGGTTTGTAACTAGATTATCCGACAGGTGCCACTAGTGGAGCAGGAATTGCTTACCCTTCTGGAGCACTCGAGTTCACCCCCGGTTTTTAGTGGGGTTCGTGTGACTCGATCTTTAATTTTATGTGTATGTTTTGTAGATCGTTGTTTGTCCTTTTTCTTTTGACCATTGCCTTCTTTGATTTACGGATCCTGATTACCTCTTTGGTATCTTCAAACTCTTCTTATTATGTATGAGTAAAATAAAGGATTTCTATTTTAAGTTCAAAGATAATTTTAAAATTTATTTGTACAAGCTTTAAAAACAGGAAGGAAAGCAAGCATCTGGTAAGCTTTTCTGGCCTGTTTTACCATTAGTGCAAATGAATTTTATATTTACAATGTATGTATATAAGCGTCATTCTAATAATTTTCAATGGTGTCCTCTACCATGTCCGTGTATACACTGTTACCGTTTCTCATCATCGCTCTACATAAATCAGGTACCAGAAAAGCTATCTTTTGGTCGGTGACCGTATATAACAAAAATTTATCCAGTCAATGAAATTTGACTGAATGTTTGAAAATCATGCTTGAATAATTATTTGAAAATAAATACAGAAAACTACAAACAATTTTACTTTTATTAAAGTCGGACAAGAATTGACCTCAGAATAATATTAGCGGCCGTCGTGATCGTATGGTAGTTGGATTTACAACTACCTGTGCCTATCACTACTAAAGTTGTGAGTTCGAAGCCCGTTCATGGTGAGGTGTACTCGAATACAACATTATGTGATAAAGTTTGTCAGTGGCTTGCGACAGGTTGGTGCCTTTCTCCGGGTACTCCGGTTTCCTCCACCAATATAACTAACCGCCACGATATAACTGAAATATTGTTGAAAGTGGCGTTAAACACCATAACCCCCTCCTCCCAAGGGTAATCTATAAATAACAATTTATTCTACCATATAGAATGGTTAAGATATGACTGTGGTATCCTTTTATCGATAACTACAGAAACATATCATCATTCAACAACGCAAATATCTTTTTGTTGAGTATGAGTCGACCAGTTGTTTATTCTTTTGTCAGGATCCAGTTAATTATTTTACTATGATATCTACAATGAGGAAAAAAACGTACATATATACATTTGTATATTATTTCTAATTACAGCAAGGCAAAATTGATGTTGAGGAAGAAAAAATTCCAGGAATCTTTGCTGGAGAAAACTGATGGACAGCTTGATAACATTGACAGAATGGTAAAAACTTTTTTTTTTAATTATTATTATTTATTTTTAGTTCACCTGGACCAAAGGTCCAGGTGAACTATTGCCATCACTTGGCGTCCGTCGTCTGTAAACTTTTCACATTTCAAGCTTCTTCTCCGAAACCACTGGGCCGATTGGAACCAAACGTAGCAGGAATGTTCCTTGGATGGTCCTCTACAAAGTTACTGTTTTTAGTTCCAGTCGGATATTCAATATGGCTGCCAGGGCCAATAATATGCTCTGATTGGCTGAAATTTCAAAGATCTTCTTCTCTGAAACTAATGAACTGACTGAACCCAAACTGTAAATGAATGATCATTGGAATGTCCTTTACCAAGTTACTGTTTTTTATGCCGATCGGAAATCCAAGATGGCCGCCATCGCAGGACATAGATTAACATTGGACCCTATGGGAAAATGTTCAAATGCCTTCTTCTCAGAAACTACAAATATGATTAAAGCCAAACTGTACATGAATGTTCATTGGATGGTCCTCTACAATCTTAAGGTTTTTTGTTCCGATATGAAATTCAAAATGGCGGCTACGGCAGGACTTAGTTTAACATTGGACCCTAGGGGAAAATGTTTCAAAACGCTTCTTCTCTGAAACCACTAGGACAGTTGAAACCAAACTGCCCAGGAATGATCATTGGAAGGTCCTCTACAAATTTTATGTTTTTTATGCCGATCGGAAATCCAAGATGGCCACCACCGCAATACATAGATTAAGATTGGACCCTATGGGAAAATGTTCAAATGCCTTCTTCTCAGAAACTACAAATATTATTAAAGCCAAACTGTACATGAATGTTCATTGGATGGTCCTCTACAAACTTTACGTTTTTTGTTCCGATATGAAATTCAAAATGGCGGCTACGGCAGGACTTAGTTTAACATTGGACCCTATGGGAAAAATGTTTCAAAACGCTTCTTCTCTGAAACCACTTGGACAATTGAAACCAAACTGCCCAGGAATGATCATTGGAAGGTCCTCTGTTTTTTATGCCGATCGGAAATCCAAGATGGCTGCCACCACAGGTCATAGTATTAACACAGGACCATATGGGGAAAATACAGAACTATAATCTTCTCTGAAGCTATTGCACTGATTGAACCTAAACTGTGCATCAATCATTGGAAGGTCCTTTACAAACTTTATGTTGATCGTAATTCCAAGATGACTACCACTGCAGGACATAGTTTTTACATAGGACCAATTGGGTTTTTTTTATAACCAGGTGAACGATACAGGCTCTTGAGAGCCTCTGGTTTCATATAGTCAGGATTTTATAATTCCCTTACATCACCACCTGACTAGGGTGTAACAGGTTTTTTTTTAAAACAATTGATTTTGTGACTACATGGAGTTTACATTTTGATAAAAACTTTTTATTTGTAGATTTTCCTGTTGCATTACTTGACATTGTTCAACAAATAGAAGTAATATCTGAAGACTGTTGACCACGTTAGTGGTGTATTATAATTAGCATGCTCACCTTGAGTGTGGTAGATTGTGGGTTCATGTCCACTCAGGTCAAACTAAAATTATAACATTGGTATTTGTTACTTCTGTGCAAAGCATGCAGCACCAAGGAGTAAGATCAAAGATTGGTTTGCTCGGAATCAAGATATAATGTGTCTGTGGAGAGACATGTCTATCAGCAGACTGTTGTTTCAGTGAGCTAGCACTATAAAAATCCAAATTAGCACATGTTGTTCTAGTACAAAGTGGACATCATTATCATCTTATCAAATGTAAATTGTTGTCACCATGATATACCTGAAAAATTGCTCATTTGTTATTAAACAATAATCACTCACTCACTGAAGAGTGTAGAGAATAGTGTCTTAATAATTAATCTGGATAATCTTGTATTTGCCTTTATAAAAAAAAAATGTTTTGTTTTTCAAAAATATTTTTGTTTATAAATTGATAAAATTACATGTTTTTTTTCCTCAAGTTTGTTATATTTTATATCAATCTAAACCTTCACATTTGAAAATAAGTTATCTTGTTAGAGAATTGTTTTTATACTAAGAAATTTTAATTTTACTAATATTAATTTATCATGCTTATATTATCTACTTTTATTCAGGTGAATGACTTAGAATTTGCTCAAGTAGAAAGCCAGGTTGTACAAGGACTTAAAGTTGGTAACGAATCTTTGAAGAAATTACATCAGGTGAGTGTCCAGAGCAAAAGAGGAAGTCCCTTTAGTTCTTATTATGGTAATACTGCAGTCTCCCTCTTACAAGGTCACTCCCACGAAAGGCCACTTCTCTTATTAGGCCTAACTTCAGATGCACTGAGCACTTTTTCATTACAGAAGTGGTGGTCTTAAAAGAGGAGAACTATTGTATTTACAATACAAAGAGCAAATGATATCAACAGGGGTTTTAAATAGGAGCATTGGAAGTTAACAGGGGCCTCGAACACATGATGTAAACAGGGTTTTAAAATGGAGTACTGGATGTTAAAAGGGGGCTCCAAAGGAGAGTAGAACATGAGGGACAAATAATAGAATTCAAGGTCGTTGAAGGAGAAACATGTATATGACTTATAAACATTTGAATTCAAGGGAGATAAAAATTATCTTAAAAAAACAAGGTAATAAATTATGACACAACTGAAATCTGTAATATTATTATAATCAAGTATTTGCATATTGCCAATTATATATGCAAAATATATCATTGTGATACTAAAAATTAATTCCAAAATTATTACATTTAATATTTGAAGAAACTATTAATGCAAATTAAATTGAAACTTATTTGCAAATTAACTTCTCATCTAGATTGACGATATTTTGTGAAAAGGAATTACAGTTGCTAAAACCCAGAACATGAATCGTGTAAAATATACAGTGAAACATATATAAACCAAACACTTTGTTGTTTGAGAAAACCAGGTATAACAAGATTGGTTTTACACAGTCAGTTTTTTCATTGATCAGATAACTACGTAGTTATAATTCACTGTATTTTTTTAGTACATAAAACTTTTTTTTTCTTTGTAGTTACTGTCATTAGATGATGTAGAGAAAATAATGGACGAAACAAGAGAAGGTATTGAATATCAGCAGGTAGGTATCTGGTTGTTTAAAGAATTATATATATATATACTATTGTTGATTTGTTTTGTGAGAAGAGATTTGTAAGAGCTATATGGCATCGAATGCAGATGCGATGAGAAATCCATTTCAAGCAAAACATATCAATGATACATGTAGTATGTTTATCGAAGATTTGGCAATGTAAAGTTGTCACATTAGAAATCAGCAATAATATTTTTGTCACACTTGTTCTTTGATAATAGATATTATCATGTGTACAGATCAAAAGGAAAATTTATAAATCATCGATATTTTTCAGTAATAACATTTTCTCTACATATATATAACAGCATTTTGAAAAGCTATATCACACCAATGGAACATACTTAACATTAAAGTGGTTTATTAATATGTTTGATTCTTTGGGGGCTATTCTGATATAAAGATAATTTCTTATTTTACAACAAATTTAACCGACAGAAGAGATTCTTAATATTGTGAAGTGGAAAGTACTTTTAGTTTAAACATATTTTATTTGCCAATTAAACAGACAAAATGGATTAGACACAAGTTAAACAAACTTATGAAGTCTTCTCCAAATTACAATTTGTTACAATAAAGAAGTACATAAAAGTCATGCATTACTATATGTAGCAATAATAATGAATCGATGATGAATATTCATAAACAGGAAGAAAAATAAATTAAGATTAAGATGGATTCATATGATGTGCATGTTCACCCAATTCAATTCCAGTTATACAATAAGGAATCTTTTTGAACATTTAATATAATCAAAAACATATTTAAATATAATACAATTTTGTTCATAAGTTAAATTATCATTGCCACATGTCAGAAATTCAATATCTAGAGTGTAGCAGGTTGTAACCCTGTTGATATTACCTATCAATATAGTTCTAAAAGTACTAAATTGGTGATAGGATACAACTTGCTGACAACACATTAATAGAACAATGTTTCATAGTCATGTTCAAAACACTTAAACACTAACTTATTAATTCTACGATTGAAAAGAAAATATGTATCATGTTATAAATAGAAGGAACGAAAGTTTGTGGCCATTTAGCCAATTGAAAAGAAAATATTTTTTTTAAAGCATGGTATAAAGACGCTAATGCAAATCTATGATGAAAATATCCTCATGTGATATGACAAATATTTAGTTCACCCATGATGAAAATCATTAGAAGGCAAGAATTAGATTTGTTGAAAGTGGCATTAAACAACAACATCAATCTAATACATTCAAATGATAAAAAAAATGATTTATTGTTTATGTTTATTAAAAATAAGTGCTTGAAACATTGCTATTTTACATTATATTCCTTAATGCATTTCATAACCTTGTAATTCAACGTTCTTCATTTTACAGGAAATAGATGATTTATTGTCTGGTGGACTTACGTCACAAGATGAAGATGATGTCTTGGCTGAACTTGATGCAATTGTACAGGTAAATGTTGTATTTAGTCAGCAGATCTATTATACAGTCAGACGGTCAACAATCAATCCGGTGACCAATAAAAAAAACTTTCGTAAATTCGGTAAACCAATATAACATGCCAAAAATGTGATTGAAATACAGGTTGTGGCTTGATCTTGGTGAAGAGAACTTATTCTCGAATTGTCACATTCAGACTGAATTATAATCATGTAATCAGAATGCAACCCACAGTTTATAGTGAATAGCTTCCTAACTGGTCAGGCTTTTGATACATGTAGCAATTATTTTTATCACCTTTGAGGTGGGGAAAAACCAATTCCTATCTTTAATGTAAGACCTATTTCTAAATAATTCAGATTTTATATTATTTAAATAAGAGTTCATTTGAAAAAGACAATATACAGTAGCTGAGTTGTAATTGAACAATAAACTGTTGACTTTATCAATGTAGATAATTATACCCCTGTTCTGATCTATCTTTTTATTTTGACTTTTTTTTTGTAGCAGGACTCTGTGGCAGATCAACTACCTGATGTACCAGATGATGAACTTCCAGAGGAGAAAAGGAGAGGTAATTGGCATACTCCGACAGTAAAATGTCTTATAACTCAACACAAATACACATATGGCAGCTTAATTTTAACCATTACAAAGTTGAGCCTAATTTAGCGATTCACACCAACGATAGTATGAAATAAATATAGAATAACGACAGTTATGAAGGTCGAGATATTATCGTTAGTATCACAGTGAGTCTAATAGGACGTCAAGATTTTCAAAGCTAACATTATTGGTGTTATTGATAACGTCATAATGTGTTAAAAGTCATACTGCCTCATACTTTTCAGTATCAGTGCGAGTCTGTTGATACTGATAATAGCCCTCAGTGAGATCAAAGGAAACAATGTATAAATTACTGATAATAGCCCTCAGTGAGATCAAAGGAAACAATGTATAAATTACCAATAATGTTATGTAACATACAATGGATTACAATCATGAAAATTCTAAACACTAAATAGTTTCATGTATCTTTTTACACCTGTCTATGTTATTTATCAACAAGATTTCACCTACTGAATTATTGATAATCACATTTTAAAGGTTAAATTACAACTGAATAATAACGAAAAAACTGTACTTAAACTTTGTATATTTCATTGTGTTCATTGCTTTAACTCAAGTCAATTTTTTACTCATAGAATACTTATGGAACTGAAATTTGATCGCTATGATTGTATTTAAAGTAATGTATTATATAAAATGATTGGTGCTTAGATTAAATAGTCAAATAAACTTGACGTAATTATGGTCTACAATTTAAGTGACAAGTTATTTGTTTTACACTCTTTGAAAAAAAAACAGATTTGTAGTACTCATATTATTGTTTGTATTACTGTATTGCTTGACCCTTATGGGTGTAAAATGCAATTAAATTAATTAATTAATTAATTAAATAAGATAAACTTTATTACATGAATCAGTTTTGTTTGTTTTATTCTTTAGAGAAAGCCAGAACAGAGAAAAGACAAGCAGAGGCTATGGCATCATGACACAGGGAAGATAATAGATTATTGTGTATAGTGATGAGACTAATGATGATAATCAATTAAACTTACTAAAAACAAATTCTTGTCAATAATTTGAAAATTAAAATAAAACTTTTGTAAAATTGTTTCATAAAGTAATACAAGGAAATCTTTTCTTTATTAAAAACCTGCACTAATTAATGCTCATCATTTATGAGGAAAATCTTAAAGGATTTTATTCACGACTTTATTTCTGTTAGCTTGTTGTATGGTTTACACGATGAATTTGATTAATAAATATGTAGATATCAAATTTAGTGTGCACGACATGTCTCAAAATAAAAAGATTGGAAATTCAAATAATTTAAAGTTTTGGGAAGCAATAAAATCAAAGGGCCTAAACAAGATAGCCAAAATCAATCACTACGGTCACCTAATGATTATTATTTATTGCGACAGGTCGGTGGTTTTCTCTGAGTATTCAAGTTTCCTCCACCAATAAAACTAATTGTCACGTTATAACTGAAATATTGTTGAAAGTGGGGTTAAACACAATAACCCTAATCCTATTTATAAGTTACGTCTGGGTTGGATCCAGAAATTAGAATTGCTTGTATAAAGATAATGTCAGAATGATATTGTAACGTATTGTGTTGATAGTAAACAGGATGAAATTTAAACAGATTTTGTATCATATAATAGCCCCTATTTTTAAGACATTATTTTCACATGATATTTATTTTGTTTAATATACAATGTATATCATATGACGTTTCAACCATGCATCTGTCTTTTTGAGACAAATAATTCTTTCATTGTTCCTCATGTCAAATTTCCATTTTTCTGTAGAAATCAATTTTTTCATTTAGCAGCCCTTCGTTGTCATTGTTGACTTGATTTTTACATGAATACATGTGTTATATAGTTAATAATGATTGCTCTAGGTTGGGAAAGACGTCAGTTATGAGAAAAACAGATGTTGTGGAAATGTCACTTGAAAATAAAAATGTATCATTTAATATTATCTTATAGTATTATAGCTCCCATGTATGTGATTGTGTTTGTAATATATTTGGTGAATTTAGAGTCAAGACCACAATTAGAAATTGCCAAATTATTCTAAATTAAAAAGCTGTATATTATTTTACTATTAAAAAAGATATGCAACTAATGAATTTTGAATGGATTGCTTGAATTATCTCCCTTTGCTAATTTTCTTTATAAGCAGGGTATCCATCAGTCTACTGTTGTACAAGATACAAACTGGGTTTTTTTTAACTATTTTGATGAATGTGATTCTGTTATTCCTATAATTTTAGAAATATGACAACAGTATTCAGAAGTTGTCTGAGGATTCATTGAACATTCGGTCCAGTGGAAAAACTAGTTTCACTGGACTGGATGCCTCGGTGAATATCATGTTTCATGGGTTGATCAATCCTTGTATTCACCTCATCAAAAGTCGTCAATTGTATAATATTATATATAACCATATTTTTTTTAATGTTCTTGACATGCAAACCCTGCTAGCGAAGTATTCGTTTTGGAAAAGGGGCAATTAGCTGATGGCTATTTGACTATTGGGCATACAGATAATGCTTCTTTATTAATGAATTGATTTATCTTATTCTCTGCTGTACATAAATATATTTGACCAGTTTGTCATTTTATCTATGAAATCCTCACAGAAGTCATTTTCATCATCATCATCTTTGTAATTTTTTCCTTTTCAGCCATTACAATTGATTGAACAAAATTAAATGCTACTTTGTCATTAAGATAAGTCTGACCTACTTCTATTCCTTTTTTTAATGTCCCCGCCACTAAGTGCCTGTGGCCGGGACATATAGTGTTACCCATGTCCATAATTCCGAAATAAAACAGTTGCGACCACTTTTTTTCGCTATGCTTTGAGATATTGACTTGATATTTGGTATGTGGATGTATAATGATCAAGTTTCGTTTCGTTCCGGTCCAATGATTTTTGGCCGAGTTATGGCCCTTGGACTATGAAATTTGGCCAAATATTTAGTTGTCACCACTTTTTTTCGCTATGCTTGGAGATATTGACTTGATTTTTGGTATATGAGTGTATAATGATGAGTTACAGATCAAGTTTATATTTCGTTCCGGTCCAATGATTTTTGGCCGAGTTGTGGCCCTTGGACTTTAAAATTTGGCCAAATATTTAGTTGTCACCACTTTATTTCACTATGATTTGAGATATTGACTTGATTTTTGGTATGAGAGTGTATAATTATAAGTTACAGATCAACTTTGAAATTCATTTGTTATTCTTAGCCTATTACTGAGGGAATTAAAAAAGGGTGAAACATTTGCGAGCCTCCTTAATATTCACGGCGGGGACATTCGTGTTGTTCCGACACATCTAGTTTATCAAGTTGTCAGAGTCACACATAATCTATGAAAGGTCTGTTGTTTTTTATGATGGCATTGGCATTTCTAAATAAATTTGATATTCTGTGCCTTTCACTCTGTTTCAATGAAGAAAGTGCCCTTCCATCAGCATATGTTGGGGTCTGTTTTTCTGATTCCTCACTGGCAGTGTCATATGGTGAAGCAACGAAGTATACTCTGGATTTCTCATGGTCGATGACAATTGATACTCTTCTGTTTGACCATCCTTTTATGAATGTGTTGCTCTGAAAACTGTTGGATTGGCAATCATGCTTTCGATAGTACTTGACACAAAATTTGCATGTCATAGTGTTATCGTCTGAAAACGAGCAATGGGCAGCCTTCCTTCCATTTCTCACTCAATTGCCTTTCTTTTCGGTGATCCTTTTATCATTTTGTTCTGCCAGATTTCTCTGTGGCAGTTTTTCGTTTGACTTTTTCCCCAGGAATCACCCCTTCAACAAATTTTAAGCCCAATGTGGCATCCACCTGGGCAATGTTACGGTTCTTGGTATCAACTAAAATCCAAAACAATGCAGACTTCCAGACCGGCGATATTTGACATTTTGCTGATCCCAGTAAAATTTTATCAGTTTTGTCTGACGGAACAATGCACTTTGTGAAGATTGTGACAACTTATTTCATATTAATATTGTAGAAAATCTGACTGATTTTTATAAGTCTACATTCTGCCATATTGTTGTTTATACTATAATTTACCATAACATAGAAGATTTTTTTTTCTCTGGATATTTCTATTTTACCTATAATATTATTATTATTGGACAAAGTCAGTCAGATTTTAGAAGCAATACCTAATCCAGAATGTCTTTTTGTGTAAAGTCAGCTTTTTTAAATTCCTGATAATTTAAAGTTGCTTGTTTCCAAATGTGTAGATCTAATCTAAGTTATGTCTAACAAGCGTCACTATTTATATTATTTGACACATGTCACTATTTATATTATTTGACACGTGTCACTTTATATTATTTGACACGTGTCACTATATTGCATCTAATGAAGTAGAGGAGCATAATATTTTTTTTTACTGTGGCATTTTGTGTTACACTTGTCCATCATATTTTATTTCTGTTCAATAACCAGATTCCTTCAGGCATTGCAATTAAAACATATTATTAACACAGTGAGTTTTCTGAACACCACAATATTACTGAAATATTTTGAAAGTGGTGGTAAACAACCATAACCCTAACTCTTTAACTTTATATTAATATACCGTTGATGTAATTATTTCCCTTTGTTTCAATTTTCCTGGATTCATGACTTTTTTTTTTTTTACATTTGTTGACATTTTAAATTATGATTTTGACACTTTACTTATTCCTTTGCATGTTAAACAGAATAGACATTTCATATTGTGATAAATGTTATGATTTATAAAACCCATGAAGCCACGGAAATTATTGATATTTATCAAATAATGATTAATTTAAAGTATATATTATTATTTAAGTTTCTGGTTCATTCTGTTAGTTTTATAATATTAATATAATAAAATCTTTTATAGAAAATTTGCTTTTATTTATTTATGCAATGTTTGATTGATCGATTGATTGATTGATTGATTGATTGGATTTCAGTTATTATTCACAACAAGAACATTTTAGTCTTTACTACTCCGAGACGATCTTGCAAATATATATATATTCAAATTTCTTATGATGATCTTTTAGTGGTCCGCTTTCAAAAATATATTAAATATCCCTGAACTCAGGCTGTCATGGTCGTGATCGTATGCTACCTATGCAATCAATGCAATCAGTGCCTATCACCACTATCGTTTTGATTTTGAATCCCGCTCAGGTGAGGTGTACTCGATACAACATTATGTGATATGTTTTGTCAGTGACTTGCGGCAGGTCCATGGTTTTCTCCGGGTACTCTGATTTCCTCCACCAATAAAACTGACCGCTACGATATATTGAAATATTGTTGAAAGTGGAGTTAAACACAATAAACCTGACCTAACCTAACCCCAGTTCCAAATTTTGACTGTTGCTAAAAAGTAAACATTTCCTGAGTAGCCAAAACTAACATTTTCAGCTAGATGGATTAAAATTTAACATGTTTATTTTGCGATTGTCTTCCAGTCAAATTTGAAATTTTGGTGGCAATGAACTTTAGGCTTATTTAACAGAAATATAGATAAATCTTCATATACTGTAATCACTGGGTCGATTTAAAGTAATATGAAAGGCGAATATCGTGGAATTTTTGGATTAATTATTTTTACTTAATATGCCACTTAATTTAACTAAAATCAACTGCATAACATTAAAAATCCACTCAAAAGCAGAATTTATGAGCAAATCGCAAAATATTTGACACAGATAATTCTGTTGTGCACAACAGTAATGCAAATGATATGAGTGTGACCCAAGATTTGAACTCTTTCGGGGAGATTGTGTAACGGGTGTGTTCGATTTGTGTTTAAATTATCTCCCTTTTGGAAACCTGGCTGTCAAAAGTAGACATTTATTTTTATGTTGATATGTTTTATCGATATATTTTGTAATGATTAGGCTATTTGTAATATATTTATGTATTTAAACATTGACAACCTTCTGCAAATAAAATTTGTAAAGAAATTTGTAGAATTGAAATAATAACCATACCATTGTCAAGGTCACAAATGTTTTATATAATGCTTAATGTTTACATTTTCAACTCATATGGCCTACTTAGTATAACTTTGATGTTTGAAAAGGTATAACTTTTGATCCTGTGTCTGTCTGTAAGCTTTTTGCTTGGCAACTACCAAGCGAGACATATCCAAACACGCACCTGTTACAGAAAGTGATTGAATTAGTTGACGATGGATACAAAATGAGATTTAGACATATCCAGGTTTGTTCCACTGGGATTCGAGCTTATGGCAATAGGAATTGAGGCTAATAAGTATTCAATACCTTATATAGTCAATAAAAGGCATGATAAAACAGAACATAAAAATCAACAATTGTAAAGGCTTCAAATAAATACTGCACAAAAATTAGATGCAAAAATGGCTGTAAAATACCAATATCAAAAATAACCTAGGTAGCACTGAGGTTCGAATGTAAAAATTCAACCCAGAAAAACATGATATGGTGAGCAGCTAACAAAAAGTTTATAATGTAAAGCATTCTGGGGTTAAAGCTAATCAAAATTTAAAGCCGAAAATTAACAAAATTTAGTCTCCCATTTTAAGCTATCCCAAAAACAAATAGATTGGGTCCTACTCCTATAGAAGCAGGATCAAAAGTTATACTAAGTAGGCCATACTGTTAATAGCCAATGGTTCCTTGAGCAAGTTGAAAATGTAAATATTAAACATTATATAAAACATTTGTTGCCTTGACAATGGTATGGTTATTATTTTAATTCTGCAAATTTCTTAACAAATTTTATTTGCAGAAGGTTGTCAATGTTTAAATACGATAAATATATTACAAATAGCCTTATCATTACAAAATATACCAATAAAACATATCAACATAAAAATAAATGTCTACTTTTGACAGCCAGGTTTCAAAAAGGGAGATAATTGAAACGCAAATCGAACACACCCGTTTATCTTTTCTTGATCGGCAATCATCGGACTAAAACTTTTCAAACATACACAAATCACACAAACAAGACATGAGCCCTCCCATAAACAATTGGAGGTAAAGATGAACGGCGGAACCGACATCATATCCATGTTGAAATCGCAACAGGCATCACAATATGGAACTCAGAACTTATACTTTTCCATTGCTCTGGCTAGATATTGATACAAATTCAAATTCTTTATTGATATGAAATCCAACAAAGGATTGTCATCAGCAACAATACAATCAACAGACATACACAAAACATGAAACAATTAAAAACAAAAAGTACCATGATGCACGAGTGGTGTTGTAGATAGTTTTGTAAAAAAAAAAGCATGCAGAGCTTGTACAGAAAAGATAGTTGCTTTGAATGAGAGATAAGCATAGAGCTTGACTATGTCATCTGATTACGTTATTTCTGTTGCCTAAAACTCGAAAGCGGAATGTACAACCAATAATCAGAACTCAGATGCGGTCTCTATCTACCTTCCGTCCCGCCTAATGGTACGTTACTGTGCTTCGTCAGTTTTATTATATTTGGGTTTATAAAAATCGGAAGTTCTCTGGAATGTACATATGTTGATAGATAACGTCCAAAAGATGTCGGAAAACAACATTGAAGCTGAAGGAAATAAAACAGAAACAGATGAACAACCTCAACAATCAAGTTCCAATGCAGATTCTGTACAATCTCGGACTTTAACCAATGAAAGCCCGTCACATACGTCTAAGTTAAAAAGTGTGACTCCGTTATACACATTCAAATTAAACCACTGGGGTCTGATATGACAAAATTGTTGGGTCGAATAATCACTCTATCTGTACGCTTTCGAGACGTTTCGTCCACACTCCGGTTCGGCCATAGTACGTTTCGTCCACAAACCATTTCGGCCATAGTTTATACTGCTTTGACAACTATTTTTCCTATTTTGTTCCAGTATTGTTATAAATACTGTTATAGTGACAGACGGAACCTTTGACTTTGAGTCGTAATGAAAGCGGGAGGTTTGGCACTTTAAAATCTGATTCAACCCACCATTTCTTTAGAAATGCCTGTACTAAGTCAGGGTCATTACGGTTTTCACAGTTTTCCGGTTGTTGACTGATTTTGTCTGTTTATATACTTGTGAGTTTTGACTTTCCCTTTGTAAGAGAGTTCGGTAATTTTGTTATTACCCTTATTTATATTTAATAAGTATGGATGAAGAAACTGAGTGTCGTAGTCTGTATGGATTATTAGGGGATTTTTTTTTAATTAATCATGGTAATACACATCACAGTGATACATATACGCATTACATATTGGCGTCGAGATGACTAACCATTTATTTACTTTGTTATTTTCGTAAGTATGGATGAAAAAAACGAGTGTCGTAGTCTGTACATTTTAGTATCGATTCTTAGGGGAATTATTTTTATAGTAATCGTGGTAATTACACATACGCATATCATATTGGCGTCTAGATGGCATTTTAAAATGCATATTATATGTTTTATGAATAATTAATGATTTATTAGCTCCTCTATCGTTATTTTTTCATGAATTTCAGCAAAAATAGTCAGTTTTTACGGACAATATCAAACGATCTTGGTCGGGTCGGTTACAATCACGAAATCAGTTCAATATAATATGAAAGCTCAAAAGCTTTCTTTAGTTTAATATATATTTTATTTGATTATATAGTTCTAATTTGTATTTGTGTCAATCAAAATTTATATAATGTTCGATATTTGCAATGAATAGTCGACTTTTACTTTTAAGAAATGACATACTGAATGTCCGATTTGAAGCTGAACTGTCCACTGTCCACTGTCCTGTGACGATTTCTCAAAAAGTATTTATCCAAAAATAATAAACTATACATATTATTAATCCTTGAGATATAAGCTTTAAAATGGTGTAACTTTATTTGACAGACATTTGATTTAAAAGAGTTATAGGTGATCAAAACAAATATTTTGATACAAATTATCGTCATTTCCGCGATTGAAAAATACTGTCCTGCCACGATTTAGGGTATCAAATGTCAATATTTAAAAAAAAAAACGTTATATCAAATTAAAGCCTTTAATCTCTTCTTTATTATGGAATTTACATCATGAAAATATCTCATTCCGTTCAAAAGTTATACCTATAAACTACTGAAAAATACCTGTCCCGGTTTTAAACCCTCCCGTTTATAATAGTTATAAAATTGATCATTTTGATGATTACTCTTGTGACAAATTTATGAATTTTTAAATTTTTTTATGCAGGAGATAGTCAGATCAAAGAATAAATAATTGTTAATTATCATGAAGTAATGAACATAATTACATTTTATTGTCTTACAATTAACAAGTCGATCTACAATATCTAGTTTATATTGATCATTAATCATAAAATGGTTTAAAAAATTAATATTCCGAAATTTCATGATTAATATAAAAAAAATTGTTATATAGAAATAGAAATAAGTTTATTAACCAAATCAGGGCCCCGTTATTATTCTTCTCTCAATCACCGCGATTTTCAGATCTGCAAATAGCCGCGATTGGGAAAAGAAGAACAATGATAATATTAGCTAAAATATATCGTTTTAAATAAAAAAGAAAATTGGTAATAAAGTACAGAAAATGATGATTAATTTCAGATTTTCATATAGGTAACACTCAAAACTAAGTAAATCGTAGATTATGACTTCTTTTCTTCGTGTCGATCTGCAATTGGGAAAAGAACAATGATAATATAATGTTAAATAATTTTTTTTTTTTAAATAAAGTACTGAAAATGGTTATTAAATCTAGATTTATAAGACTTAAAACTATGTAAAACGTAGATTTTGGTTTCTTCTCTTCATGTGGACCTGCACATCACCGCGATTGGGAAAAGAAGAATAGTGATAATATTTGCTAAACTATATCGTTTTCTCAATTTTGTATTTATTTTTGTATTCAATATGATTATTAATGCATAATATTGTTATAAATAACACATAAAGCAACATAAATAAAACCATGTCAGAAACGTCTTTATAAAGTGTGGCCGAAATGTCCTGTACCCATCTGTACACAGGGACTTGCTCCCGGTCAGTAAATTTGACCCACCGATTTTTTTTTTACTGTCAATGTATTACCCACTTGAAAATCATAAATTTTTTTACTGTCAATGTATTACCCACGATTTTTTTTACTGTCGTTGTATTACCCACTTGAAAATCATATATATTGTTTTTAACTGTCAACGTATTACCCACGATTTTTTTTTACTGTCGATGTATTACCCACTTGAAAATCAGTCATTGTTAAGTGGGTAATACATTGACAATAAAAGCACAAATTCAGTGGGGCAAATTTAGTGGTCGAAGCAAGTCCCTGTAGTCATATTCCAACCGTCATTCTAGAGAAGGTAATTTGATCATACAAACGATTTTACATGTCAATCGGCATCAGTAACCTGCGGCTGATCATGTGTGGTTTACTTTACTAATTACCCTAATCAGATTGAGATTAGACTTCCGAAGAAATTTTCTGCTAGATGTATCTCCAGCTTAATCTTGTCACAAGCACTATCAAAGATATTCTGGAAATTTAAAATCTGACTCCCTGGTGCATTCTGATGCATATTTTGGAATGGACAGATTACATACATTTAAAGCAAAAGTTAAAAGTCTCATTTTAAATAATGATGCACCATAAGTTACCATTAAATATTAACTACATCTTTTTGTGTACAACGTATATTTATTATAATGTTTTGCTTCTCATTCTTTTATGTAGACTGTATTTTACAATGTATATTTTAATATGTTGACGAGGGCCTCAGCCTCAGGGGAGATTAGTTATTAACTAGCTGTGTAACCCTCTGTAAATAAAGAATTTATTATTATTATTATATTAAAGCTCCACTGTCTTCCCCATAATATATTGATTTTAATGTACACTTGCTTTAGTAAGCAAATTATTTTGAATGTAAGTTTACATCTTTTTCCTTTTATTTTGATTTTAGTTGATGTTCTCCTTAAACCAGCTGGGGATGCTCCCATCATGAAGAAGAAAAAATGGGCAGTAGATAGACACAAGAAATTCAGTTGGATATCAGAATTTATCAGGAAATATCTAAAGACAGATGCAAATGAATCAATTGTATGTTTTACATTGAACAGTATATGGCATTTTAACTGTGCAAGAACATTCAAGATTGTATCCACTCTTAAAAAAAAAAAAAAAGCAATAATAATAATAACAAAATTTGTACTAAATTATTTGTAATAGAATTATTTAAAAAATCTTTGAAGTATTTTTTTTTTTTTTTTTGACAAATCGATTCTATACCGGTATGTGAATCGGAAATTTACTCTGTAACCAAACATGTGACATATTGTTTTTACTATGATGTCATGTCTATTGTGACATCATGTCTTTACTATTGATGTTAATGCGGTAAAGATATCATGTACATTTCACTGGTTTTAAGTTTATGCTTGTTCTAAACCAATCAAATCATTATCATAATCGAAGCAATACATTTTATTTAATACCAACAGATTTTGTTTTTATTCAGTTTTGTTCAGGTTTTGCCTCAAAAAAATAAAACAGATTCTTTACAATATTATGAAAAGCTTTATTATACATGTACATGGCAATTAAGGTGGGTTTTTTTAAATTACTTTTATTATTATTTTCTTCTTTTTTTTTTGTTACACAATTAACAGAAATCTGAAACAAAAATATTTACATGTTTCTTTCAGTGTCTATACAATAAATATACAATACATTATGGTAAACAAAAGTCTTATAATTGACTAGCCTGTCTATTGCTTGCTTCTCAGGTCACACCTGCTCTTAATAATAAGCTGATCATTGTTAACTTCATAACTAGGTAATCCTCTAGTTTAAATAACAAATTTGAACAGCAAGGCATGCCATAATACTATTAGTAATTATTTGATTTGTTTTTTCAGTTCCTGTATGTAAACCAGTCATTTTCACCTTCTCTAGATACAGAAGTTGGTAGTATATTTGATGTAAGTGTAGATAGAAGTTTAACTTTTTAAATGTGGGGCCGTGGTGGTTGTGATCGCATGGTAGTTGGATTTACAACTATCTTTGCAATCAGTGCCTATCACCACTAGAGTTGTGAGTTCGAACCCTGTTCATGACGAGGTGTACTTGATACAACATTATGTGATAAAGTTTGTCAGTGACTTGCGACAGGTCAGTGGTTTTCTCCGTGTACTTCGGTTTCCTCCACCAATAAAACTGACCACCACGATATAACTGAAATATTGTTGAAAGTGATGTTAACCACAATAAACTAAACCAAACCAACCAACCTTTTTATATGTCCGCAACAATTTTTACAATGTTATTATGGTATGGAGTGTCGTTGTTGTCGTTTTCTGTTTGTTGATACAATCCTTTTTTAGTTCACCTGGTCTTTAGGCCATGTGAGCTATTGCCATCACTTTTCGTCCGTCGTCCGTCCGTCAACATTTCACATTTTAATCTTCTCCTCAGAAATCACTGGGCCAATTACAACCAAACTTTGGTGGAATGGTCCTTGGATGGCCCCCTTCCAAAAATGTGTCCGGTGATCCCGACTTCCAACCAAGATGGCCACCAAGCTAAAAATAGAAAAAAGGGGGATGAAATTAAAAAAAAATCTTCTCCTCTGAAACTACTGAGCCAATCTCAACCAAACTTTGCTGAAACGATCCTTGGGTGATCCCCTTCCAAAAATGTGTCCGGCATTTCAGACCTCTGACCAAGATGGCCACCACAGCCGAACTTAATTTAACATAGGACCCTATGGGAAATTCCCATAAAAATCTTGTCTGAAACCATTTGCTCAATAAGAACTAAATTTTGATGAAATAGTCATTGGATGGTTCTCTTCCAAAAATGTGTCTGGCGGTTCGGCCCTTCAACCAAGATGGCCCCCACAGCCGAACTTAGCTTAACATAGGACCCTATGGGAAATTCACATAAAAATCTACTTGTCTGGAACCAGTTGCTCAATTGGAACCAAACTTTGATAAAATAGTCATAATACTCATTGGATGGTCCTCTTCCAAAATTGTGTCTGGTGGTCCCGCCCTCGGACCAAAATGGCTGCACAGCTGAACTTAGTTTAACATAGGACCCTAAGGGAAATTCACATAAAAACCATCTTGTCTGGAACCAGTTGCATTGTTATTGAAAGCAGCTTTGATCCAGGTGAGCGATTACAGGCTCCTGGGAACCTCTGGTTTCCTAATAGCTAATGTATTATTTGACCGATCCTTCTTAAATTTTAGCACAATGATCCTTGCCACAGAATATAGGCTTGGATTGATTTTAGGGATTCCAGAAATGGAATTTTGCAGTAGTATCAAGGCTGTTTCTAGACATAGCCCTTAATTTTTAAACAATATTTTTGTTTAGATCACAGAACTTGCAAGTGTTTAATATAGAACCCCATGGGAAATAAATACAGTCAAACCTGTCTTAGGCGGTCACTCATGGGGAATGTCAAAAGTTACCTCTCAAGAGAGGTGACCTCTTAAAAGAGGTTCAGTAAAAGCGGACCAAAGTTGTCATCAAATGGATTGCCAAGCACTTTCACGTTATACATTTTGTACATGTATTTATGGATGGAAATGAACATAAGTTATGTTGAATAATGTAGTTCAAAGTTTATTTTTTAAATGCATATACATTAACGTTTACACATACATTTGTCTGTATGTAAATAAACAGTTCGATAGATCGTAATAGTAACCTGGTGTCGAGTATAAAATACCAATGCAGATCGATAAAAATCTGAAGCGTCCCCGTGTAACTCAATTTGAATGGCCAACCTTCGCATATATGAACATATTAAATACGAGAGCTAGGATTTTATGCAACAGAAATGAGAAAATAATAAATCAAAAGTTCGTTCTGCTGAAAGTAGCATCGGACAAAAAGTTTGGTCAACATTTCTCATAGCACAGAGTTGGATTTCGTTCACTTTCCAATGGGCCATTGTTGTTTGTTATTGAACGAAATTAAAGTTTCTTTGAAAACCGTAATGTATTACTTTTCAACAAAATCACTTTCAAAATACTTAATGGCCACTTTTCCCACTTTTTTTTACATTTTTTAATAGCTTCATGTTTATAATTTAACGTTAAACAAAAATACGAAAATGCGGCTTTGAAACATCTTGTCTCCAACAAACTTTTATTGCACCTGTTTTCATAAAGATTATTTTAATGAGCCTCAATGTACACTGTTTACATGTGCACCTATTCAATTGTTTATTAGGATCTCTTTTTATCTATGTTTATTTAACATTTAAATTACCAACTCAATTAGTTGTATTTCCCTGCGGCGATTATTTATTATCTTAAAAGTAACCGTATCACGTGATCGATCGTACACATTATATCATGTGATAAGATGTCCAAAATGGCCGTTATTAGAAGACGATCTCACAATTCATGCATGAAATAGGTGACCGTTGGCCGCGTTAGAGAGGTGACCGTTGAAAAGAGTTAAATTATATAGTAATATTAGTTGGGCAGGTCTCAAAGTGACCGTTAGACAGAGGTGACCGGTAAGGCAGGTTAGACTGTACAAACAGCTTCTTAGTACCTGTTTGACATATTTAAACCAAATTATACACAACAAATATATCTACTTAACTTTTGGTGCCAATCTCAAATACAAGATTTCTGCACCCACGGAAGCAGATACTCAGAAGTTATCAGAACAACAGATGGCTACTTCCTAATATGAACTTGGGGGCTGTTGTGGTCGTGATCATATAGTAGTTACAACTACCTATGCAATCAGTGCCTATCACCACTAACGTTGTGAGTTCAAATCCTGTTCAGTCGAGGTGTACTCGATACAACATTATGTGATAAGGTTTGTCGGTACACTAATTCAGAACAAGATGAACTATGAGCTAATGCTCACTTATGATACCCCCACTCTTCGGCAAACAGGAAGTAGGAATCTGACGGGTTAAAAAACGCTTCCCACGATATGGGGTACCTATATGAAGCTTCTGATCAAATATCAGATTTCTGCCATCAATAGTTGCTGAGAAAAATGCGACTAAAAATGGGCATATATACAAAATGTATGTTAAATGTGTATAAAAATCAACAAAGTCGGCAAACAGGAAGTAGGGATCTGATGGGTCCAAAAACGCTTCCCACGATATGGGGTACCTATATGAAGCTTGTGACCAAATATCAGATCTCTGCCATCAATAGTTGCTGAGAAAAATGTGACGAAAAATGTGCATATATGTTCAATGTGTATAAAAACCAACTAAGTCGGCAAACAGGAAGTAGGAATCTGACAGGTCCAAAAACGCTTCCCACAATATGGCATATCTATATGAAGCGTGTGACCAAATATCAGATTCCTGTCTTCAATAGTTGCTTAGAAAAATGCGACGAAAAATGTGCATATACAAATGTATGTTAAATGTGTATAAAAATCAACAAAGTCGGCAAATAGGAAGTAGGAATCTGATGGGTCCAAAAATGCTTCCCACGGTATGGGGTACCTATATGAAGCTTGTGACCAAATATCAGATTTCTGCCATCAATAGTTACTGAGAAAAATGTGACGAAAAATGTGCATATATGTTCAATGTGTATAAAAACCAACTAAGTCGGCAAACAGGAAGTAGGAATCTGACGGGTCCAAAAACGCTACCCACAATATGGTATACGTATATGGCACTTGTGACCAAATATCAGATTTCTGCCATCAACAGTTACTGAGAAAAATGCAGCGAAAAATATCTTGGACGGACAGAGGTAGCGGGGGTATAATTACATAAAAATCTTAGGCATGTTTATTTTATAAGAAGTTATCCTGCACTTGTTTTATTTTAGCAGTCAAATTGCATTGAATGGATAATTTTTGGTATATACTGTCCCTGATCGAAATATAGCTTGTCTGGTACCCCAGTCACATGTTACCTGATGAGCTGTAGAAAACTAGTTGTAAATCCAGTTCAGTTCCCATTGACAGAAAATATCAAAAGGGACAATCAAGGGATAATTGTATAATTTTATATTTTTATTCAAAATGTGATTTTTCTGCAGGATAAACACAATATTCTAATATGACGTCCTTCTTTCACTTTGCAATCAAACGAGCAATCAATCAGATGACAAAATCTCATTAGCACCTGTGCGGTACACATTTAAGCCAGGTGATACAATCAGAAAATAAAATTATTTACACCGTTGTTAACGTTTTAAACATCTATATTCACTGAAAATAATCAACATATCCAAAATTAATAATATGTGACATGCAATTAAAACATGCAAACACAATATTATTGTTACGGATGCTTCATCAATACGACTGACCTGCCCCGTCGTAAATGTACATGTGACTGACTCTCCCGTTGTAAAGGTACATGTTGATGAATTATCGTCTGTTCGAATTTGGCAGCATAAATTGTGTGCGACATTGTCTGCAAACGTAAATATAAATTACCGTCTTCCAATCAAAGTATACTACCATATTTGTATTGTTAGACATCAGAATAGAAATAAATCATGGAAACCAGAATGTGTTTTGAGTTTTGACGTGGGTTGGCGGATAATTAGTAAATTTTATCCACCAACCCATGTTAAAACTCAAAACACATTCTGGCTTCCATGATTTATTTCTTAATTACTGTAGTGTCTTAAAATACCTGTATAAAGTTTATGTGTATTCAGCACAAAACTGGGCAAAGACTTGATGAACCCCACCTTTATCCCAGTTTTTAAGCCTCATACACATAACCTTTACATTTTAAGACACTGCACTAACTAATATTGTTATATATATGAGAATATAATTTGTGATGGAAATGCTGATTTTGTAGAGTATTGAGATTTCAATATATTTAATGATTTATTTTTTATTTTTAGTGTTTTGGAAGTGATGGTAAATTAGTGTTACATTATTGTAAGACACAAGCCTGGGGATGACATAAGATGGACCAATAGTATGTGCAATATGACATTTTGTTATAAACAACTCTCCAATTAATGGAGTTGTTTGTTTTAATAAGTAGTAAACATTTACTATTATATTGGGTGTTAAACTTTACTAGTATGTAAAGGACAATTTTATATATTGGAATGTCTTTTTAATGATCAAATAAATAATATTGTATTTTTTCCAAAATTTAAGAACAAATTATTGATAAATAGAATGTGTAATTATTATGGGATTTATGTAAATGAATTAATTAAGAATTATTTATGAGAATCAAAAAGTGAATAGGGCTGTATTATACAGATTCAATTTCTTTCTTTTGTGCAACTGTTGAAGTAATGATGACTCCAGAAAGGTTCCATTGATATTCAAAAAATATGGGGGGTGTATGGTGTATAATGCCACTTTCAACAATATTTCAGTTATATCGTGGCAGTCAGTTTTATTGGTTGAGGAAACCAGAATACCAGGAGAAAACCACATACCTGTCGCAGGTCACTGACAAAATTTTATCACATAATGTTGTATGGAGTACACCTCTCCATGAGCAGGATTTGAACTACCATACGATCATGACCACGACTGGCCCTTTCAAAAAATATAAAATAGTATTCTACATTTTCTGGCTACATAACACTAATATAATCTGTTTCTCACATTTACAGAAAATCTATTGAACTCAACAAAAAGAATTATGGTTCTTTTTCATTGTGCAAAATACATTTTGTTGAAATAGTACAGTCAAACCTGCCCATGCAGTTACCTGTATTAAAAGGTCACTTTTTTCTTGTCTTGTGGAAAATTTCATATGAATTAAACCTCTATTAAGAAGTCACCTGTCTTATAAGGCCACTATTTCTTTGTCCCAAATGTGACCTCTTAATACAAGGTTGACTGTATGTGAATACTGTGATACAATGGAACCAGTGATATATTTGACTACTTGTTATATATGTATTTACATTATGTGTACATTTGTTTAAATAATTGAATGAATATTTTTATGACTTATTATATGCTAATAAATAAAAGAATTCATGTTTATTTTTCTTATGTACATGGCAAGAAAAGATTGAAGATACCAAAGGGGTAATCAGAAGGACCGACAATAATGGCCAAAATAAAATTGAAACTAGAGGCTCAGGTGAGTCACCTGACATAAATAAGTCCTCTTAAGAATGTCTGCATGCCAAATACATCTAAGTTACTATTCAAATCCCATACTGCCATAGGGTTCTATGTTAAAACTATGTCTGCTCATGGCAGCCATCTTGGATGGAGGTCATGATCACCGGACACAATTTTGAAAGTTTACTACCCAAGGACCATCCATGCTATGTTTGCTTTAAATTTGATGACTGGTTTCAGAGGAGAAGATTTTTAAAACAATTTTCCCATAGGGTCCTATGTTAAAACTATGTCCGCTGACAGTGGCCATTTTGAACCGAGATTGGGATCACTGAACACAATTTTGGAAGTTCACCACCTAAGGACCATCGATGACATGTTTGCTGTATTGGCTTACTGGTTTCAGAGGAGAAGATTTTAAAACATTTTTTCCCATAGGGTCCTATGTTAAAACTATGTCCGCTGAAGGCTGCCATCTTGGATGGAGGTCAGGGTCACCAGACACAATTTTGAAAATTGACCACTTAAGAACCATCCATCCCATGTTTGCTTTAAATTGGCTTACTGGTTTCAGAGGAGAAGATTTTTAAACATATTTCGCATAGGGTCCTATGTTAAAACTATGTCAGCTGATGGCGGCCATCTTGGATGGAGGTCTGGGTCACTGGATATAATTTTGAAAGTTGACCATTTAAGGACCATTCATGCCATGTTTGCTTTAAATTGGCTCACTGGTTTCAGAGGAACAAATTTTTAAACATTTTTCCCATAGGGTCCTATGTTAAAACTATGTCCGCTGACGGCTGCCATCTTGGATGGAGGTTGGGGTCACAGGACATAATTTTGAAAGTTGACCACCTAAGGACCATTCATGCCATGTTTGCTTTAAATTGACTTACTGGTTTCAGAGGAGAAGACTTTAAACATTTTTTCCATAAGGTCCTATGTTAAAATTAAGTCGCGTCATGGTGGCCATCTTGAATATCTGATCAGCAAACCATTCACAAGTTTAGTACAGGACCACCCAATGACCATTCCTGCAAAGTCACAATTCAATTGGCTTAGTGGTTTCTAACAAGAAGATTTTTAAAATTTCGACCAATCAGAACACATTATGGACCCTGACAGCCATGTTGGATTTCCGATCAGCGCCAAAATCAAAAATCTTGTATATGACCATCCAAAATCCAATGAACATTTCTGCCAAGTTTGGTTCAAATCTGTTTTGTGGTTTCAGAAAAAAAGATGAAAATGTGAAATTCCCATAGGGTCCAATGTTAAACTAAGTCAAGTCATGGTGGCCATCTTGAATCTCCGATCGGCAAACGATTCACAAGTTTAGTACAGGACCACCCAATGATCATTCCTGCAAAGTCACAATTCAATTGGTTTAGTGGTTTCTGACGAGAAGATTTTCAAGGTTTCAACCAATCAGAATACGTTATTAGCCCTAGCAACCATGTTGAATTTCCGATCTACACCAAAAACACAAATCTGGTAGAGGACCATCCAATGAACATTTATGGCAAGTTTGGTTGAAATCTGTTCAGCGGTTTCAGAGAAGAAGAGTTAAATGTGAAAAGCTCACGGACGGACAGACGGACGCTTACCCATGACAAAAGCTCACATGGCCTATGGTCAGGTGAGCTAAAAAAAAAAGGACAAACAATGATCTACAAAAATCTACACAGAAAACTAAAGATAGGGCAACATGAACCCCACTACAAACTGGGGGTGAACTCAGGTGCTCTGTAAGGGTAAGCAGTTCCTTCTTCATTAGTGGCACCCATCGTGTTACTCTTGTCACAAACCCGGTGATAAGTCATGAATAAGGAAGAAATGATATAATATTGATATTTAACATTACACAACAATAACAATAAATACAAAGCAGTGTTTTCCATCATTTTATTGTCTTGATGATAAATATACTTCATTTACAAATAAATATTTACATTTTTATAAAGAATCAGATCTATGAAAATATGAAAAAGTATTGTTTAAATGCAGATATAAAAAAAAGAAAGAAACTGTTGCAAATAGTTTTAGCTGACTCAGCAATACATGTTTACAAACGTGAAATCTACATCTGCAAATGATAATAACAACAGCTGATGCAAAGGTTAGCATCTTGAGAAACATTTTCAGAAAATGAAAGATTTATAATTACAATGGCAGTTTCAAGTATTACCCCAAAAAAAAAGGGGGGGGATGTTTCATTGCTAAAATCTTTCAAAACAAATCAAACTATTTGTAAATGGGCAGTCTGCAGTGTTAATATCCATTTAACAGTTTTACAATGTAACAAAATAAATAAAATTGGAAATGCATGTAGTCTCCAACATTCAGCATCCACCACATCTTTTACAGTCGTTCTCTTAACAATTGGGAGTATAACATAATATATATATATCACAGTCATTAGATAATTATCAATCAATCTAATGTTTATTCATTCAAGTTGTTCATATTTTTTAGACAGATCGATGAACAGTTAATGCAATTTTACAATTTTCGTTCTAACATCTAGGAGTGAAAGGGAATTTCCATATGAGAATAGCTCCATCATCACTGACACTGACAATATTATTCTGGTTAGGACAGACTTTAACTTTGTTGACAGAGTCACTATGTCCAATACCAACGGCTACACATTCACCTTCCTGGTATGTCCATACCTACAACAGATCATAAGTGTACCAGTTAGCTAATATTGAAAACCACCACTTCCACTAATATTTTGTGTATTGATAAAATAACCTTGATCATAGTACAAGGTACTTCAAAAGCATAATAATAACAAACATGAACATTAATACATAATAAAAGGTTTCATAATGATATTGAAATGTTAGTGAAATTAAGACTTAATATTGTGTCCATATGTTCCATGTACATTTTATATTATTAGTCTTGTCTTTTTGTTTGTTTGTTGTTTTTTTTTGGGGGGGGGGGGGGGGGTGTGGAGGAGTGATATATTTATGATTTTTATACTATATTATGTCTAGTTTTATTTTTTTGGTGGGGGGTATATTTATGAATAAAAATTTGAAATGCTACACAAAATTTTTTAATTTTGGAATATGCTTTATTTGTACCTGTATTGATGTTTTTACAAAGAGAGGAGGATATTAGGCAAAAAATCTAGATAACAAAGAAAACCTTTAATCACTTATAACTAATTTGAATCAGAACATATCACACAGTTATATGTGATAGTATGTATTTTACTCACAGGTAGAAAACACTTGCATGACCGCGTCATTTCACCAAGAGTGCCTGTACCAAGCCAGGAAAAGAAGCTATCATGTATATGTGTGGCTCTGAATCGGGATAATGTGTCCAAGTGGGACAACATGTCTATCCGCAGACTGTTGTTTCAGTGGGCTAGCACTATAAAAATCCATCTCAGCGTGTTGGTCTAGTACAAAGTGGACCTCGTCATCATCTCATTGAAAATTAACTTGTTCTCACTATGAAATAGCTGAACAATTGTTGAGTTGGCATTAAACAACAATCACTCACTTAAAATAACCTTTATTAGGTAGATATTTCTTAACTTTAACATACCTTAATCATTCTATCGTCTCCTCCTGTCACTAAGTATCTACCATCAGGTGAAATGTCAATAGCATTTACAGAACCACTGATTGATCCATCTAATTCTCGTATCCTCTCTCCCTCACCGTGAGTTTCCCAAAAACCTATTTTCCTATCTGTACCACTGGTTACTAACTGTACTTCTTTTGCATCATATGTTAAACATTTGAATAATGTGTTGGCAAAAACAATTCCCTTTCTTCTCTTTGATCTGAAAATTGGAGGAGAAAAAAATGTATAATTAGTACTAGAGTAAATCCATACATTATTTATATAAGGAGAGTTTGAAGATATCAAGGGGTAATCAGAATTTGTAATCGAAGGACAGACAACGATCTACAAAACATACAAATAAAACTAAATATCGAGTAACATGAACCCCACAAAAAACCAGGGGTGGACTCAGGTGATTCGGAAGGGTATCACTGTAAAGTATCACTTTCATGACTTTGTGAATTCTAATGCAAAGACATCATTGATTTACCCTTTAAAGACTGGTACCAAATAAGTGTGTCTTTTTTGTTTACCTCATTCTGTAAAGGTCAGTGCTCTTGCTGATTCTCCATTAGGCAAATAATATCGCAGTTACAAATAAATGATTAGCCAGATGAGATGTTTCCTGGTAGTTCAGTTGACTTGAACATCACTGAGACTGAGCCAGTAAATAAATCAACTTCAGAATGACTCTTTAGTACAACTGGGCACTTAGAAACATGCATTTAACCAAATAATACAAATAAACTTACACTAAATCCCAAATAATACAAGTAAACTTACTCTAAATCCCAAATAATACAAGTACACTTACTCTAAATCCCAAATAATACAAGTTCCATCATTACTAGCTGTTGCACATTCTGTGTCTCCTTTTACAACCTTAACATCAGCCACTGTTCCTTTATGTTCCATCATTGTCTCGGTCAGTTTCAGAATATATACATCATTGCCTTTCATGTCCATACTTCTGTTAATGTCCCAAATGCGTACTTGACCTTCACCTCCTCCACTGATGATACGGTTTCCGTCAGATGTACAAGCAATGGCAGTAACTCCTTTACTATGTGCTTCTCCCCGAACAAATTTCTCCTTTAAACTTTTTCCACCTTTGTCAAACCCATATCCTCTAATTTTACCATCATCCCAAGCTAAAAATACATTATTTAACAGTGAAAGCTAGTCCTAAAGAAATGTCATAACCAGTCCTAGCGCTAACCCACTTGCCCGAAGCCCGGGATAGGTAAAATTGGATTCGGACAAGTGAAAATTATGAAAGAATTTGTTTGAATAAATAGAAAAATTTTCTAAAGTAGGTGAAAAAAATTGAGGCAAAGACTGTATAACAATGATATATACACTCTTAGACATCATTAAAGTTTTGTGTTGTGTGAATCTTGATATGAAATACAGAATATAGACAGCTGAAGCTTTACCCTCTCCAGCTTTGTATGAAACATTTGATCTACGTGTGTATATTGTTCTTGATATTGATAAGATTATGAACTTGTTTATAAAGCGATCATTATTCACATATACCGGTAGTTGAATCGTTTGTTTAACTAAACATTTACTGCTGATGCACAGGAATACAAGGACAAAATGTGTAATAAATAGACTACAGTACGAAATGACATTTTCCATACTGTATCATGTGGTAACTGGTATTGGCCTTTTTTTTTTTAAATCAATATCATCACATAAAGGCCACAAGATAATATTGGAGTCTCAGGTGGACATGATAGATGGCCAATATAAGAAAAATGGCATGTTATAATCTATATTACAGTCGTCCAATCTTATAAGACCAACCCTTCGGCAATTAAAAAGTGGCGTCCTCTCTTGAAGGGAACAGTAATTTAGTAGTAATTTATCATATCTGTGCATCTGAAATCTGGCCTCACAAGAGGCATGGCTTTGGGCGAGAGGGGACCGACTACTGTAAAAATAAAGGAATTAAATCCTACCACTAATGATTGTCTTCCCATCTCTGGTTATACAGACAGCATTACATGTCATATTAGCTACAACATGTCGTAGAATTTCTTTTTTAGTTGACATGTTCCATACTCTTATTTCTTCTTCTTGGCATGTCACAATTAAATTTGAGAAACCACTGAAAATGAGAAAAGATTAAGATAATGAAATTGTTTTGTCATAAATTGGATAAATAAAATTAGCTACGGTATGATATGTAAATGATGATGATTTGTGTGCAATCAATGTGTATCACGTCGAGGTGTACTCGATACAACAGTACATGATAAAGTTTGTCAGTGACTTACAGCAGGACTGTGGTTTTCACTGAATACTCCGGTTTACACCACCAATAAAACTGAAATATTGTTGAAGGTGGCATTAAACACCATAACCCTAACCCCCTCAAACTGGTTTTTCGAAATACAGATGAAAAGCTCAATTGAAAATTATGTAAGAATCTATTGAGGAATAAAAGGTCTCCTGTAGTAACAAGTTAAGGTTGAAACCTATATCTGTCCACCATACATCACAACATAAGTCAATAACAATATAATGATGTTAAATAAAATAACTATAGATTTGATGTTGATTAATATATCTACTGTTTACTTACTATGGGAACACAACATCTCTGACAGATTTTGAATGACAGGTTTTAACCAGTTCTACACCTTTGTCGTCTGTCTGTGATTTTTTTTCTATTTTTAGACCAGTTTTCTTATTGACTTGTTTCTGGTCACAACCGCCACTGACAAACTCAGCATAATTAAATCTATAAACTTGGGAGCTGGCAGCACCAATATAGAACTGAAATAAACAATCATACTGAAGGTTTAAGTTGTAAATTTTAAACAAAGTAAAAAAACAAAATTGAAATTAAAATGTATATTTTCTTAGACTTAAGATAGATAATGATAGTGCATGTTTAAATATGCTATGTTTTTTGTTTTTAAATATTTTTTAAAAGTCCCATCGGAAAACATTTGCTAAACATTCAATTTGACTAGAAAATACTACAAATTTTAACCATCGATTGACCATGAAAGCTAGATAAAGTTCAAAGATCAAGAGTATGGAGTTATAGATATCAAGATTATTAAGTACTCTCCCATCCCCCTGCCCCCAAGAAAAAAAATGTAAAAATAAAGAAAGTTCTTTTACCTGATGGCCATCTCCTCTCAGAGTTATTGATGTGATTGCAGCAGTCGACAGATTGGTTAGATTTTTGTCTTTCCATGATCTGAAATACACAAAGTGTTCCAAATATTACTTCTTAATGCATTTTGACAATAAAACCAAATCACAAATTTAACATTATTTGGTATTTTTTAATATACAAGGGACATAACTCTTGTCAAACGTGAGACTTCAACTTGTATACAGATAAATGCAGTTTTAATTCACTTATGCTTATTGACATGAAAGTATTGATACAAAATGTGAAAGCTTAAGACATCACTATGTGTTACACACATATATAGTCTCACAAACAAGTGATTAACAGTATTACATATAATGAAAAAGTTATTTTTCATTACATCACCTTTATTAATAAAGAAATAAGCATGCTTAAAAGATCATAAAATGACATTAATATATATATGTACCTCTTCTTTTCAAACATAACTTCCTTTTTGTCTGGTTTCTTGAAAAATTTGACAAGAGCTACCTCTCCATCACCAGCACCCACCAAGAAGTCACCAGATTTGAGAAGAGCTAATGCTGTAACACCAAGACTAAATAATTCTTTCTTTGGACCCTGGACTTGGAAGAATCTGGTTCTCATGTTGATACCAATGATGTCACCAGTTGTAGTACCACAGAAAAAGAAAGGTTCTGCCATGTGATCTGCCATCTGATTTTATACAATGTTTATTAATTATTCACTTATTGGTGCTCAAATCAATAAGTATTAATTTTTATATTACATTAAATAAAAACAACAGAGAAATATGCATATATATATTATATTGTGTTCCACATATTCTACTTGAGTGACCGCCACGATATAACTGAAATATTGTTGAAAGTTGCATTAAACACTATAACCCTAACCTTCTACTTGAGTAAACTAATTGAAGCTATAATTGTATGGATAAACTGGAGGTATATCTTATTTTTGTGTCTGTCACTAGCCAGGACCATGATTTCCAAAGTCATATGTCACTGTTACCTCGTTTTTTTTTTGTGTTCATTGAGTTAAGGTGAGAGGTGATTGTTCGTTTTGTTGATATTGGTGGAATTGTTGACTATCACTGTTTAAAACTTTCTTTTGTTTGGTTGATATTGGTGGAATTGTTGACTATCACTGTTTAAAATTTTCTTTAAATTTGGTTGATATTGGTGGAATTATTGACTATCACTGTTTAAAACTTTCTTTTCATTATCTGTTATTATTACAGGTACAATATATGCCATCAATTAAAATTCTGCAATATGAATAATTGCTTTGAAATTGATATAAAAAAAAATATATAAATGTTTCAAATACTTCACCCTACAAACTCCTAGTTTAAAGTCATATCTTATATATTTCAGTGACTTAGTACTTAAAATTAAATATGTACAAATATGCATAAATATTATTTATACACAATTATTCTTTCAGTCTTGATTACAATTCTACATATACACACCTGGATACATTTTACTATTCTTTTTATTTGACCCATGGTGACATCTGTGGGTTTAATTTTTCTGTTTTCCCTTTCGAGTTCCCACACTCTCAAAGTACCACTGAAAATAGTAATTAATTTTTAAACATTTCATGTCAAATGAAATAACGCATACAGTAGTTCCCCACTTATAAGTTCATCCCTTCTGCACTGTAAAAGTGTGTGGTTTTTTTTTACTATCCCAGTGCATCTGGCCTGATAAGTGATGTGGCCTTTGGTGGGAGGGGACTACTTTATTATACAGTAAATTACAGAGACTGTCTACCAACTGCTGCCACATTCATCAATATATTTGAATTCTCTTGTCAATAACATAATCTGGCGTGAGTGGCGTTAAACACCATAACCCCCCTCAATAACATACTTTTTCTTTACTGTTTTCTTATTTATTCTTGATATAATATAATAGACCATTTAGAAAAAAAACAGAAACATTTTGACTTTACTTACGACTATATTTATTTTTGTCCAGTTACGACAGAGATAACAATGATTATTATATAGATAGCTGTGAATTACAGAATTTTCCGAGTTAAATTGCTGTGAAATTGTCGTTTTTAATTTCTAGATCACTCTCGCTATATTTCGCACCATTTCGTTGTCGACGTCATATGAAGACTTCCAGTTTGAAACGTAAAGATTAGACGTTATTTGGCTTCGTGTATGCTTCAATTTTGATCAAATTTAACTAAAATAATATTTCAAGGTAAGCATTTTAATTATTTTATTGTCGTGGGTGCGTGCATTCATGAGGTACTGTGTTATTTGGTCATTCGTGACATATTTTTGATAATGAAACTCGTCTTATAGTATAACGATACTTACTCTCCTCCTGTTACAAAGATATCATCGTTGATATTGGAGTATGCTACACAGTATGTTACTCCAGCACTTTCTACTTGAGCTTGGTTTCCACAAATGGCATCAATACACTGTTTGTTAGCTAGATCCCACACCACAACACTAAAATATTAAGTTGTTAAATAAATAAGACAGAGATCTTTAGAATATCAGTAAATAAAGAAAAACTCTTTTTGTTGATTTTACTCAAACTAAATATCATCAAAATCGATTAAAATATCATATGCTTCAATGTAATTCTTAAATTGAATAAAAGGTAGTTTTCTTTCATGTTTTTTTTCTGTATAAAACTTTTAGTTTGTATTGTTTCATGTACGTTTACCTTGCCCTATGGTCCTGAAAATTTCACGTACAATTTTTGCACTTCTACTCGGAAAACTGCCAATCAAAACACTTATATATATAATTCGAAAAATACAGTGTATTGATTGGAGGATTCTGTTGTATGAATGCAAAAATTGTACTCCAATGTTTTATAACTGTTAGACTCTTTCATTTTCTGAGCAACGCTTGTGTTTCTGTTTGAAAAATCTAATGGTAAACTAGGCTTACCTTCCATCATCCTGACCACCTAGTGTAACGAGATACTTCTCATTTGGTGAGAAGGCTAAATCTTGTACTTTTACTTTGTGTAAACTTAGGTTGGCTATTTTCTCCCTTTTATGGAAATCCCACACAATAACATCAGCCTAAACAAAATACAGTAACATCTTATATAGTTTAATTTAGACAGTTGAAAAATAATGTTCTCAAATTTTAATTTTAATTATTAAAAGAATGTCAAATTTGCTATTTCTTCTAATACTAATGGTGGTGAGCATATACAAGAAATTGAAAACTGCAAAAATACCTGGTTATTAAAATAATGTCTTCCAATTTTACAAATGGTTTACTATATTTTCTTTTGTATTCATATTATAGTAACATACATTAAAGACAAATTTATCTAAATTATAACTATTAATTCATTTATTACCTTAAATCCCATGTGATTGACCTGTCCTGAAGCTAGGTAATTTCCTGAAGGTGATACAGCAATGCAGGAAACATTATTGGTATGACCTGACAGTTGTGTTAGTGTTTTTGTTGTCACATGTTCTATTACCACAGTGTTACCAAGTGGGTATACCAAATATTCTCTACCAGGATGAACCTTTAAGCCTCCATTTACAGCTCCTGAACAAAAATTAAAAACAATTAATCATATTTTGTGTTTCAACCTTTCTTTTCCTTCATACATAGTGACTGATGTACATGTGCATCTGTGTATCCATACAAAATCTGAAATTGTGAAAAATCCTGTTTATAGGTTCCAAATTTCTAAACCTATTTCTGTGCACTGTTGGTCACATCAGTATTCTCAATATAACATTGAGTCATGCATCACTTATTGGGTATATTGTGTACTTCATAATACTGAGTCTCTGCTCATCACATGTGAGTCAAATTATCTGAAAATTGTCTTTTAGGGTTTGTTCTTTAACCAATCTCATTATCTGTATTTACATTTAGTAGTTTCCAAAACAACACACATTTTCCTGTTAGCCGTAATGCATATAGATTATGAAAGATTAGTCTGAGATTCCTCTGCCGTACGACAGCTTTTTGTTCAACTTGCTGGAGCCGTGGGACGTCAGAGCGCTCTACATAAGGAAAACAGCGGATTTGCCACTCCAACTCTGCGTCGACACATTTCCACGTTTCGTGGCTATCAGATTTTATTTTCTATCCGAAACCCTTATAATTCTATATAAATCGCTTCACCAATCACTTTTCTATTCATTCATAACTATTTTACCCTCAGAAAGTGGTGTTTACACTCGAGTACAGCACGATTTTCACATAGACCCTATCATGAATTTTATTTGCTGTTGGAAATTACTATGCCATTGATTGTTTACATCTAACATCGTCATGGAGGCACGTGCAAGTTCGAGTTTTATTGGGATGTAAAACATCTCTTTTATAATCATGTGCCCACTTCATAACCAATCATATTGTAACATTTCAATGAAAAACAGAAGTAATGTAATTTCAAATATGATTAATTATTAATTTATAAAATTGGAAAAAATATTATTTTCCTTATGCTTAATCATAAAACCACTGTAGTTAATGACAATTTTAATGATTTTATAGTAGATTTATGAATGTGTACCTTTTCTAATATGGCCATTTTCTTATCAAGTTCAATGAGGGTACCAATGTTTACATTGACTGAGGGGAACATGACCGGAAAAAATATGTTGTTAACATTGTAATTTGCATTTAAGATATATTGATCTGTTGTTTAATTGCTTTGCTGGATCAGACACGGGGAAAATCAAAACACAATTCTTAAGCATCGTCCCCTGGTGTCTCCTCCAGCTAAGTAATCGCATACATGTAGTCCATTCTTCAACCATATGATACACTGCAACTATACATTACTCATTGCCTCTCCTCGGGTCATGCTGCCGAACACGGCCTATTTATTTATTTTTTGTAACATATATCATTTAAATAGTTAGAATTGTCTTGTTTAAAAACATATGTCTCCATTCCGTATTGTTGTAACTGTTGATATAATTATGAATGTATATTTGTTATTGCCCCTTGAGGGACCCTAATTGGAATAAAATATTGTATTGTATTGTATTGTAAAATTATTGAATTGGTGACCATTTTAGTGATTTGTTTGTGTATTTTTTCAATGGTCACCATTTCTTAGTTCAGTACAATGGGTATTTACTGACATTTGCATAAAGATATGTTGTTTTGTTAATTAATGTCATAATGATAAGATTAGTGAAGTTTAGCTTATAAATGGTTATCGTTTTATTTTAATACCAATTATAACACAAGCCTACATTTCATGACCGATGCACATGGTTTACAACATATCAGACTGATAATAAATTCTATATAGCTTAATAACAAAAACAGCAACAATCATTGAAATGATAATAAATCATAAACAAGTCATTTTTACTTTTAGTCATAGAAACATATAATAAACGAGAGTAGATATTGCCTGAAGTCTTATACCAATGGCAATAAATACGAAACTATATCTGTATTTATCGAGGACTACTCTGTACGAACGTACACTGCTCAGGTAGATACATAGATATGTGTTTTATTACTCCCAGGGGGGTACTGTATCATTAATCCCTGAACTTTGCATCACATTTTTTACAATGCCGATTGTGAAATTTTTGGGTTGGAAATGAATTCTTACCATTAAATCCTATAATTGAATCAAGTTCCAATCTTGGAACATCAATTGGTGTGTCTGTCATCTTTCTGGGTGGTAGCCTTCTTCAAAAATACACGTAAAGGCTATTTTACAACAAAGGCCAAAACACAACCTTTCAAAATTTAGATGTTGTCATTGGTTACAAGCATGGCGACCAAAATAACAACGCCACCTATATCCGGGATATTCAAATCCGCAGTCAAGTTGTATACTGCCCAGCAGGTGCGCGATATTTAATTTTAGCGAAGACTAATTTAATTAGCCCTTAATTAAATTAAATATCGGACACCTATTTCAAATATTATATTAAATTGATTAAAGTATTAATGAACGTCTTGGAATGAAATAAACTTCATTATGTTGAAGTTTTTCCGTATTAATGAATAATTTTTTTTTCTTGACAATTTTTGGGGGGATTTTTTTTCCTGCAATTGTCGCAGTTTCGTGAGAATGAGTCTAAATACAGGTTTTTCACTGTACATGTTCAATAGCAAATGCTTCGCACAGACATTTGTCGATTTACTATCTATCATATGTATGAATTAGTCAACTTCCCATTTATAGAAACAAATGTATATGATCCTTATCACAACATCCAATAATGGAGTAAATAAATGCTTTATTACTCCCACATCATAGATATTCATTGATGCATTGTAAAAATAAGCAACACAAAAAATAGTTATCATTTTTTTTCTTTTTCAGTTTTTTATTTATATTTCAAGTAACTGTTACTATTTTGAAAACCCATTTTTAATATTTCACAGCAAATCAAAATTCTACTTGCCACAAGAACATCAGATAAGAGTATGTCTTTTTTGTGTATAGTTACTAGTTCATGCGAGATCTTGACTAGGCGTGCATCTGTTCTTCGTGTTACTAGACTTCGCCAATTAAGATGTTCTATCATGTTACTAACGCTAGAGGTGTTATGATAGCGGTTAATGACATACCTACACGTACCAGCCCTATACGTTGTACCTGTTCTAGTTGGGTTGGGTTTTCTTTGGTATATGGGTCCCATACAGAAAGACATATTCAAATGATGGTCGAACTAGGGATTTGTATGCATGTTCTTTGACTGTCGTGGAACTGATGTTAATATCTATACGGAGGAACCCAAGTGTCTTGTTTGCCTTTGTTGTATTTAAATATTGTTTATATGGCTATCCCATTTAAGGTCCGACTGTATTGTGACATCCAGATATTTGGTTTTATCGACATGTTTAAGTTGGTGTCCACTAAAAATGTACATTTGATAATTGGCATTTTTCAAATAGCTTGATAAGCACTTGTCATATTATTTTTAATAATTATGAAAAATATTCATCTGAAAAGATGAAACGGTACGAAATATGTTGAATGTGACCATCACACAAAAGCGGATAGGGTTTTAAAACCGACCGGAGTATCCGTCATATGTCAGATCGCAGGGCGCCGTATGGCCAGTCAGCTAATTTTGTTATCAGAGTTCCATGATGAATACGAGATATATATACCACACAATGCATGATTTGATGTGTGCATCATTGCAGCGGACAGAATATTAGTATATGTAGTAGATCCGGCACATGTTATGAAGCATGAAAAGCATTACCAAACACAAATTATGTTTCTTTAAAGATAATTATACTGAAATCAACACACAACTCAGTAATATAGATTGGGAATCAAAATTGGCCCAAGGAGATATCGATGATCTGTGGCAGAGATTTGCAAATGAATTATCAATAACTTATGAAGAAAACATGAACATACCAGAGAGCAGATCTATGTCCAGAAAATATGATACACCTAGGATAAATGAAGAAAGTAAGACTGCACTTATTAAAAAAAAGAAAACTATGGAAAAAATATAAATACAACAGAAATCCACTAAACAAAAAGAAGTATGAAGAAGCAAGGAATGAAGCAAATCGTTTAGTGAGAAAAGCAAAGTATGTATATGAACGCTCAATTGCCATCAATATGAAGGAAGATAGTAAAACTTTCTGGAAATTCATACAATCAAAGACTAAAACAAAAGAGAATATTCCATGTATAATAGATGAAAAAGGAGAAATAAACACATCTGGAGAAGCTAAAAGTCACTAAATCGTCAGGGCCAGACCAAATGCACCCAAATTTTTTACATGAGACTGCTAAAGATATATCCATACCACTGTCAATTTTGTTTATTTTATCTATGGAAAAGATGAAATTGTCAGAAAGTTGGAGGGAAGCAAATGTAAAACCTCTTCACAAAAAAGGACCAAACAACTTAGTGGAAAATTATCGACCAATTGGTTTAACATCAATTGTATGCAAGACAATGGACAAATTTATTAGAGATTGCATATTGGACCACATGGAGAGACATAATCTATTTACTACTCATCAACATGGTTTTAGAAAAGGTAGATCTTGTGTAACGCAATTAATAAAAGTACTAGATGATTGGACAGAGCAACTAGACAATCGAAATGCAATAGATACTATATATTTAGACTTCCAAAAAGCCTTCGACACGGTACCTCACAAACGTCTCATCAATATACTACAAAGTTATGGCATATGTGGAAATGTTTTAGGGTGGATCAGAGACTTTCTGGCAAACAGAAAACAAAAAGTTGTTATAAATGGTACAGACTCGGACTGGACAACAGTGACAAGTGGGATTCCTCAAGGAAGCGTTCTAGTTCTAGTCCCATTCTTTTTACAATTTACATCAATGATTTACCTGATGTAGTTCAGAATATAGCAAAAACATTCGCGGATGACACTAAAGTGTATGCAGTAGTAAACAAGGAAGAAGAACAACATAGTTTACTACAGAATGATATAAACAACCTAGTGCATTGGTCAGATAAGTGGCTCCTAAAATTCAACAAGTCAAAATGTAAGCACGCTACCAACACGAAGTATAAAATGGGAGAAAATGAAATTAATCAAGTAACGGGAGAAAAAGATCTAGGAATATTAATTGACGATAAGCTGAAATTTCAACAACATATCAACCAACAGACAAAAAAAAGCAAACCAAAGACTTGGAATGTTTAAAAGAAGTTTCAGTTACATGGATAAAAAAATGTTTTTAACATTATTCAAAAGCATAGTAAGGCCACATCTAGAATATGGCAGCAATGTATGGTCTTTGATATATAAAAAAGAAGCTATACCAATAGAAAATGTACAGAGAAGAGCGACCAAATTAGTACAAAATATACAACATCTAAGCTACACAGAACGCCTTAAATATATTGGATTGCCATCACTTCAATACAGAAGACCGAGAGCCGACATGGTTGAAACTTTCAAAATCCTTAATAACATCGATAAAGTACAATATGAGCACATTTTCCCTATAAGTCGAACTGCAACAGTAGGGGTCACAACCAGAAGATATATAAAAAGAACTGCAGAACAAATATCAGAAAATACAGCTTCTCACAAAGAATAGTGGATATGTGGAATAGCTTACCAAAACAAGTAATAGAAACAAAAACAGTCAACACTTTCAAAAGCCAATTAAACAACCACTGGAAAAATCTGGAGATTAAATTCTCACCAGATGTCTACCGACCGGAGGAAGAAACAAACTTATCAAGAAGGGTCCAAGGGGCTAATTAGCCCATATAACAGACCTCGGAACCAGATAAACCAGACAAATAAACCAATGCCACACGATGGTTTGGATATGGCCATCACCTTTATATGATAAATATTAGTACCTGCATGCATGAGATTCCACACAATTATTTGGGTGTGACAATCACAATTACATGATACTAGTACATGCATGCACCAGATGACACGCGACGATTTAATATTGTGAACATCACCATCTTGAATATTAGAATCCTGAACGAGAAGCCTTATAATAATTTGATGTGAACATCACCATCTTGTACTGAACATTAGTGCTATGCATAAAATGTCCCATATAATTCGCACGTGTCTCCTGCCAGGGATAATGCATTTTTGTGCATGTAATGATGTATAATGGACTTGATACCTACAATGATTCAGATGTTAACCGTCAACGTTACTTAATAAATATTAGAACAATGCACGAGATGCCTTATAATGACGGTGGGGGGTATCGTGGTGGTGATCGTATGGTAATTGGATTTACAACTACCTATGCAATTAGTGCATATTAACAGTCAAGTTGTGAGTTCGAATCCCGCTCATGGCGAGGTACTCGATACAACATTATGTGATAGTATGTCAGTGATTTAAAGCTGACCTCCACGATAAAACTGAAATATTGTTGAAAGTGGCGTTAAACACAACCCCAACATTACCCTTATAATGATTTGATGTGAACATCATCATATTATGCTGAATATTAGTACCATGCATCAGATACAGCCACAATGATCTGGATGTGGCCACTCTCATGGATGCTTAATATTTGAATCATTCATCACGTGATGCCCAATAGTATTTGGATGTGACCATCACCCTTACGTGATGAATAAATGGAGCATGCAAGTGTTGTCTCACAATGACTTGGATTTGGCCACTGACCCTCATGGATGCTTATATATTTGCATCATGCAGTCACGTGATGCCCAATATTAAGTCTTTAATTTCTGACATTTATTTATTTTTCAATGTGTGTTATGCAAAATTAGTTTAAGAAATATTTTCCCTATCGTAGTCGTAGCAGCAGCAAAATGTTAAATCTTGTAAGGGGCCATTCAATGATTATGCATGTACAGTTGGATTGAATTGAATTTCTAGTTGCTGAGAAAAATATGTTTCTATATGTTCTTAAGTTAAAATTATGTTATAGATTGAATGCATACTTCATGGTTTTCCAATTGACAAATAAAACCACCATTTTATCAACAGATATTTAAAGATAAGTCCAGCCAATTTTGCTTTCAAGGGGTTCATGATCAGTGGGCTTCTGAAAAGAATAATTTTGAAGTATTTTTCCCATAGGGTCCAATATAACATCTCTGTCCTGCACTAGTAGCCATCTTGAATTTCCAATTGACAAAAAAAACCCTTTGGTTGCTATGAAGATTATTGTAATTTCAGCCAATTAGAAACCATAATTGGTTGGGAATGGAAAGAAAATCATTTGAAATGTTGAGGACCATCCAAGAAACATTTCTGACAAATATGGTTTTAATTTGAGTGGTTTGTAGAATTGAAAAGATGCAGATGTTGGATTTTTATAGGGTTACTTCACTGAAACAAAGGTCAGCGGGTAAACATGTCGCTCCACTTTGACACATTATTCTGATTCCTGGCCAAACAGGTTTTGATCTTTCTCTTAGGGCTGTAGGCTTAGCGGAGAAGCAACAAATACCAATTTTATTGTCTTTCATATCTCATCAGGGGGGGAAATATGATTTTTGTGCGTAAAATCGTGATTTTTCACACCAAATACCCCAAAAATTTTCACGCCTCCCCCTGCAAATGGAAAAAATATGATATTTCCCACGAAATACCCCAAATATTTTCGCGCCTCCCACCGCAATTGGAAAAAATATTATTTTTTGGTGTAAAATCATGATTTTTCACACGAAATACCCCAAAAATTTTCGCGCCTCCCTCCACAATTGGAAAAAATATGATTCTTTGGCGTAAAATCGTGATTTTTCACATGAAATACCGCAAAAATTTTCACGCCTCAAAGTGTGCCCCCCCCCCCTAACTTAAAATCCTGAATCTGCCCCTGTGACATGACCAGAAACTGCCACACTCAGTACAAGCACACTAACTATTACACCACCGATGCAGTTCATATTGCAGTTCCAATTTCACATTCATTTTATTACCACATACCTCTAGATACTAGTACAGAATTGATGTAGATACATGTACTAGATAATTGGTTGCCTACAGAAGGCAGAAATATATTAAGGACTATGTACAAATAATTGCTGCCATGACAGGTTTAAAATTTAAATTTAAATCAAAGATGAATATTCTGTTTATTCTCACTGTTGTGCTCAATGCATAACTGTAATATTGGTTTTAGCTTTGATACAGTGAATGAAATTTTGTTTGAAGACAATGCAAAGAAAATTCCTGTAATATTTGGTTTAATTGCAGTCGTTTTAATAACCCCATTTATCATTAGTTTTCAGCAAGTGCTGCAAAACGTATCTGCCATGGCAGCCATTTTGCATATCTAGTAAAATAATCTGATGAAAGATTTGTAAATGGGGATGAGGTGTGATGTTGATATCAGATTTGTGTTGGACCAACACTCTTATAGTATAGTTGAATTTTTATATTGCCATCTCACTGAAACAGTCCACGGCTAGACTTGTCCACCCACTCGGACACATAACACGGGATCTGAACCAACCAAGTCTTTGCTCTTACTCCTTAATGCTGCATGCTTAGTTGAGAAGCTGCAAACACCAATTTTATAGATGTTGTTTTAATTCAACTGGGGTCATGATCTGTTGCACTCGAAGCTTACCATTACACGACCAATGAGATTAGGGAGTCAGACTGAATATATACAACTTAGGAAAAAGATTATTATTCATTGAAGAAAAGAATGTTTATATATACTGGTAGTTATTTTTTAATTTTAAATTCACAAAACATTTTGTCTTTAATATCCATGTCCATACTTTCATTAAAGTTAACGTCATTAAACTGTAGAAGAAGTTCTTCAGATCTAACATCTAGAAGTGAATTGATTTCTAGTTCCTGTTTTACGTGGTCAAAATTAGATTTGTCAACAAAATTTGAAGAAATGGCTAGCGATGGTTCAAGGTTTTCAACACGGTGAGGACATCCTGCTGGTACAAACAACATTTCACCTGTAATATACAAAAAGAAAGAAGTTTTTTGGGGGGTTCTATGTAAGGAGTACAATCTGTAATATGAAAGAATTTTTGAATTCTCCCTTTCATGCTCCTTACAACTGCATTCAATTTTTTGTGAAGTAGATATTTCAAAACAAATTTTATTCAAACAGGAAGTTGAGAAAATACAGGTAGGATGTACTACGTAACGAAACTCTGTTGTACATTTAGTAAGAAAATATATGGATGTAAATGAACATGAGAGACTATTCAACATTACACATAGACATAAATTCATGTAAAGGAACAGTGCTTTATTTTATTTTTTTCAACTATTTATAGAAAAATAAAATGTAACTACATGTATATAATAAAATAACTTTAAAATTTAGTTGTCCAAATCGGCCTTTCCTTGATTATGGCCAAAAAATGTTCTGGTCCAATAGGTAGCTATACTGTAGCCCCCTCTTATAAAGCCACTCCCACCATGGGTCACTCCTCTTATCAGGCCAGATTTCAGATACATATGTACACTACACATAGAAGAATACTACTTAAATGTCCCCCAAGAGAGGCTGACTCTCTTATATTATATAAGGTCATTTTTTCATTGCAGAAGTGGTGGCCTTTATAAGAGGGGGACTAATTGTAATTTTTTTTTTTTTTTAAATTCAACCAAATTTGAGTGTAAATTAAGGTTTAATGGAGACTTTCATATTAATACATGTTTGTGCAACCCTGAGTACCGGCTTGTTGTTAATTTAATTTAAAATGAATACAATGCACAGCTGTAACACAGGGGCCAGTAACAATCGAAATAACCCAAATATCTATATAGATAACAACATCATTTTACCTGACAGAAATGTCAAAAATTGGACATGATTACTCATAATCTTTTATGATTTAGGAAAAATAAAGATTCCTTGACTTGAGAATATATATCCTAGCATTTGAAACACAATATTTAGCCAATGTAGTTTAAGTCGCATTCAACTTTGAATGCAAAAGTTCGTAACAATTCAAGAGTTCTAAGCAATGATCTGATTAGTTAATATTTCATCTATTCATTCATTTATTTCTAAATTTAAATGTTGGTGGTGTGAAAATAAGTTGTTTTTGAAGGAGAAAAATCTTTCTGACATCAATAAATACTGATGTATATGCTAAATTTGTACTTGAGTGAGTGATTGTTGTTTAACACCAACTCAGCAATTTTACAGCTATATCATAGCGAGAACAAGTTAATTTTCAATGAAATGATGATGAGGTTCACTTTGTACTAGACCAACACGCTGAGATGACTTTTAATAGAGCTAGCTCACTGAAACAACAGTCCACGGATTGGCATGTCACCCCACTCAGACACATTATCCTGATTCCAAGCTAACCAGTCTTTGATCTTTCTCCTAATGCTGTGTGCTTAGCAGAGCAGCAACAAATACCAATTTTATAGTCTTTTGACCCGATCTGGACTCGAACCCACGATCTACTGCACTCAGGGCGAGCACGCTAACCATTACACCATCATGCGGTTAATTTGTACTTGAACACACAAAATGAAATGTGACATATCAATAATGGTTGTTAATGTGATTCATGAACATTCAACCTTATTGATTGTGTAAAGAAAAAAAATGATCGTTGGAAGAGAAAAAAAATGTGGGTTTTTTTCTGGACTGATGACATAAATTACATCAGCCAGCTTTTGAGTTTCAAAATAAAGAAAAACCATTTAAGTCCAGTAAAGGTAAAAAAAACCTTCATTTTACATGTCATAGTATTAGCTGAGATACAAGACACTGAAGTGAGCTTGGTAAGATTTCATTGTTCCACTCCTTGGTACAAAAATTAATATATGTAGGGGTTGGGTCATTTCATGCGATGATTGTTACCTCCCCCTGTGAGTTGTAACACAAGATATTTGTATTATTACCTGGTTGAAGAAAACACTCTACAGGTGTTGTCAGCTGTAACAAGGGATATTTGTATTATTACCTGGTTGAAGAATACACTCTACAGGTGTTGTCAGCTGTAACAAGGGATATTTGTCCATGTCTGGTTTTGACAACTCAACATCAAACACAGGATCTAAGGAATGTTCAAACTCTGGATATAAATATGGCACGTCAGATTTAGGGAAGAATATCCATCTGTAATTGATAGAATGTAAAACTTAAACCAGACTGAAGCACAGCACTTGGACCCAGGAACATTAAGTGTTTAAGCACAAATGGTGATTTTGTTACTCGCACATTTGCTGTGTCTGTAAGACACATATGAATGATGCAACTGCGAAAAATTGACGGAAATAAAAAATCTTGATAATAAGCACACAGTTGATACTGATAACACCTAATAAGGTTAATATTCACACATGTTGCAACTGGTACTGTATATGAGAAAAAAAAGTAAACCCGTTCAGGAAAATATCCAACAAAGATTTTTTTTATTGGTCACATCAGTAATATAGAAAACCAATCAAAATGCTAGACACATAAGTAGTAATACTCGAAGACATAAACCAACTGTATCCAAATAACTTCCTTGTTCAAATCTCTTTATTTACATTTCACCAATTAATTTTTTTGAGTTTTAAATTGAAAACACAGAACTGTTAACCAATATAAACAGTGGAAATCCACCAGTATCTTTTGAAAACACTGCTTTATGTTCTATTATGTTCAATTAAATATTATATGACTAAAATTATATCATAACTGGTACATACAGATATTTTATTTACATGGGCTACTTCCATATTAATCTCATCTTTTGATGGACAATCGGTTTAAAATCATAATCGATTATCGGTAATAATCAGAGAGACGCAATCGATCATAATCAGAGGTTTTTGAAATATTTTATTTGTAAGTTAAATCAAGGGGAATAATCCATACTCATTTGACTACAAAACTAAATAAGCTGTCGTAGGACACTACATTTGTAGTCATCTGGGTATATATATTTACATAAATAATATAAAGCAACTTCATGGATTAAATTAACATTAACTTTTTAATGTTTGTTGTTTATCCAGAATTTTGCATTCAAGATATCTTTAGATAACAAAAATAACACTGTGTAAAAACAGGGTGATTTTACTTCTCTTTCAGAGAACTTGAGGTGGAAGAAAGAGAAAAATCTGGAATACTTCCTAATAGTCTTTAAGGGCTAAGTAAGGGAAAATATGGAACCTTTCCGAAAGCTTGCAGATATTTCTTTCCCCGCTACCTAATTTCCCTTTGCTTTCACAAAGCAAACATGTTGCTTAACTATCTGTAAGAGATCCAAACAACAAGATGGAACAAAATTAAGAAATAATTCATGGAAGCCATAGTTTGTATCCAGTTTTAACATGGGTAACATTATTTTGTAAAATTTTATCCAGAGTGGAAGAGAAGGATAAAATGTAACTAAAATGATGTAACCCATGTTAAAACGTTATTCAAACCATGGCTTCCGTGAATTATTTCGATTCTAGTTGGAAAAAGCTAACAATTTTTTCGAAGTGGAAGTCAGTAATGGAAATGCATGTCATAACAAAATCTACTAACCATCATGGTTACAGTTGTTTTTCTTATATGGACAACTGATGCAATTAAGTTACTGATATTTTCCAATTTGATGGCATTTTGAATTTAGCAACTTAAACAAGTAAAATGCTCACAAAAATCGTAAAATCAATCAATAACCAGCTTGTGTCAATGTCACCAGTGTCCTTGTAAACTACGTCACTAGAAGACAACAATTACAAAACCCAAAATCGATAGATGGTTGTCTTATTAAAGTAATTTTTTCTGGAAAAAAAATTATGTCAAGAAACAATACAAGAATTTTTATGTTTTATATATGCACCACGGTCCTGTATGAATACATGAATTCATTTAGGAATGATGTTTATGATTTGTTGGTCAATAAGCATGTGCGAATTAAAATATATCAGGAGTTTTATCACGGTATTATTTATATAACCAATGAAGGACGACATGTTAGAATATTGAATATCAAACTTTATATATATATCAAATTTCATGCTATTTGAATAGGTCAACCAGAACTTGTTGTTGTTCAGGGACGTCAGCGATTTTTGATTATAAATCTTGTAATCGATTATTAGCATCATTGCTCTTTAAACGACCGACAATCGATCATTGGCGACAATCGTTTCATCACTAATCTCATCACAATAATGTATTAGCTTACCTCAGGGATTAATTGATTGTAGTTGCAACTTTCACATAATAAGGCTAAACTATGATATATTTGAAAAGTAATTTTGAGCCTAATTTATGTACCGTTTCCTTCCTTGGAATAAAGCCATCCAAAAGTTAGAACCAAATGCATCAACGTGGAGTTCACTTGTAATTCCTGCAGGTGCTACAAACAAGCTTGGCCAACTGTCTCTGTATAGACTCCCTTCATTTGTCCGCTGTAGGAAATCTCCTGCAAAAAGTTGCCAAAATTCTTTACCAATAAGAATGCCACCACTACAACCACTTAGTTAACATCGATCCACTTTCAAGCAATAATTACTTCAACACACTTCTATTAATAAAATCTTCCACTGCCATAACAATATCAACATAAAAATTTGACCAAATGGTGATCAGCAATATTTTATTACAATGCAATTCAGGATTGCAACTTACTATCTGATTAGATCAAATCCATCACTGATCTACAAATGTTTAAAAAGAAGTTAAATGTCACTTGAAATGTACCAGTGAGGAATTGGAAAGATGTGTCATTTCATATAAACAGAAATTATTTTAAATGATTAATTATCCATCAGTCATTGACTTTAGCAGTGGTCCGGTGGCCCACGACCAGTGAAAATTGATTTGGACCAGTGACTTTTGCCCAAATTTTTCAATAGAATCTATATAAATATTATAATTTTTAAATTTTTGGGCCAGTACATTCGAAAGTCTAATTTCGAAGACTGATCCATTTTTGATATTTAAATAATCCCATATTCCCGCTCGTTGATTATTGACCTTAAATACCCAACTTAAGCTATTATTTGTAAAGGACCCCATTGGAAATAAGTTGAAAGGCTTTCATGGGCTATCCTTCGTTAAACAATTATCGACAATTTAATTAATTAGCATAAAAATATCTATCAATACTTAAAAGTTTATATTTTACTTTTAGATGAATTAGAAATTTTAATCACTTGACTTGTGTGGATTGTTGATATATTTTTTACCTATATATATTTTACCTTTACCTTGACAAAAATGGTGATATACGATACTTGACATAAATTGTGAAATGTGTTCCTTGACAAAAATGGTGATATGTAATCCTGTACAAAAACTACAGAATAGCATTAAATCAGTATAAAATGATCAAAGGATAAGTACATGTAATAACTTTCACTTATTCCTATTTATTTAAGAAATAAATCATGGAAGCCAGAATGTGCTTCTGATATGTCTAAGAGTACAAATACGGTAGTATACTTTGATTGGAAGACGGTAATTTATATTTAAGCTTGCAGACAATGTCGCACACAATTTATGCTGCCAAATTCGAGCAGACGATAATTCATCAACATGTACATTTACGACGGGATGGTCAGTCACATGCACCGGTGCATGTGCTAATGAGATTATACCCAATCGATAAATCGCTCGTTTGTTCACAAGAAAAATTCATATGAATTGAACCTCTTTTAAGAGGTCACCTGTCTTATAAGGCCAGTTTCTACTTGTTCCAAAGGTGACCTCTTAATACAGGTTTGACTGTAATTAATTCATGTTAGAATTGTTCATATTTTTTTGTGAGGGATTGGGAGAAGTAACCTTACCTGCAAAATATTTGGGTATAACAAGTTGCTTTGCCAAATCTGAACAATTAAGTAGTAAACTCCAATCAAACAGATATAATGGTTCCTCTAATGTACCATGTAAAATATCACTGATGTAGGATGACACAGATACTGTCTTACTGCTCTCTAGTCTGGCCCATTCTACTGAGTGTTTCATTGGCTTCTTCAAGGTCACATGACAGCTGCCTTCAATTTGTAAACAAATTAAAAGGAATAACATATTGAGGTACATTATATCAAACCAAAACATATACAACCATGTGCTTCAATAGGTCATTATACAATATAATGTTGTTCTGATTGGGTATTTGGGGGGGGGGGGGGGGAGGAGGGGGCTACACTTGTCTCGTAAATTGCATGATCTGGGTTATCAGAAAATCTAAACTTAAGTGACTTAAGTCACCGTTTCATGGATTTTATGGTAAGTTAAATCAATATGGAATCCCAGTGTCTCAACTGGTTGCAAACATATTTCTAAAATGATCTTGATATCTGTTTCTCTAACTAGCTTCAGGAATAGGACTTCATAACAGGTGCTATATAAAATGGAACAGGAGATGCTATCCCTTCTGGAGCCCCTGGTCTCTCTCGGTTTTTGTGTGAGTTTGGTCATCCAAACTTTTGTAGCTTAGTTCTGTTCTATATTTGTATTGTAGTTGGTGTGACATGTTTACACACAGATTCCAGTTTTAGATCATAATCTTTTGCTATAGTGCTTGATAATAATTTATATTACTATTGTGTATGGTTGCCTTGTCTGTGCTTTTAGTGTACATTAATCTGTTTGCTATTATCAGTGCTTTTTAAATTACAGTCAAACATGCCCATGCAGTCACCTGTATTAAAAGGTCACATTTTTCTTGTCCTGTCATAGAAAATTTCATATGAATTGAACCTCTTTTAAGAGGTCACCTGTCTTATAAGGCCAGTTTCTCCTTGTCCCAAAGGTGACCTCTTAATACAGGTTTGACTGTAATTAATTTGCATGCATGCAATTGTTATTTTTAACTGTTATATATTATGTGTTTCTATGCTATATATGTCGGTCAAAAGCTCACTTTAAATATAACTCATCTTATCTTAGACTATTGTTTCAGGTCATTTGTCCACGACACAGTGAGTGAGTTACTGAGCATGTAATTGTTGTTTTACACCAAATGAAAAAAAATTCAGCACTATCATGGCCTTTGGCAAAAACAAGTTACATTCTATGAGACAATGATGATGTCCACTTTGAACTAGACAAACATGCTCAATTGAATTTTTATAGTGCCAGCTTAACTGAAACAACAGTCTGTGGGTAGACATTATCATGATTTCGAGTCAACCCATCTTTGCTTACTCCTTAATGCTGCATGCTTGGAGGAGAAGCTGCAAATACCAACCTTATAGTCTTTGGTTCCATGGTAGAGTTTACATGTTAATCTCAAATAACCTGCTTTTTCTTTTACATGTTCCAATGTCCATGGTTCAGTGGTAACTTGCTGGTCAGTAATAATTACTGGAGTACTTGTATGTTCATAGTTACTATAGAAATCTTCTACTGTCAGATTATTGGCAGATCTTCTTTCTACCTGCAGCAGAGAGAATATTCTAGGTTGATGCATAAATTAACTGTCAAACACTTTAAATGAGGGGGATGGAAAATATAAGCCTCATACCCATCACTGACGGATAGAAAAACTTACTTACTGAACAAATTATCAAATGCTTTTCTGATTTCTAATATAAATAATATGCCCCCCCCCTCCCCCCCCCCCCCCGACTCTTCGTCGCGGGAGCATAAATATCCTGTATACATCACCCTCCTGAAAAACATAGACCTTGTGTATTTTCATTGGTGGTGTAATGGTTAGCATGCTTGCCTCAAGTATGGTTGATCGTGGGTTGGAGTCCCAGTCAGGTTAAACCAAAGACTTTGTTCCTTCTTCCCTAAGCATGGTCATGATCGCATGGTAGTTTAATTTACAACTTCCTGTGCACTAAGTGTCTATCACCACTAAAGTTGTGAGTTTGAATCCCGCTCATGGCGAGGTGTACTCAATACAACATTATGCGATAAAGTTTGCTAGTGACTTGCGACATGTCGATTGTTTTCTCTGGATACTCAGGTTTCCTCCACCAATAATACTGACCGCCACGATATAACTGAAATATTATTGAAAGTGGCGTTAAACACCACAATCCTATCCCTATTCTGTAAGTGTTTTTGATGGTTTTCTCATCATTAATTACCTGTTTTGTGGGAGGAAAAGTTGAATCTTTCTTGAGTTTGCAATGATTTTCATGTTGTATCTTCTGTATTCTTAAAATTCTTTTTACTTTCTGTAACAGCCACTGGTATTCCTTTTCTAAAATGTAAATATGTGAATATTCTTAATCTTAGCTAGACCTAATAGCAGAAAATGTCCTAAGACATCATATCAGTCAATTCATCTTAAATACATGTATAAAGAAATAAATGAACAGTCAGGTCCCTGCTATATTTAAACTAGAAAAGAAGTATGCCCCTGCACTTGATAATTATGGACAAAGTTGTTTTGCTAGGAGTGATTTAAAAAAAATGAAGTGTGTCTGTAAGACACAAATGATGTCCCCTCCTGACTAGGAAATTATAAACAAGTCAAAAGTTCTTTAACACTATGTATGATGTTCTATCATACTCAACTTGTATACAGATAGTATCTTTAATTTTTCATTCCTGATATGTAAATATAAAGGTATTACCTGTGGTGAAATGGGTATAATTCCCCATACAAACCATGTTTCCATTATGTAGCTAGTAAGAAGGAAATGAAGTCCAACTACCTGTCATTTGTGAATATTTGACAAAAATCCCCCCCCCCTCGACTTTTCATTGCAGGGGCATAACAAAATGACTAAGTCCAACTACCTGTCATTATCAAATATTTGATGAAAATCAAAATCCTGTGGACATGCACACCTCCATTATGTGTATAAACATCATACAAAATATTAAACCTGTAGCTCCAAAACTGTAGGAGATACATGTAGCCGGACAAACCATGTATCTATATCCAGACGGACAAACAAAATGACTAAATCCAACTACCTGCCATTTTGAGAATATTTGATGAAAATCAAAATCCTGTGGACATGCACACCTCCATTATGTGTATAAACATCCTGCAAAATATTAAAGCTGTAGCTCTAAAACTGTAGGAGGAGTTAGCCGGACAAACCATGTTCCCTTTATGCAGCTAGTACGAAAAAAATGACTAAGTCCAACTACCTGTCATTTTGAGAATATTTGAAGAAAATCAAAATCCTGTGGACATGCACACCTCCATTATGTGTATAAACATCCTACAAAATATTAAAGCTGTAGCTCCAAAACTGTAGGAGGAGATAGCCAGACAAACCATGTATCTATATCCGGACGGATGAACGGATGAACAGACGGACAGGGGTAAATTAATATGCCCCCTCGACTCTTAGTCGCAGGGGCATAAAAAAACATCTCCTTTATACCATGATAGGGATACTAAAAATATTAATACAATTTGACTAATTCACTAACATATCATCATTTCACTAAAAGGGGTCAATGCTTGGGCCCATAAAACTAAAACTAGCTTAACTTGGCCATTTTTAAATTGAAGTGTGAGTAGTAATGTGTGGTGGTATCAATTTTTCCTCTGTTTCTATGATATTTCCATTAGATTTTGGAACTGTTCTGACTGGTAATTTTTTCGTTTTTTTATTTTATTGTTTATGTTTATTATTCTTATTCTTATACAAGTGGCACATGCATCCTTTAGGTCAAAGTTCAATAATACTGACCAGTAAATATCACTTGTTGATTATTTGTAGGGCAACTTTATGTTCGGTATTACTAGTCATTGCTGAAAAGATTTTTCTGTCATCAACAGTACACAAACAATGTTAAGAAAAATATACAGTAGTCCCCCTTTTTATTAGGTTCCTCCCGCCAAAGGCAATCACTCTTTATCAGGCCAGATTTCAGGACCACTTTTTCATTGCAGAAAGGGTGGCCTTACAAGAGGGATACTACTGCATTTTATCAAACATTTAGTGAGCAATTGTTGTTTAATAATGCCAAATTAGAATTTTCATCTTTATCATGGCGAGAACAAGTTACATTTCAATGAGATGATGATCATGTCCATTTTGCACTAGACCAACACACTTAGTTGTATTTTCATGGTGCTAAGTCACTGAAACAAGAGTCTGTGGGTTGAAATGTTGCTCCACTCGGACACATTATCCTGATTCCAAACAAACCAGTCTTTGTTTTTACTCCTTAATGCTGTGTGCGTGGCGAAGAAGCAGCAAATAATAATTTTATATGTTTTTTGGTTTGAGCCGTCCAGGGCTCGAACTCACAATCTAACACACTTGAGGCGAGCACGCTAACAATGAATACACCACTGATGCAGTTATACATTTATGAGCGTTTAACACCACTTAGAACAATATTTCAGTAATATTCTCATCAGTTTTATATAGGCAGTGTGCGAAATTAGCGATAGACCTATAGTCAATGTCTATGTAAAATCAAGCTGGTCTATGTCAAATTTCTAAAATTGTGTATATAATGTACAGTGAGGTCTATGTAAAATAGAGATTGGTCTATGAAACCACAAAATTATGTTTCACACACTGTATAGGTGGAGGGAAAAACAGATTACTGGAGAAATCAAGAGACCTTCAATAAGTCTCTGACAAACTTTATCACATAACATTGTATCAAGTACACATTTAACATAGGACAAGTCAAATTTACAAACCCTTAGTGAAAATTGTTACAGTAAACTACAGTGAAACCTGTCTAAACTGAACCTTGTAAGGGGCTGTAGTGGTCGTGATCGCATGATAGTTGGATTGACAACTACCTGTGCAATCAGTGTCCATCAATAAATTCCTGCTAATGGTGAGAAGTACTCGATACAACATTATGTGATATAGTTTGTCAGTGACTTGCGGCAGGGCAGTGCTTTTCTCTTTTTCTTGGGTACTTGGTTTCATCCACCAATAAAATTGACCACATAATAATATAACTAAAATATTGTTGAAAGTGGCATTAAACACCATAATCCTAACCCTCCCTAATCCCCGAACCTCCTAGGGACAAGCTGTTGGGCTAAGAATAGACAGGTACTTGGCTTCAACAGGTTTAATTAATTACAGATTTCTCATATTGGGACTTTAACTAATTGTCGGTTTATACTGAAAGTACATGTAGTACTTTACAGGGACTATATCATTACATTACAGGGAAAGAATTTGAGGAAATGCCTTAATGTCCTAACAATAATATTATGTACCATGTGGATCTAATTTAATGGCTTCCTCAAAATGATATACAGCTTCTTGTGTATCACCATTCTTCTCTAAGAACGTCCCCAGTGCAGCATGAACGTCTCCCTGGGCTAATCCAGATTTCAATTTATTTCTTAATCTTTTAATCTCTTCACTTATGAATTCTTTAGCATCTGGTAATCTAAAATAATTTAAAATTTCACTTTATAAAATTAAATAATCATTTTCTGGTGGACATAAAAAAAAAATATTTGGTAGAGGACCATCTGAGGAGGATTTCCTCCAAGCTTGCATCTTCACTAGCCAAAGGTTACAATCTGCCAAATAGAGGAGGCAGCTTACAACTCTTGGCTAGTGAAGATGCCAAGTTTACTGTCATTCACAAGTTTCAGATTTATAAAAAGTGCTTTTCATAGGGTCCTATGTTAAATTTGTCCTGCTGTGGTGGCCATCTTAGTTTTCTAATCCACACAATAATTGAACTATTTTGCCAATCCACACAATAATTTAACTATTTTGTCAATCCACACAATAATTGAAATACTTAAGGATCATCCAGCGATTAATCATTTAAAGTTTGAATTCAATCAAGTTGCATGTTAGAACTTTGTTCTGCTGTGGTTGCAATCTTGGAATTTTGATCTACACAAAACTAAAAAGACACAACATTTTGTAAAGGTCCTCTTAGCCATTTCAGCCAAGTTTGCTATCCAATGGTTCCTTGTTTTCAGAGAAGAAAAGTCTTCAAATATTTTTTAAATAGGGTCCTATGATAAAAAATTGTCCTGCAGACTTGAATAAAACATAGATATCAAACTTAGGGTACAGGACACCTTTCTGGAATAACCTTCATCGGGTATGCTCAAAGACAGAGTATTTAAAAGCCAAATAAATTCAAAGTATTTGGGAGCAAGGAAACCAAAGGGCCTTAACAGGATAGCCAAAATTGGCTATGGTCACCTATGCCTGATGGAGGAGAGCATTAGTTTTACAGTCTGTGCCAAAAGCATTTTGATAAACTAGCCCAAACAGCATTTTAGAAGAATTTTTTCTATTTGATTAAGCCAATTTTATGCAAATTTTACTAGCCCGAACCAAATTTTACTAAGCTGGGGCATAGGGCTAGTGGTTTTTGGCGCAGACTGGTTTTAATAATAATCACATGATTTAGGTACTGTATTTCCGGTAAAAATATATCTAAGAAACATGTCATTGCCGATGCTCCGACCACTTGGCAGATGATACCCTCGGAAGCTATCTTGGGTTTCTGATCAATCAACATGAAAAAAATTGTTAAGGGCCAAGTAACGGATATTCCTATCATGTAATGGTACGATGAGATAACATGTTGTCTCCGAGCAGAATTTTGAAATTTCATCCAATGATAAAGCATAATTAGTATGCATGTAGTAGTATGTATATGTACATGTATTAGAGCAAACATGCTGAATTCCCAAATGAAAGAAAATCATATATAGCGGTAATGTTGAGTACCACCCAACTTATTGAAGTAAAATTTCTGCAAAGCTTGGTTTTTTGCTCCAATAATATCAGAGAAAATGATTGATATGTGAAAAGCCTATAGACAAAGAAGTATACAAAGTGATGACAATACCTCATAAGGACCTCTATCTGGTCAAGGTGAGCTTAAAACATGAAGTGCTTCCTTTTTAAACAGCTGGGAAAAACATTGGATTTCACATGACTTGAACTTTCAATATTTTTTCAATGAAGTAAACTTGAACTATGTCATATTTTTCATAAAGCATGGTTTTTTGTTCTAGTAATATGGTATCTTTTTTAAAAAGCACAATGGTATACCAATGTACAATAGGAAACAATTGAATTTGTATATAATCATCAGAAAAATTGCAAATTCTATGAAATGAAAAAAATCAGGAGACAGAATAACATCAATAATTTCATTAATCAGTTTGACCCTTTCTCATTGTGTGCCTGTGTCCAAAGACAGGACCAAGACTGCTATCAGCTAATTTTGTCTTTTTGTCTTTTCCGATTTTGTTTGCCCTTTTTTTTTTATTTAAGGGGTTTGTCGTAGTGGTTTCCGTTGTTGTGGCTGATTATATTCATAACAATTTAATACTGTGTAATTTCTAATATACCGCGGCATTATAAATTTCCAGAAAGATAATGTAAGCAAACCAAAACAAAAATGATATCAAAATGATCTCATTAGCTTAAAATCGTTAAAAAATAACTTGCAACAACAAAAGTACTCAATTGGTGAAATTCATTTGTCATAAAACATACATGTACATGGTGTATCAATATTTACCTGTTTCTTACCTTGATATTATTTTAATAAGTGTATTTGGATTGCATCCTTTCACTATTTCTAGATCTTCTTGTTTACATTGGCAACGCTTCCACCATTTTGCTAATGCAGTACTAGCCAGACTCTCTTGTTCCTTGCAATATTTCGATCTCTTTGAAAAACACTCTGAACCAATAAACTGTGTTGTCTTATGTTTCGAATGATTAGCTTTGAGATAGACATCATGCTTGTTTGCTGGGGTGATAGATTCTTTTGGACTTTGTGACACATCATTGTTTTCCGTTTTGGTTATTGGCCATTCTTTGATTAATTCTACGTTTTCCGTTTTGGTTATTGGCCATTCTGTGATTAATTCTACATCATCATATTTATTGACCTCATTCATCTTGATTAATTTCAGGATATCGTACAGTGACGCAAGAAAACCATTGATGTTTGATCTCTAAAAAATAACAATTTGATGATGATGGATGCAAAGTGATAATAAATCGCATTCGACCACTAAGAGTTGGGTGAACAAAAAATGATAAAAATTGTTTTTGAAGAATTTTGTATTAGGCCCATCTATACATGTTTAATGTATTGTACATTGTATGTAATAATTAAGCTTCATAATTTGCTACCAAACTCTCTTTGGCCTCACAAGATGGGTGGCCTCTCTTGAGGGAGATAATTAATTAGTATTTTACTATCTCAGTGCATTTGAAATGAGGCCTCATAAGATGGGTGGCCTCTCTTGAGGGAGATAATTAATTAGTATTTTACTATCTCAGGGCATTGGAAATCTGAACTTATAAGATGGGTGGCCTCTGTTGAGGGAGATAATTAATAAGCATTTTACTATCTCAATGCATTTGAAATCTGGCCTGATAAGATGGGTGGCCTCTGTTGAGGGAGATAATTAATTAGTATTTTACTATCTCAGTGCATTTGAAATCTGGCCTTATAAGATGGGCGGCCTATGTTGAGGAGATAATTTTTAATTAGTATTAATAATAATATATTGAGGGAACAATATATGCTATGGGAAACAAAATAATTTATTGAGAGAACAAGATAATATGCTGTGAGAACAAAATAGTATGTTGTGGGAACAAGATATTAAATATTATATTGAGGAAACACGATTTTTTTTTCTCTCACATGGCCTTAACAAGCCACCGAAAATAAGTATCTTATATATTAATATTTTATAAATATAGCTTTCATAATGAGAATGACATGAAATTATCAGCTATTGGCAATATTTATCAGAATATATAGAGACCATTCAAACTCAAAAGTTTCTCCGAGTCTGAAGTAATCAATTTTCAACATTTAAATTTTTACATAAAAAAAGAGAGAAAAATGCAACTCTCACTTTTAAAAGATAATGCCAATCGCTGTTAGATATAAGAACAAATAATCTACAATAGTTACATGTATTCCACAGGATGGCTGTACAAGATTTGATGGGAAGAATTTTGATACCCCCCCTTTTTTTCCCTCCAAAGATGGTATACACCGGAATTTTGGTTATTCCTTACTTAACGTCCCCCTCATAGAGGGTGTGCGGGGGTAGAATAGGCACCGGGTTCCTCCGCCCTAGAGGCACTAGTCCTTTAAAAGGGGTCAACCCCGCGGGAACCCCGGGGTATAGAAATGGGACCGAGAGCTTCTTCGGCTTGCATACCTGTTAACCCTCCCCCTTTTTGCGGGAGTCTCCCGCGTAAGAGCCTTATCTCCCGCGTGGACTGGGTCTCATGCGCGGGAGACATTAATCTTCCGCACACACCTTTTCCTCCCCCCAACAAAAAAATCAAGTACAATAAAATCTTGACCTACATTTTGCGATCAATATTTGTGGAAATTCCCCATTTGGAACTCCCGCGCTGATGAAAAACGCCGAGAGATACGAATGGTAAAGGTGTTTAAATGATATCCGGTTATTGATCTGTTTGACACCTTTACAGGTAAATTGGGTCATGGAGATTAATTAAGGTGTTGATGATTATACAACAATTATCCACTGACTGACAGTTAATTGTGGATAAGGAAGTGGGTTTGTGGCACACGCTTAAATGATTAGAAGAGTGATAGCGGCAATTAAAAATAGTTATACAATACAATACAATACAATACAATATTTTTATTCCAATTAGGGTCCCTCAAGGGGCAATAACAAATATACATTCATAATTATATCAACAGTTACAACAATACAGAATGGAGATATATGTTTTTAAACAAGACAATTTTAACTATTTATATGATATATGTTACAAAAAATATATAAATAAATAAATAAATAGGCCGTGTTCGGCAGCACGACCCGAGGAGAGGCAATGAGTAATGTATAGTTGCAGTGTATCATATGGTTGAAGAATGGACTACATGTATGCGATTACTTAGCTGGAGGAGACACCAGGGGACGATGCTTAAGAATTGTGTTTTGATTCTCCCCGTGTCTGATCCAGCAAAGCAAGCGGTTCAAGTAGTAAAACATCATGTGTTTGATGAAAGGACTGTGATTACTTAGCTGGAGGAGACACCAGGGGACGGTGCTTAAGAATCGCATTTCGATTCTCCCCGTGTCTGATCCAGGAAAGCAAGCAGTTCAAGTAATAAACTAAAATGGGAATAAATAGATGTATCGTTTATCTGCAACAGGCACCAAGGGACAGTGCTTCAGGAAATGTATTGCATCTACTAAGATTAGCAATGAGCATTCCTCCTCGTGTCTAGTGCAGACAAACAATAATATATTTTAGACATTAATATGTAGATTTTGTTAATAAAATTGAAGCAGTGTTATTCAGTTATTTAAATTATCTGCAGTATTTATAAATAAAGTGACACAACTCTTTCAAAACTGATACATCTTCACAGGTCATTAACCAGTAAAATTTTTCTCGAGGATTTAATTGTAGAAAATTGTTACACGATTGAGATATTGTTTTGAACAGCTGTTGTCGCTCCTCTCTAAATTTGCTGCAGCAAAGTAGAAAATGAATTTCATCTTCTACCTCTCCCGAGTCGCACTGCTCACACAACCTTTGGTGTGGAGGGATACCCTGGTATCAAGTTATAAACCGTTGTGCAAACAGGAGTCTGACAACCTTTGATGCCGAGGAAAACTTCTTGTTTCGATCAAACGTGCAATGAATTCATCTCGGATTGAGTTGTTATGGCTTGTTTGGGATCAAAGTATTATTTAAGGACTAAGTTCCAGGATGGAATTGATAAACCACAAAAATGACAAAACGTATGCTATCACCCAACGCACCAGCAGCAAAGTGACATTTTAATTTTAGTGCTCTATGACTTTATTGTTCAGAGCATTCTGTCTTCATTGTTATAACCTTATGATTATGAATGATTATGAATAAATTATAAATACAGTTTTTATCCTTCATTCATCATATGAAACACTAATAATAAGACAGAAATGTAAACAATATATATTGAAATGGGATGCAGTTGGTTCAATACTGAAACAAACAAAAAGAAAACATCAATTAACAATAAAAACATGCATCAAATACGTCGATAAAAAATCTCCAGTTATGAGACCAAATCTCCAGCCAAAAATTTACATGTATGCAACTACAAGGTACAATTTTGTGCGTTTAAAGGCGACGCACAAAATCTCCCCATTAGAAGAGTTGGTAGGGGGGAGATCTCCCCCCTAGCAGTTCCCAGAGGTTAACAGGTATGGGCTTGAAGGGGCGTCCGTCGGTTGTGCGGGATGTAGAAATTCACAACCAACACGTCCTGCGGATGAGACGTAAATAAAACCGAGGTCCCGTGTTGAGAGATTGCCACCCTCTCCGCACGTTAAAGAACCCAGTGTAACAGCCCATGATGAGTGGTCCATAAGAGACCTGTTGCACTGGCAAAATTACCCGTCCCTACCCACCATCTTTCCTTGTTTCGAGTCCCGTGGCGTTTAAATTGTTAAATGTTCTCGTCCTGAATATAGCTGAAAAATTGCTCGCTGGACGTTAAACACCAATCAATCAATCAATCAACCTTACTTAACGAACATTTTTGTGTGGTGTATGGCTGTCTACAAGTCAATACAACTGCTTATTCACTCTAATTTCAACGACATGTCACCGAGAAAGGCTCAGACAATGTTAAAATAGCAGTCATGTTTCAGATCTAAATTTGTAAATACCGCTACGAATGATGGGAAATTCTTTGTGAAAACAAAAATACGAACCCGACATCTGTCAATAATAAGACAAAATATCGTATGTAAACAATACAAAGTAGGCAGGTCGTTTTCAAGAAGTATTTATTTATTGAAAATTAAACAATTGTTATATTTTTTCAACAGGGATATATAAATATTAGTAATTTGAGGTGTGTTTGTCGACAGAACGATAATATAATAATGGCGCGAATTGTCGCCCTTGACCCGCGTGAATTGACTTTGGAACTCTTCTCTCCGGCTTTCCACTTTGCTCCATATTGCGTATTTTTGTAAGAACAACATACATTATATATCACCAACATTATTCACAACTCTCTACAAAATTTGAATTTAACTAGTTTAGATTTTGACATTAATCAAATAAATCAGTTGTTAACTGACCAACATTCTAAGGTCATTTTAAATAAACTACAACATTTATCTACGCAAGAACATGATAATAAACTATTTTTCTTTGCAAATATCTATCCAAAAGATTTTATTTTACAAGATTATCTTTCATTAAAACTTCCAGTAAATATTACTAGAGAACTAACCAAATTAAGATTAAGTTCTCGTAGCCTTTTAATTGAAAAGGGTAGATATTTTAGACCGAAAATAAAAAGAGAAAATAGATTATGCTCTCAATGCAATCAAATAGAAGATGAACAACACTTTCTTATTCATTGCACTAAATTTGCTAATGTTAGAACACTTTTATTCAAAAAAATTGAACATTAAACTGCAAGATCTGTGTCCAAGTGAATATATGAAAACAATAACTAGATTGTTAAGTGTTAATTGTATTACACGCCACCAACACATGTCAGTTGATTTAGGTACACATTTCCTGTTATATTTTAGTTTCTGGGCATATTACATGTTAACTGCGAAACCGTAGCCCTTATGGTCCTTGGCCAGTTTTCTTTCTTAGAAAACTGGCCAAGGACCATAAGGCACAGGCACTTGTTTCATTAAAAAAATATATGCCCCCTCCTCTTCCTTACTTCAAGGTAAACATCTGCCCTTTTCCCCTTCCCCACTTCGCCTCAATATTTTTGGCTTATTTGTGATCCTCTCGCTGACCCAATTATAAAAATCGTTACACTCCCGAGATCATTCTCTTTACGACTGCCACATTTAAATATACCTACCGGGCCCCCCTCAGACGAATTGGACAAGAATATCAGCGAACGTAGCTTGTTTTATTTTTAATTCATTGAAACGGATACAGCCACTTCCGGTCCGGTTTAAATTGATTTAGAAAATTTTTAAAAAAGGTGCTTTAAAAATCAAATGTCATTAATTTGGAGTTGAACATATTTTTATAATCTGCATTGGAACAATTATCTGTATTTTAAAGGCTTACTTTACATTTGAGAGGAGATGATCATGATGGCATTATTACACATGGCCGGTCTAGAGAATTCCGAATGCATATGAAAAATCCAGCGCAAACCGGAAGTGGCTGTATCCGTTTCAAAAACCTTTTTTTGATTGGCTGTAAAGCACTGTTTCAGAACTAATCAAAATGTTTTATAATGACTGGTGAATAATTCATGACTATGGTATAATGATTTCCCTGTCAGTTGACTTAAGGCCCTGTTACACGGTAAAGCAAGTATCGCGATACTTGTATCATGCAACTTTTTGTATCATGATCCTTGTCAGTTTACACACTAAATCAAGTAGCATGTTTCATGCATAGTTTGTTTACAAATTGTTCCCGTCAAAATGGAGAATCCTGACAATGAAGACATTAGCATATAAATTGAGGAGACTCTCCATCTGTTCCTTTGACGAAATAACATCACTACTTTTTTCCCTTTCCAGTCATGTTTTATTTACCATGTGCTTTTATTTGTTGATGATGTTGTAACCTCCTGACCTCAAACCAAGATCTCTGATTGGTCTGAGATAAAATGTATCGTGATCCTTGCTGTACAGAATAGAACATGTTCTATCCCAAAGTGTGTATCATGCAACTTCTAAAAGTTGCATAATACAGAGTAATAGCACTGTTTACACTGTATTTTTTGGTTTATGATACAAGTATCACGATACTTGCTTTACCGTGTAACAGGGGCTTTACGGGTAACGACGATGATCTTCACACAATATATGCAAAGATTGTCAGAGAGCCCAGGAAATTTCCACTATGTTGGCACCATGGCCCGGGTACTATGTGCACTCTCTTATAGACACACTGTATTAAAGCTATGATTGTCACGAGTTAAAAAAATAAGGTGGGCGATCCATGATTACGTGAGCTTCTCTGGTTATTGTATTCTTCATAGCCAGAAATGATGGGTACTTTGCTCATTTGCATATCTAAGATGGCGACGCCGGGACGTCTGCAATTTTCATATGATCTATATAGACGATATCATTCATAATTGCATGCGTGTCATTTTCTGAACTTGAAAATGATACATTGAATCACAGGGCCTTGTCACTATCCAGGTAAATATACTATCAATGTATAAACATATATTTTTTTAAGTCGTCGTGTTAAATTGATCGTAACTTCGGAACAGATTGTTCAGCCAATCAAAAAGCCCGTTAGAACTCTCTCAATTTTCACGTCTATGGCGTTTGTCAAGGATGCAAATGGGATTTCTTTCAAAAACAGACTTAAAGGACATATACATTGGCGTAAGGTAAGAAATGTTATCATAATTTGAATGGATGAAAGTATTTAGCTAGTCAAAATGACTCGTTTACGCATGGGAAAGTCTGTACACAGATGGGAAGTGGTCATCCCAGCGTTTGTACGACTTCGGATTTTCACGCCGTTTTGTTTTGGTTCGTGTATGATACCTCAGCAGTTCGGAGGCCTACACTAACAATTGGGGTCTCTTTGGAAAGGAAAATTACTTGACTTTCGACTGGTGGAAACATTTTTTGAAAATATTAAGTCGTTCCGAAGTTACGATCAATTTAACACGACGATTTAAAAAAATGGAAGCATGCGAGTTCGCCCCCTTGTAGTATTATATAGTGGGTTTTTTTTCTTTTTCGGACGCACCTAGCCCCTGTGGTCATGATATAACTGAAAAATTTGTCACAACAATATTATTTGACAATATCAACAACTCCTTTTGGTGGTAAAAGATCTTGGTTCTATCTGTCAGATTTTTTGTCGCATTATCTCAAAAACGTTGGCTGCCAGGCCTTGTGGTGAAAAAAAAACTTCCGAGCACGAAACTACGTTATCAGTACAGAAAGGTCGGATATGGCGCTTATGATGGACAGCTAGACCATGTTAAAAGATAATGGACAATCAGAACCGTTTTAGCAGCTCCAGCACTCTTCCAGATCCCGTCAATTATCCAAAATAGCCACCATGGTTGATTATACAACCCTTCGGTTTTCCAGCATGTCAGATATTCGATTTAAGTAATATTTTGAGTAATATTTAGATTGATTTTATACATATCCAGTTAGGTTATTATGTACCCGACTTAATTTTGAGATTTCCGATAAATTGCATACTATACAGTTTCTGATATCCGATTTGACTGAAATTTTATTTTGAGGTATGGACAAATGTCGTTCCTACCTCTTAATTATTCATAAAATTATGTTTTTCTTGATTTCTGTGCATTGTCTTAAGATTTTGATTACTGGTTTAACTAATTTGTAAGAGTTTAAATTTTAAGTTTCTGACTTTTATTGTTCCAGAGTTATGGAACAATAATTAAATTACTACATTAATTAGTCGTCAAATTGGGTTAAATTTTTATGTTAACATCATATGAAGGCAGTAATTGTATATTGTTTCTTCGCAAGTGTGAATAGATTTGCGAAACTTTCATTTGTCCGGCCGAATTTTATTTTTTGCTTAAAAGAAGCTCAAGCGATAATTTTAAAACAAATTATCGCTTGAGCTTTTTTTTCGTAGTTGAATATCTTGGTATACAATGTCTTGCCATTAGTTTATTTATATGTGTCATTAACATATAGACTTTGTAAATAGCTTATAATTTGGATTTAAAAAAATGTCATAATAGCGTGCCCAACATTCTAATATCCATATCTCCGTTGTCAGGAGGGAGCAATAAATATATACATAGGTAGCTGGCTAATAATAGATCATATGTCACAGAAAACAATGCTGGGCAAACGCACTGATACCAGGTAGAAGACGCCATTTGTTGGCTATGACAAAACGTGTGTTTGCTTTGATTACTGCAAATTCGTGGAACGCTATATATACGAGTTATTTATATTAAGTATAAATAAGTTCTAGGAAAACTTTAAATCAAGTCATATAACAATGATTTTAATATCGGATAACACCAAATAATGACGAATATTGGATGAGATGGCGAATCTTTCTATACACTAACATGGGCCTACTTACCCGTGTATGACATTATAGAGTAAATTTTACTGAAGAATCGTCACGTAGATACATAATAACAAGTAAACATGAGCTCTATAGGACTCCTACACCATACTAATGAACAAAGAAGTACTTTTCAGAATATTTGTAAAAAGAAATTTTCTATTTCTTACAAGTTTGAACTTTTATGTAAAGAAAGTTTTAAACCGTGCATGATGGTCAATAATTCTACCAATATCAATAAAACGGACAGTCGCCTCTCGTTTTAACTCGCTGAACATAAATAAAAGACCACGACATACATATGACAATGGAAATCCAGGTCCTGACGGGGTTAAGCTGGTTAATGGGATCCCAACTCCTCCCTCTTGATAATTTGATCTCCAACGTCAATACATACATAAAACAAACAATACAAAACGCACAGACATTATGGTAATAACCTTAATATGATTTGCCTTTTTGAAGAGTGTATTAATCATGGTATTCATTGAATAGGCTTGTTATATGGATGCGGTAGTTTGTATTGAAGTCTTATTATTGAATGTATCTCGTTGCAAATCAATCATATACACAATTGAAGTATTACCTACAGACAGTGGACAAAAGTATTCAGACACTTCCAATATTCCCTATATATTTCATATAAAACAAAAAATTTCAAAAAATTATCCTGCAGTCAATTCTAGTCTGATTTTGATAATTTTTATAACAATAACAACAGAATTAAATGTAGTTTTACTCTATAATTTCAAAATAATTTTCTATGATAAGCATTTTGAGATTATTACACAAGTTAAACACACAACTGAATTAATTTCTTTCAAAACACAATGCAATGATAGTATACTTTTGTAGACAAAGTGTTCGAGTCTGTGTTTAAATCATGGAGGTTTGAAAAACATGCTTCAAAACGTTATTTCAAAATTACTACAATAAACTACCCATCTTTCTGCTTTTGTTGATAAAATAATTATCAAAACCGGACATTAATTGACTTAAAGATAATATTTTGAAAAACTTTTGCTTTATGTGAAATATATAGGGAAAATTAGAAGTGTCCGAATACTTTAGTCCACTATCTGTGTATATTATAATTATACGTTCTCCGGTATGCCTTTCGAGAGTTTCTACTTCAACGAAGGACACCGTATCAACGACACATATTCCTGAAAATTACAACTGGAAACGACCACATCGGTGTTGTAATGGTTGGCGTGGTCGCATCATGTCCGGTAGATCGTGAGTTCGGGTCAAACAAAAGAACTTTAAAATTGGTATTTGTTGTTTCATGGCTGCGCATGCAGCATAAACGAGTAAGAACAAAGACTGGTTGGCTCGGAGTCAGTGTAATGTGACCAAGTGGAGCGACATGTCTAACCGTTGATTGATTTTTTTCAGTGAGCTAGCACTATATACATGTACATCCAACTTAAAACAAGCTACGTTCGCTGATATTCTTGTTCAATTCGTCTGAGAGGGGCCCGGTAGGTATATTTAAATGTGGCAGTCGTAAAGAGAAATATCTCGGGAGTGTAACGATATAATTGGGTCAGCGAAAGGATCACAAATAAGCGAAAAATATTGAGGCGAAGTGGGGAAGGGGAAAAGGGCAGATGTTTACCTTGAAGTAAGGAAGAGGAGGGGGCATATATTTTTTTAATGAAACAAGTGTCTGTGCCATAAGGGCTACGGTTCCGCAGCTAATCAGTTTACATGTGCATTAGGCTAGCTGGATCATGCTTTCAAATTGACTAACAATCTAATTAAAATTATTGTGCTTCCTGTAAATTTCTTCTGTGATATAAGTTCATACGATATTTTGGCATATATCACAAAGAATTATATAGCGTTGATATACTATGCGAAAATAGTACATCTACTATGCCAGTTTCACGCGGGGAAGGTTGGGTTTTCAGCAGTCTGTCAAGCTATATATAGCTAGTCCACGTGCAAGGGGGCGGATCCAATCTGTCAATCTATCATAGTTGTCTAAACGCTTTAAATTAAGTATCATTTCCGTAATAATGTTACTGTTTCTTAATACTTGTTATTGTTGTTAATTAAATTTCAAACTTCAAAAATCTTTTTATTTTTAAAGCCTTAAATGAAACAAAGAATATTCTAATACTTGTTATTGTTGTTAATTAAATTTCAAACTTCAAAAATCTTTATATTTTTAAAGCCTTAAATGAAACAAAGAATATTCTCACACTTTCAAGACTATCTGATCCAATATATTAGTCACCAATATCAGGACCTCCTTTATTGTAATAGTTCTCAATATATTTTGTCTACATATAACAGTCAGCATAATAATAATAATAATGTTGTGTTAGCAATGACTATGCCATATAGTGGTCAGGGTTTAAGACATAGTGCACTCCCCTTCGGGTCGTGCACTATGTCTTCAACTTTGACCACTATTTCATTGCTAACACAACATTATTATATAATTATATCTCCGCACTCGCTCTCTATTTTTATCGGTTGTTTTGTAGTCGCCGCGTATTATTATTATATACAATATTTATATAGCGCATATCTAATAAAAATTACACTAAGCGCTTTACATCCTTAAAAGATTTAAAAATACATAGTAGAAAAATAATACACGAATTAAAATAGTAACAAATAGAAAAGCACCGTACAAAAGTTATGCAATGTTAAAAATTTAGAAAAATAAAAATATGAAACCATAAAAATATGATATGAAATACATGAGAAGATTATAACAATTTTCAATGGAAAAGTAATGTCAATAAAATCAAAGAAATGGAATAAGTCACACGCTGTAAAAATTTAAGCAAAATCACTAAATGCGTATATATTGCATCAATGGCCAGTAAGTCCAGACTCCACTCTACCAATGAAGTATTCAATCCACAGGCACTTGTTTCATTCAAAAAATATATGCCCCCTCCTCTTCTTATTTTTTGAATGAAATAAGTGCCTGTGATTCAATCCCCCTTCATTGCTTCAACAAACTATTAAAACATACATGTACCATATGTGTGTATAACCATTACACCCTGCTTTAAATAGTTAGTATATTTCACAACAGAATATTTTCAGCTACTGCTAAAGAGGGAAAAGAGCACATTTTAATAATAGGGAGTAAGGGATATTTAGTCAAACCACGTTTTAAAAGTCGTCATCGAAAGCGTAAGTATGAGAGTTATCGTTCCTTACAAAGGAGAGTAAAGACCGATAACTCTGTGGAAGAGATTGGGATGCTAGTTGTATTAAAGCCAGCAACAGAAATAATACCATGCCAGACCAACCAAAATATGATTATAATTTGAGGAAAGCTACAGCCAAGAAGACATTGATGTCTACAAATATTCCTTCTTCCCAATACAAGCTGGTTACAGTTTTTTTGGGGAACCCACTCTTTAATATGCAGCGTTCAAGTGGATAGTCTATAGAATATATGCTGAACATGGATAAAATCATGATTTTCAAACAAAAATTGGTGTTGCTCCTGTGTCACCTTTGTGTTTCACTTTTTCACTGACGGACCGCCGGATACAGAAGGTTTATTTTTGTTTTTGTTTGGGGGGATAAGTGGGAGAGGGTCTATTGTGAACTTAATATTCGATTGTCTCTTATATATTTATCTCATTTGAAAACGCCATTTATGAATTCCTAAGGAATAGCAGACGAAACAAAATGTACATCTTCAAACTCTTCTACGATTGTTGTAATAAAATGAGAAGAGTTTGAAGATATCAAAGGGAGGTAATCAGAATCCGTAAATCGAAGAAATACAGACAACACAATGGCCAAAAGAAAAAGTTCAAAAGGATAAACAACAATCTACAAAACATACATATTTATAAACTAAAGATCGAGTAATACGAACTTCACTAAAAACCGGGGGTGAACTCAGGTGATCCGGAAGGGCAAGCAGTTACTGCTCCACTAGTGGCACCCGTCGTGTTAATCTAGTTACAAACCCGGTGATAAGTCATGTATGAGGAAAGGACCGGGAAGTGTTTACAACAAGTGGAACTTGACTTTACCTTCGGTTGTTCGTGGCCATTTTTGTTTCACCACGTATTGAGTGGACAACTTCACTTGAAGATGAGTAGATGAACGAACGGTTTGGTTTATGGTGTCCACTTTCAACAATATTTCAGTTATATCGTGATGAATGAACGCAGCAAGTCGATTATTAATGAAAAGCAGCGCGTTGTTCTAACTTAAAAAAAATCTTTTTAACATTCCATCGAATCGGAAATAGCGGGAAAACAGCGGGAATGGCTCTATTCAAGAAAAGTATAATAATGCTTGAAATTCACAACCTCAACACATAAACATCCAGTTTCCAGATTATTTCAGAAAATGTTTACATTGCAAGAAGATTAGCATTTCATTTATGTTATTATATTTAACACGGCCACCAATCTCTCTAACTCATATTCAAATGATATGCTAACGGTAAAGTTATCGGGATTTCCGGATATGCATTGGCGGGATCTTTTCACGTCTATAAGGAGGCAAGTTGCACATTATTATCTTGTATTCAAGCACTTTTTACAAAAAGGGCCTTGTAATTCGACGCAATTTAAAAATTCCTAATGTCAGAGTAAGCCGTTTCATTGACTGATGTAAGTCAATCGAAAATTCAAATGATATGAGTTATTGGGTTCAGAAATGAGTTAGATAGTATTCATAATCGATGAGAATCCCAATGTGATAGTATTCATAATCGATGAGAATCCCAATGAATGCTTTGCTCGTACTATCTTTCGTATTTTTATTGCTCTAGTAAGTTAGTATTAGCACATGCAGTTTTACTTAAGAAAAACAATTTGAAATCAATTTTGTGTTCGAGTTTGTCAACTTTTGTCAGCTCTATCCGTAACATAAGTATGATCACATTATTGATTTGGACCATAGATTAATCGAATCATCGTTGCTGTGTCTACTGTCAAAATTGAAATACTACATTGCTGCCAAACAAATAATGAATATTAAGTTCCTTCAACTGCTTTTTTATCAATCTAATTTTTAGAAAATTGATTTTGATTTACAACTTATATTTACTTTTCAAAACTTTCGTTTTATTTCAAGTGTGAGACACAAACATCGTTATTGATTTGTTTCACGACACATTTCAAGTTTTACCATGCAACGCATGCATGTGTGCAATACACAATGGGAAAGAAAGTTGTAAGCACACAAGTCATTGAGATTCTCATATTATGAATACTATCTAACTCATATCTGGTACCGCCAACTCATTTCTGATCCCGATAACTCATATCATTTGAATTTTCGATTGACATACAACAATCAATAGTCAATGCTACAAATTACACTGTGGCCAAGTCTTTTATAATCATTTTGGAACATAAAAAGATACTTGACATACACCACAATTGCTTGTAAACTGTGCTTCAGTCAATCAGTTACACGATCGAACTCTTTTGATTGACAACACACGCAGGAGAAAGATTCTAGCGTCATTACGGCACATCAGTCAACGAAACGGCTTACTCTGGCATTAGGAATTTTTAAATTGCGTCGAATTACATGGCCCTTTTTGTAAAAAGTGCTTGAATACAAGATAATAATGTGCAACTTACCTCCTTGTAGACGTGAAAAGATCCCGCCAATGCATATCCAGAAATCCCGATAACTTTACCGTTAACATATCATTTGAATATGAGTTAGAGAGATTGGTGGCCGTGTTTAAGTGAGTATCAATAAACGTTAGAGAATACCGAAAGGGCAATCAAAAATAATACCAAAAGGGCAATCAAAAATAATACCGAAAGGACAATCAAAAATAATACCGAAAGGACAATCAAAAATGGACAATCAAGAGAAACTGGCAACATAGTGTACACAAGACGACGAAAAACAAGACAAAAACACAACACAATCTAAGTTGGACACCACTGTACACAAACAAACACATACAACGTAAATGAATTAGCTAACTGTACATATGACCAGCGCCGGCCTTAAAATTTAGGAGGTGCGGGGCCCAATGCTGTTCTCTGTCAAACTTGCAGTGTGTTGGACGGTGTGCTTGAACAACTGAAAGGAGATAACTCCAACGAGGGGTCTCTTAAACGCGGGGCCCAGTTGGCTTAAGACTGACCATAGGCATATACATTATAAAATAATTACTGCCCTTACTTCTATTTCACAATAGAAATTGTATCTCGAAAAATCTAGTCTAGCATTTTTGTCAAAAACTGAAATATGAACAAAATCTATAATGGCAATATAAGCATATTTAATTAATTTTTGTTGTCATTCGCCTTTTTAAATAATAGGGGGGGGGGGGTTCTTCGCTAAAATGATTTGCCACTTTTACCTCTTCTGTATCTCATTAAATTGTTTTTGTGTTGTCCTATTATGTGTTTTTGCGTTCTGAGTTCCGTGTTGTGATGTCCGCTACGATTTCCGCATTTTGAACGATGTTCGGTTCGTCTTTACCTCCAGTTGTTTTTTAGGAGGGATCATGTCTTTTAGGTTATTTGTGTTTGTTTGAGTATAGTGGTGTCCAAAACATATTGTGTAGTGTTTTTGTTTTGTTTTTCGTCGTCTTGTGTACCCTATGTTGCCAGTTTCTCTGGGTTGTCCATTTATGATTACCCATGCGGTATTTGCTCACCGGCGTTTATTTAAGTAGTTGTATTATATAATACATGATAACCTTTCTTAAAGACTGTTCTTGTCCGGCGTCTTTCTCAACCTAGTCACAATACCCAAACTAGCCATTAACATTATGCAGTCAAAGCGAAAAATTCCCACACTCCTGATTTTTGCGTAGGATTTATTGAGTTTTGAACCATTCCTTGATTTGTGCATTTTTACATTTTTCTGATATTTTCCACTTGTCGGTCCTTTCCTTATTCATGACTTATCACCAGGGGCTGTCAACCCTTCCGGAGCACATGAGTTGACCCCCGGTTTTCAGTGGGAGTTCGTCTGGCTCGATCTTTAGTTTTGTGTATAGTGTTTTGTGGATCGTAGTTTGGTTTGTCCAACATCTTTTTCTTTGGCCAGTGTGTTGTCCTTCTATTTACGGATTCTGAGTACCCCGTTGGTATTTTAAAACTCTTCGTCGAGTACAGTCATGCTTTCAGCAATAAAAGACGAAATGTTTATACGAGTGTTTGAGTAACTTGTATATATAGGGAAATTGAGGAAAATGTCTTTGTTTTACTTGAGCAAAATATTTTGTTGAAGCATATTTCAAATACAACAAAGACATTAAAATTCAAAGTAAGAGTTGCTTAGTTCAAGTTTTTATTTCATTCAGGCTGAAATAAGGCATAAACAACAAACATGTGTTCAGTATTAGGCTGATTTTTTGTCATTATATTTAGAAATACATCAATTTCAATAAATATATACCGGTATTTTGGTCAACAGTCAAGCAATATGTTGACACATTAACACCGAATTGTAGTCCAATCAGCATAATGAATGCATTAACTGCTGAGCCAACCAAAGCAACAAATTTCGATAAATTCCGCCATCTTGGTTTACTGTGATGCTATGACGATAAGAGGATTAACTTTCATCTCAGGTTTTGTCCAACATTCAGCCTAGATTTCACCAAGTTATATGGAAAAAAGTATCTGAAAAGTTTGAAGATATCAACGATGCAATGAGGAGCATATTGTTTGAATGTCTCTCCATATATGTCTTCAATTTAATGGTGGTGTTCTGATTTGTCTTGACTGGAACTGGAACTTAGTCAGGAACTACCTACAAAGACAGCCATTGAAGATATAGTGTTTGAAGTTGTAGAATACAATGTTAATATTCTAGATGTATTTATGGCGTAAAGACTACCACTCAGTTGCATGCAAACGTTCAAAATATTTGAAACCCCAAAGCTCACAAAAAGGCCCAACTATGTTGAACCAAATTAGACAAATTGCCACCTCTTCTACTAGATGGTTCCTTGCTATTAGACATGATTTTACTACTACACTGTTGACACTCTCGACGACTAACAGTCCGCCATGACAGTGGTATCCGCACAAAACGAGAATGTAAGGAATTTGTACAATGTAAACAGTTGTGAGTATTTTTCCTGCAGATTTATGATTTAAAGTTTCAAAAGTAGAATTACCAAAGCAAGAAAGTTGTCTGTGCATAAGGTAATTTGTGTCAAATCAAGTCAACAATGTCTCCCGTTCAATAACAATAGGCCGTATTTGTCTCTTCGTAAATGTTTACATCATTTTAGTATGGTCTTATTTAATGGTGTATTAGTACTGTTACATAATGTTTTGTCTTATTTCATTAATTATGCTTAATTATATTGTCTTTTTTGTGTGAGTATTTTTCGGTTAGGAGGGGTAGCCTCGCTTTCATATAGATATACTTTAACAAACTTTTGTAAGGCCGAAATAATGTCACATGTTTGTGTTATTTTTGTTTGGTCACATGGGTGGTCTCAACGAATCACAATATTTCGGGAGTACAAATAATGGCCACAAATCGTATACAAAAGGATATTTTTACCTTGCAACAACCAAAACACCAAAACGATCCCTTATGAAAAATGCGTTTTCGTAAAGATATGCAGAAGGTAAGTGAGATCATAGTATAGTTTTGTTGTTACTATCATTGGTTCCAGTTGCCAAATCAACAGCATTACGACCTGAATATGAAAGCTCAACCATATTTTGTCTTTGGAGGTTAGAGTTCATTATATACTTTGTAAGGGACCGATCAAAAATTTCTTGTTGAAAACTGCAGAATCAGATGATGATGGTGATTATTTATTTTATTTTTATTTCATTATTTTTTAAGAATTCTTGCATCTGTCTGGTTAACTAATATTATTTCCTAAGATTTGGAGATAGAATTAGAAAAAAAACATAGCCACATCCTCTATGAGTTAAATTGTCGTCTCAAAATGATATTATGGTAATTAATTTCGTCCAGGTATTATTTCTTTATCCCAATATATGGCCTTCCTGCTTATTTTTTGCAGATGTTTATATATTTCATTTCCTGTATATTAATATTTATAAAAAAAAATTATTTAAAAAATATGAATAATCTAAGATTTAATTTATATATTAATAAATTATATATGATATGATATGAGTTGGGTGCAAATAATAAAAATATTTCCCTAAAAAAGTTGACTACAAAATGGAATACATTTTTTTCTTCAAAACATGAATAATTATTAAATTAAAATATATAAATATTTAACTTATCTTTTAAAAAATATTTTGCGAATCTTAATTAATGTTTGAATTTACATCAAAAATACTAATCACAAAAATTATCAGTACACAATCCTGATTACAGCTATTAAATGATTCACAGAAAAAAACTAAGATTTTTATTTTTTTTAGAAAATACAAATATTTAATAATTGTTTCTTTTTACAAACACATGTATTGACATTTTTAAAACAAATATAAACGAATTATTGACAAGTTTAGCAAGAAATTGGATCCTAATATTCTGTTATGCAAATCGAAGCAAAGAGGAAATACTTACTAAATTTTAGGAATTAATATGGTTCCGAACATTCCAAACAAAACAACACATTGTAAGAATTGAAATCTAATAAAAACGTAGATATCAAATTTAGTTCACACGAAGCGTTTCTGAATTAACCTTCACCAGGTACACTCGTAGCCAAAATATTTGAAAACGGAGAAATAGGATGTTTGCGGTTAAATATTCTATAACTAGTATAATGAATAGTGATAGCAAAAATAAATATAATAAAAAGATTTCCAGAAATTAGTATTACAAAATGTTTCTTCGAAATTTTTGTTGGATTTCCCCACTTCTGAAAACTTTACATATTTGTTGTCTTACTTTTATGGTTAATTTTCAATACTTCCCTAGAAATATATAGATTAGAAAAAATAATTGTTTATTTGAAGGGATAACATGATGCAAGTGTATTTCCAAATATGAGTGTGATTATCATTTCGTTTCAGAGTGTATTTACAAGAAGTTCATTTTCACCAAAGAATATTTAAAATTAAAATATACAACTTCCAACCCTCCTAAAAAAAATGTTGTGGACCGTGCAAGTAATGTTGTGGACCGTGCAAATAATGTTGTGGACCCTGCAAGTAATGTTGTGGACCGTGCAAATAATGTTGTGAATCATGCAAGAAGAGTTTGAAGATACCAAATGGGTAATCGCAATCGAAAATCAAAGAAAGACAAACGAAGCGGCAAAAGAAAAGGGACAAAGGAACAAACAAAGATCTACAAAACACTACACAGAAAGCTAAAGATCCACCAACACCCACTAAATATGTTGATTAAAATTATTGTAGATAAAAATTAAGAAATTACATTATTGTTAGTATCATCATCTTGAAACTCAAATATTTAGTACCGGTATTTATACATTTTAGTACTTAGATAATAAAAACAAAACGTTAGAGATACCGAAGTGGTAATCAAAAATGAACAAACCAGAGAAACTGGCAACATAGGGTACACAAGACGAAGAAAAACAAAACAAAAACAAACCAGAGAAACTGGCAACATCGTGTACACAAGACGAAGAAAAACTAAACAAAACACAATCCAGAGAAACTGGCAACATAGAGTACACAAGACGAAGAAAAACAACACAAAAACAATCCAGAGAAACTGGCAACATCGTGTACACAAGACGAAGAAAAACAACACAAAACACAATATGTGTTGTACACCACTATACACAAACAAACAACATAAATAAGACATCAATCCGTCTACAAACAACTAGAGGTAAAGACGAGCCGAACACCGTTTTTACGCTGAAATCGTATGTTTGTTTTCTGTTTTCCTATTGGATTTTGGAACTGCTCCGACGGTGTGGTATTTTATTTTTCTATTGGATTTTGGAACTGCTCCGACAGCGTGGTATTTTTTTGCTTTTCTATTGGATTTTATAACTACCCTGACAGTGTGGTATTTTTTGTTTTTCTATTGGATTTTAGAACTGCTCCGACAGTATGGTATTTTTTACTTTTCTATTGGATTTTGGAACTACCCTGACAGTGTGGTATTTTTTATCTTTCTATTGGATTTTGGAACTGCTCCGACAGCGTGGTATTTTTTTGCTTTTCTATTGGATTTTAGAACTACCCTGACAGTGTGGTATTTTTTACTTTTCTATTGGATTTTAGAACTACCCTGACAGTGTGGTATTTTTTGCTTTTCTATTGGATTTTAGAACTATCCCGACAGTGTGGTAATTTTTGTTTATCTATTGGATTTTAGAACTACCCCGACAGTGTGGTAATTTTTGTTTATCTATTGGATTTTAGAACTACCCTGACAGTGTGGTATTTTTTGCTTTTCTATTGGATTTTAGAACTACCCTGACAGTGTGGTATTTTTTACTTTTCTATTGGATTTTGGAACTACCCTGACAGTGTGGTATTTTTTATCTTTCTATTGGATTTTGGAACTACCCTGACAGTGTGGTATTTTTTATCTTTCTATTGGATTTTGGAACTGCTCCGACAGCGTGGTATTTTTTTGCTTTTCTATTGGATTTTATAACTACCCTGACAGTGTGGTATTTTTTGTTTTTTTTTCTATTGGATTTTAGAACTGCTCCGACAGTATGGTATTTTTTTTTCAATTTGTTTAATTTATATGTGAAGGAGTTTGAGATTTGTCAGAACAGTTAGCTTTTAATACCAGATCTGGGAAACAAAATAACATCAAAATTACAAAGATACTCAGCGTTTAATTATCGGTAGACATTAAGAGCACTGCTAAATTGCTGGATAGGGACCGTTTCACACATATTTTAGGATAGGATTTATGATCCTTGTTGAAGGTTCTACTATGAATATGAAATGAGGCCACGCCAAATTTAAGTACATCTCGTCATGAGTGGAATTCGAACTCACACCTTTAGTGGTGATGGGCACGGATTGTACATGTAGTTGTGAATCCAACTACCATACGATCATATGAATATGTACATTATGTAATGCTAATTAAATTGAAGATGTGATTCATGTATTTCTAATATGTGACAGAGAAACTAATACTGGTAAGATCTGGATATTTTGTAAAAGATCACATCTCCAGGCTGCATCAGAAAATTTATTTGATAGTTTTCATATTAATGATATTGTATTTTGTTCTATATCCAATCAGAAACAGTCATCAGTAAAGTCACAGATGCTGTTGCAAATGTCTAACTGACACTATTTCCCCATAGATTCCATCTTTTTTCACACTGTAATTTGTTTTTGTCAGATAGCACTGAAAGTCAGATAATCACAGACTACCATCAACAGTACAATAACTTGTCACAACACATTTAAACATAAATTTTGTTCAGATATACACTACGAAACCAACAGTATACAGCATTATTCCACCTCATGTTTAAGAATTACTCCGTCTTCAGTGATGAAATTGCACCGTGTATATTCCATATTTTTATATATTTCTAGTATTTCGTGTATGCAAATGTATTTATATATTTATTATTATTATTGTATTCTGTTGTTCTTGTAATGATTTAAGGAGCGTATAAAAACCTTAATTAGTTTTACAAAAACAAGGAACCAATCATAGAATATTAAGTAAGTAACTTGTTCACTTTTGATATTGTCAATGCTTTACAAAATATTTTGAATATTTTTTAAATTAGCTCAAAGTTGAGAGCAAATGTTATTACTGAACATGCTATAGAACACCCAGATTCGAATAATATTCTTGACTATTACAAAATTAATATCCTGTTAAACCCGTCAACACCAAGACAAGCAGAAAAAAACTATGTTTCTTTATAAAACAGTCATTAGAACTGATGACAGGGTTTCTAACTAGATTAACACGAGGGGTGCCACTAGTGGAGCAGGAACTGCCTACCCTTCCAGAGCACCTGAGTTCACCCCCGGTTTTTAGTGGGGTTCGTGTTACTCGATCTTTAGTTTTATATGTATGTTTTGTAGATCATTGTTTGTCCTTTTTCTTTTGGCTATTATGTTGTCTGCCCTTCTTCGATTTACGGATCCTGATTACCCCTTTGGTATTTTCAAACTCTTCTTTTGACTATATCTTACTTGTAATATACATGTATATAAAAACATTTATTATTTACATGCCATGTTTGGTTTTGCTTTGTTTGTTTGACACAAACTTATAATAGTTTAACGACTAAATATTTGTGTTGAGGTTAATTATTTAGCAGTATTTATCTGAAGTTCACAATTTCAAGAAGATAAACATCTCGTTGATATTGCATAAAAAATTATTCACCAGTTCATATACAACATTGGACATGTAAATATCAAGTTCACACTTGTTGGTCCAGATGGACGCGACGTAACATGCGGAGATTCATATGATATGTATAAATAGTTTAGATAACATTATAATATAATAATAAAATAAAATGTTTCCTTTTTTTCACCACCGTCTCTCAAGTATTCTAGACAAGGAAATGTTTTGAACATTTGTTTGTTCAATATTTTTCATATGTCACCATTTTGACAAAATATGATCACATGGTAGTTTTTCAACGAATCAGAAAATTGTATTGAGGAAGACATGTTGATGACAAGAAAGACAGACTTATTCATTTTGCAGTAAGTATTCTAACATGCAACACAATTAAAAAATTTTTTTTTTAGAAGGTATTAACGGTATATATCAACGTACAACATATTATATATATATATGTATTATGTTTTAGATTTAAGCTTGCAAAACTTCGTAAGATATAACACACAAGAGACACACCTAAAAATGTCATCGAAAATGATCCTCCGTTGGATTCTTTGATGATGTATTGTTGTTAAGTGAGCAGTATTTCAGCTATGTTAATGATTAGAACAAATTTACAGACACTAAATCATATAGGTACAAATATGGTATTGGAATGTGATTATGGGCCAAAATTAAGTCTGCCACATGCAAAACAAGATACACTGGATAGGTTCGGAACATTCAATATTGTAATGGGCGAGTGTTGACCATACATAACAAGATACACTGGATAGGTTCGGAACATTCAATATTGTAATGGGCGAGTGTTGACCATACATAACAAGATACACTGGATAGGTTCGGAACATTCAATATTGTAATGGGCGAGTGTTGACCATACATAACAAGATACACTGGATAGGTTCGGAACATTCAATATTGTAATGGGCGAGTGTTGACCACACATAACAAGCTTATTGCTCGTTAGGAGCTACTGCAAATGGTCTTTTACGTGCAAGGTGCGTGACATTCTCTATCGCGAGACACTCATTATTGTAGTAGTTAATTGTCTGGTGTACGTTCTTTATATTTAAGCTTTTTTTGGTTTTGTGTTTGGTATTGCTTCAGTTGTCTATCTAGATTGAAAATGCTTTTTTTTTATTTTTTATTGTTCGCTTCGTTTTGTTTATCCACAATCCGATTAAAGCCATCTGTTACAATAAAGTACCCTGCCCCTAACATCTGTCAGAATCCAATTAGAGGTAATATCCAGATGAAATTTCGTATATGAATACTTATTTTTTTTTATAAATTCAACCAATCAGAGAACTGTTCGTTTGCGATGCAAAAATAAAAACTGCTAAGATTGTGTCAGTGGCATTTTCATTGGCTGATCAGGAGTTCATTTGGACATGACCTCTAATCAGATTCTTTCATAGGTAAAACGTTAAGCGCGTTGGGTATAACAACAGCTGATTTTAATAAGATTGGTTTATCCAGATTTCCTTGCTTTGTCTATCCAGATAGTAAATGTTTTCTACTATTGCCACTAGTTAGTATTTTACCATTGTCTTAATAGGAAGAGTTTGAAGATGCCAAAGAGGTAATCAAAGGCTGTAAATTGAAGGACAGACAACACAATGGCAATAAGAAAAATGACAAACAACGATCTAGAAAACACCACACAGAAAACTTAAGATCAAATAACACGAACCCCACTAAAAACCGGGGTGAACTTAGGTGCTCTGGAAGGGAGGCAGCTCCTGCTCCATTAGTGGCTCCCGTTGTGTTACTCTAGTTAAAAAACCGGTGATAAATCATGAATGGGGAAAGAACTGGTAAATGCCTATGACAAGTGGAACATATCCGTGGTCATTTGTGACCGCTATGGTCAACCAAGTCGTAAAACGTTCGAAGTGATGACTGCGGCCTAACTAATAGGAACCATTGGTTCAGTAGCTTCATTGTTAGCAGCAATCCTCTATCATGGAAATTCTGATAGGAACCACAAGATATCGGATCAGTTGAGAGATATATAATCATTATTTTTTTAAGTGCGCCCCCCCTAACTTAAAATCCTGGATCCGCCCCTGCATTGGTTGCTCACTTTCCTGGCTTGGTATATACACTTCAAGATAAAGTAAACTAGTTTTATTGGCTTCAAGAAAAAGTAAACTAGTTTTATTAGGCCCCTCTCTCTGTGAAATAATTTACTATACAGATAAACTAAATGGTTGATGTGTTCAGATTCGGTGTCATTATGTGAATGAACGCTTTCATATATAAAATGAAAATAATAGCTGAATTCAAATAAATATATTGCATGAAAATATACATATTAAATTAATATGCCACACTCAATCGACAATACTACTTACTAAGCATGTCGAACATTTTAGATTTAAATGATTAATATTGAAAAATATAAAGCAATCATTGTTGGTAATTTTTTTTTATCTAGTCGTGAAAATTAAATATGAATGTATTTTACTTTTTTGCAGAATTAGAAAACAAAGCTATTAATTAGATGTAAACAGACAAAGGTACAACGTAAGTAAATGTATGTAGTATTTATTATTATATGGCTACTTGGACATAATACATTTCTCTGACGTCACACTAGTATTTGAACAGTGGATTATTTTTAAGAATCTACAGTTTATTCTTTTGTTCTTGAATATATGAACTTTAACCTTTTACTATTTTAGGCTTAAAAACATGATATACATATTTTGGGACTTTCGGGTATCGAAGCACTGCTGGTCGGTTTGCCTTTCAAAACTTCCATCTAACCACTCGGCTACGGTGACCACACTACTATACTCTAATTGGGGTCGCCCCGATAGTCCGACACCCCATTAGTCCGACACCCCGATAATCCGACACCCCATTAGTCCGACACTCCGATAGTACAACATTAATAGATAGTTTTTACATGAAAAGGTATATTTACAGAATTTTCAACATTTTTTATATATTTATATATTTATATATGAGGGTATTTTGGTAATTTCATCGGTCATTTCGATACTTTAATAGACGTTGGTCCTATGTTGAAGACTGCTCGATGTTCTCTGTGTGAAGTCATGTATTTTGCTGTTTTGTTGGGTTGTTGTCACAGACATTTATTCCACATCTCTGTATATTTATGACAGATTTCGGTAATTTGATATACCCCCTTTTCGGCCTCCCAACAATTTAAAAAACTCCAAGCCATTAACCAGAAATTCATGAGAAGGGTTGCGAAAAAGAAATGCCTTTTCAGAGTCACAGTCAAATCTCGTCTTCAACACATTTATTGAACGCCCAGTGATTACGAGTACAATTTAAGCACTCGGAAAACATTAGTTGCCTTGTCTCTGATAAAAGATCCTTATAAAAGTATCTCACATATACCTCATTTAATTTTATGCTTTATTTATTGAAAGAGGATTGTCAACACTACAGCCCGAATGGTTACGTGTACCGATTTATGGGTCTCTTAAAGTATGTTTTTAAATTCTAAATTTACGCGGTAGACGATCGGCAAATGTCCCCTCGATCCGCCCTTTTGGTACCTCTTTTTTCTAAGCTTCCATTTAGGTCTTAACCAATAACAGTTTGAGTAAGGGTAACTAAATCTTTGAGGGATATCAGCATATTTTTTATAGATTACTACACATATCCTGACATAATGACGTCACTATCTAACGTCCAATCGACCCCTTCAAATAATTCTTATGTGGAATCAACCTTAAAACACCAGCTCCTAGCACTCTCTGTTGATTGAACATCACACTGTCCGTCTTTCATGCTTACATAATGCCCCTTTACAAAATAACGAATTGAGTAAACGAACTGGTAACGATATAAAAAATTCTGAATATCACATGTCAGTCGACTAAGTGATGTTATGGACGTGCATATATGAAACAAATTTATAACGCAAGAAGAACGAACATGCAAGGTAATATGAACCCACTTTCTATCCGAAAAACAAACATATCATTGCTCAGTCACTGATCGTAGCAACTTCTGTACTAGACTCCAGCTTGCTTATTATTGCATCACAATTAAGGCTGTCTATAACCCTTTTAATGCTTAAAATAATCGTTAATAAAATGTCGGACTATTGGGATGTCGGACTATTGGGGTGTCGGACTATCGGGGCTGCCCCCTATAATTAGTTATACATGTATATGATTCTTGATAGTAAGCTTTGTCAAAAAAAATATATCAACAATTTGTTTAAAAAAGCAATTGATCAATATATACAAGACACATACAAGTATTTCAAATCTGGCATAATTTATGTTCAGAACTGACGAGTATGTGAACTTTTAAAATGTATTCTCGCAATACAAAAACAAATAACGAACCGACCGCAAGTAATAACAAATCAGACAGACCACAGGTGAACATTTGGGACACTGGAAAGACCTTGAACTATCTAAATATAAACGAGAATCGAAAGCACGAATGCCGATAAAATTTTGTTAATTGTGGCTTATTTAGATTTCTGAACATTAAAAAGGTAAAAAAAATATAAAATGAAAACACTTGTAGATGGAAATATATTATGTAAGGGAACGACCATTTAACTTGAGGGGGGGTTTATGGTTTATTTCTAAAAAAAAATATTCTGATTCCCAAATGTTGCTGAAAAAAATATTCTGATTTTGGTGGAGGAAAAAAAAAATAATCTGATTCAGAGTTTTTGTCATATAACCTAATTTTATATTCTGGAAAAAAAATTCACGTTTCGCGCGACTAAAAAAATTTATATTTTAACTCGTGTTTTCCGAAAAAAAAATTCTGAACGAAACAAAAAACCGTAACCCCCCCTACAAGTTAAATGGTCGGTCCCTAAGAGAATACGCTCCAACATGCAGATTCTTAAAGATAATCAACTCGACCCTTACGGATCTCGTTTTATCATTTTTAAGAATCTACAGTTGGAGTGTATTCTCCAGTACGTATTATGTTTACGTTGACAGTATTCAATTTCTTAAAACTGATAATCATCAGGTTTTTTTTCTTCAAAATGGTAAAAGACGACACCTACGAGAATCACGTTTCATCTTTTAAGTTGTTATATAATTATATAATAATATTCATACAAATAAACTACGGAATAAAAAAAACAACATTCTTACCGGAAATAAGACATTCCTGTAATTATCTATACATATAATCCTATGTCTATTGAATTCTGACCAGTATATACGTGTGTTTCGAATAAATATCATTGTAATATTCAACACAGATAAAAAAAAAATGGAAATACCCAGAATAAATATTTCGTGGTTTACAGGAATTCAGTGCTATTACGATAATAATATCATTTATATTTATATAACCTGTTGACATTCCCTATTATATAATACTGAGAAATTCATAATCAATTGTTGCAATGGTAGAAGGATGTATTTTTGAAAACCCACACCCAAATAAAAATAACTGCACTTTTGATTCTATTGTCTTTATTTAAATGAAAATCTTTAAAAAAAAAACCAATCGATGTGATTTCATTTAAACTGAAACAGTAATTTTTATAATTTATAATCCCTTTCTATTAAAAAACATATGTAATGAAAATGTAGATATGAAATTTAGTGCGCACGACACATTTCTGAAATCACATTCATCAGATGCTCAAAGTCGAAATGCTGGAAAACCAAACAATTTAAAAATCTTTTGGAGCAATAATAATATTAATACTATTTCAAATGCTTCTGTTTTAATCACTCACTCCTAGACTCGCAAGAAGTCCCAAAGATATTTTAACACGCAAGTTCATTAGTCCATATTCTTTAGTGTCGAACGTTGTCACTCGTCATTGTTTATGGAAGATCATAGCCACCCCCCCCCCCCATTTCTAGATTTTTTTTTTATTTCTGCTGCCAAATTGTATAGAAAAATATTTGACATGTCAGATGCAAAATAAATATAAAAAAGACCCTGCAGTTTTCAACAAGAAATGTTGGTAACAATTGAATTAGGAATGATATTTTATGTGACTCTTCATGTGGGTATATTATGTGAATTGACTATTTTGCATTGTAATAGATTCTTTTTGGTCATAAGATATTTTACTGATAAAAACGTAGATATCTAATTTAGTGCACATGATGTCTTTCTGGAATAAACTTCAACATGTACGCTCAAAATCAAAAGATTGGAAAGCCAAATAATTTAGAGGCCTCTGTGAACAAGAATACGAAAGGACCAAAATTTGAAAGCCAAAATCTATGTCATCATATATTTCATTAGACGTTATGAAGAAAGTGACGAATGTTACCATATCAGAGGAGGTGGACAGGGCAGTAGACAGTTCCCACTTCCCACCCATCTACCTTCCTCTTCCTTACCCCCTAGCTCCCGCTTCCCTCCCCCCTTACTCCCGGGTTCCCGCCCCCTGTCCACACCCTCATATAAGAAAAGTTTGAAAATAACAAGGTGGTTTATATCAGAAACCGTAATTCGAAGAAGAACAGACAATACAAAATAAATGTCCAAAAGAAAAAGGACAAAGCGACGTACCACGCTGAAAAAAATACTACAGAGCAAAACAAAAGACTAAATAACACGAACCCCACTAAAGAAGGGGTGAACTCGTGTGCTCCGGAAGGATAAACACTTCCTGAACTCATGTGCTCCGGAAGGATAAACACTTCCTGATCCAATAATGACACCGTCGTCTTACTCTTGCTAAAATCCGGCTTTAAGTCATGAATTAAGAAATTACATTGTGATTACGACAACAGAAACATACAAGTGGTCTTTTGTGATATTAATATTCCGTAACGATTGACCAACAAGTCATGGTGGTGGCTTCAACTATTGCTAGGAACACTTGGTTAGGTAACTTCCTTGTCAGGAGCAACAATATATCAGGGAAATCATGATAGGAACCACAAATTCTAGAAGAGTATTTTGATTTCAAAATATTTTTTTTACGAAATATCGAATATTGTCTGAACTTTTACTCGTTTGTCTGTGATGTTATTGTATTCAGGGGCGGTTCCAGGATTTCAAGTCAGGGGAGGGGGGCACACTTAAAAATTGCGCCGAGCGGAGGGAGGCGCGAAAATATTTGGGGTATTTCGTGTGAAAAATCACGATTTTACGCCAAAAAATCATATTTTTTTCCAATTTTAGGGATCCGCCCCTGGTATTTGTATTCGCATTGCCCTCTGCTTGGAAATCTCTTCTGACCTTGGTTTTCTACACAAATGTGTTTTATTTCTAAGGGTCTTGTAGTTGAGGAAATTAATTCATAACATTTGTTCACGTCATGATATAGCTGAAATACTGCTAACGTTGGTGTTGAACACCAATAAATAAATCAATCATGCAATCTTTTGACTTTTGATACTCTGTGTGTTTGTTTAATTGCTAAAACAAGAATTATTGTAATAAGACAATACAAAAAATTGTTTATAAAATATTTAGCATTTCCATCAGAAATCAAACGGAAATCCTAAAACTCATTGTTTGAAGATATATTTTGAATTGAACAATAAATTGTAGGATTCATAGTGTGATAAAAAAATCTGTTAATTCTTAGAAATAGATACATGTAATAGAAGGAAGATGGTTATTATTAGGCATGGTTTCTGTCAACGGGTTATTACATGTATCATTTACATGTAGTAGCCTGACTCGGATGTGCATGATTTGCACTTTTATCATTTTCATTCCTTTCACGGAAAATCCACATACAGTGTCAGTGTAAATAGAAAATAAAATAATGTTTATTTCCTAAAATTGACGAATCGGATGTTCACGTCAGCCATAAATAATTATATAATTTGTGGTATTTACAAGAAGTTGTATTACATACTTGTATGGTATTGCGTCATGCATGTTCTTATACTTATACTGTGAATTCCTTGTTATACGTGGAATACCAATTTTCTTGGATTTCATAGATAGTAACACCACCACGAAATTAAAATTCCACGAATATGTGTCACTATACATTTGTATATATAAATACTGACTATAGCAGAGATTCACGAATTTACAAATCTACGAAAATATAATTTTTTGCTCAAATCACGAAAATTGATATCCACGAATTTAAATTACTTCATAATACAATGGCGTCAACCCTGGCAGACATAATATTTATCAGATCAACATATCTTGAGTGTCGTCGTTTTGAATTAATGTCCATTTATACTTAATAGAAAGAAATATAATATATAAAAAAAACATATCAAATTAACTTCAATTTGCAGAGAGTACTTTCTTAGAAATACATAGGATCAACTATGAAACTAAAGCTTCAGAGCCCCTAATCCTGAAGGGGGCCCCTGACACAACTTTGTTTTTAATGAGTGAATTCGTCAACAAAATCGATGGAGTGTTTGATATTAAAATAAGGCTATTTTAGTGATAGAATCATAAGCCAATGGGTTGAAGTACTTAAAGTATTGACCTTAGAATATACTCTAATACCAATTTCATATGGACTCAAAATGTCCCTGTAATTGGTCCAATCAAAAATTTTCTTGGTGCTTGCAGCGCAGGAACCCACAGCTTGTATGGGTTTGCTGAGCTCGTCAGAATCTATTCATCCTACATTTTGGCAGTTTGATCAACCAATCCTTCGTTGGTACACGTTTTAATAGTTTTAGAGCTCAACCATTAGGCTAGAACCAATCGGAACCATAAAAAATCCATCGGAATTCTCAATGCAGTCTGCACTCGTCTCGCGTGTGCATTTTAACACCAAAAATCAGATTTTCACTTCTTTATCCTAACGATATGCATTTTGGTTTTTTAAAATTATTTTTCATTTACTATATTTCTAGTGGTAGAAATCGTGGTTTACAGGAATTCAGTGCTATTACGATAATAATATCATTTATATTTATATAACCTGTTGACATTCCCTATTATATAATACTGAGAAATGCATAATCAATTGTTGCAATGGTACAAGGATGTATTTTTGAAAACCCACACCCAAATAAAAATAACTGCACTTTTGATTCTATTGTCTTTATTTAAATGAAAATCTTTAAAAAAAAAACCAATCGATGTGATTTCATTTAAACTGAAACAGTAATTTTTATAATTTATAATCCCTTTCTATTAAAAAACATATGTAATGAAAATGTAGATATGAAATTTAGTGCGCACGACACATTTCTGAAATCACATTCATCAGATGCTCAAAGTCGAAATGCTGGAAAACCAAACAATTTAAAAATCTTTTGGAGCAATAATAATATTAATAATATTTCAAATGCTTCTGTTTTAATCACTCACTCCTAGACTCGCAAGAAGTCCCAAAGATATTTTAACACGCAAGTTCATTAGTCCATATTCTTTAGTGTCGAACGTTGTCACTCGTCATTGTTTATGGAAGATCATAGCCACGCCCCCCCCCCCATTTCTAGATTTTTTTTTTATTTCTGCTGCCAAATTGTATAGAAAAATATTTGACATGTCAGATGCAAAATAAATATAAAAAAGACCCTGCAGTTTTCAACAAGAAATGTTGGTAACAATTGAATTAGGAATGATATTTTATGTGACTCTTCATGTGGGTATATTATGTGAATTGACTATTTTGCATTGTAATAGATTCTTTTTGGTCATAAGATATTTTACTGATAAAAACGTAGATATCTAATTTAGTGCACATGATGTCTTTCTGGAATAAACTTCAACATGTACGCTCAAAATCAAAAGATTGGAAAGCCAAATAATTTAGAGGCCTCTGTGAACAAGAATACGAAAGGACCAAAATTTGAAAGCCAAAATCTATGTCATCATATATTTCATTAGACGTTATGAAGAAAGTGACGAATGTTACCATATCAGAGGAGGTGGACAGGGCAGTAGACAGTTCCCACTTCCCACCCATCTACCTTCCTCTTCCTTACCCCCTAGCTCCCGCTTCCCTCCCCCCTTACTCCCGGGTTCCCGCCCCCTGTCCACACCCTCATATAAGAAAAGTTTGAAAATAACAAGGTGGTTTATATCAGAAACCGTAATTCGAAGAAGAACAGACAATACAAAATAAATGTCCAAAAGAAAAAGGACAAAGCGACGTACCACGCTGAAAAAAATACTACAGAGCAAAACAAAAGACTAAATAACACGAACCCCACTAAAGAAGGGGTGAACTCGTGTGCTCCGGAAGGATAAACACTTCCTGAACTCATGTGCTCCGGAAGGATAAACACTTCCTGATCCAATAATGACACCGTCGTCTTACTCTTGCTAAAATCCGGCTTTAAGTCATGAATTAAGAAATTACATTGTGATTACGACAACAGAAACATACAAGTGGTCTTTTGTGATATTAATATTCCGTAACGATTGACCAACAAGTCATGGTGGTGGCTTCAACTATTGCTAGGAACACTTGGTTAGGTAACTTCCTTGTCAGGAGCAACAATATATCAGGGAAATCATGATAGGAACCACAAATTCTAGAAGAGTATTTTGATTTCAAAATATTTTTTTTACGAAATATCGAATATTGTCTGAACTTTTACTCGTTTGTCTGTGATGTTATTGTATTCAGGGGCGGTTCCAGGATTTCAAGTCAGGGGAGGGGGGCACACTTAAAAATTGCGCCGAGCGGAGGGAGGCGCGAAAATATTTGGGGTATTTCGTGTGAAAAATCACGATTTTACGCCAAAAAATCATATTTTTTTCCAATTTTAGGGATCCGCCCCTGGTATTTGTATTCGCATTGCCCTCTGCTTGGAAATCTCTTCTGACCTTGGTTTTCTACACAAATGTGTTTTATTTCTAAGGGTCTTGTAGTTGAGGAAATTAATTCATAACATTTGTTCACGTCATGATATAGCTGAAATACTGCTAACGTTGGTGTTGAACACCAATAAATAAATCAATCATGCAATCTTTTGACTTTTGATACTCTGTGTGTTTGTTTAATTGCTAAAACAAGAATTATTGTAATAAGACAATACAAAAAATTGTTTATAAAATATTTAGCATTTCCATCAGAAATCAAACGGAAATCCTAAAACTCATTGTTTGAAGATATATTTTGAATTGAACAATAAATTGTAGGATTCATAGTGTGATAAAAAATCTGTTAATTCTTAGAAATAGATACATGTAATAGAAGGAAGATGGTTATTATTAGGCATGGTTTCTGTCAACGGGTTATTACATGTATCATTTACATGTAGTAGCCTGACTCGGATGTGCATGATTTGCACTTTTATCATTTTCATTCCTTTCACGGAAAATCCACATACAGTGTCAGTGTAAATAGAAAATAAAATAATGTTTATTTCCTAAAATTGACGAATCGGATGTTCACGTCAGCCATAAATAATTATATAATTTGTGGTATTTACAAGAAGTTGTATTACATACTTGTATGGTATTGCGTCATGCATGTTCTTATACTTATACTGTGAATTCCTTGTTATACGTGGAATACCAATTTTCTTGGATTTCATAGATAGTAACACCACCACGAAATTAAAATTCCACGAATATGTGTCACTATACATTTGTATATATAAATACTGACTATAGCAGAGATTCACGAATTTACAAATCTACGAAAATATAATTTTTTGCTCAAATCACGAAAATTGATATCCACGAATTTAAATTACTTCATAATACAATGGCGTCAACCCTGGCAGACATAATATTTATCAGATCAACATATCTTGAGTGTCGTCGTTTTGAATTAATGTCCATTTATACTTAATAGAAAGAAATATAATATATAAAAAAAACATATCAAATTAACTTCAATTTGCAGAGAGTACTTTCTTAGAAATACATAGGATCAACTATGAAACTAAAGCTTCAGAGCCCCTAATCCTGAAGGGGCCCCTGACACAACTTTGTTTTTAATGAGTGAATTCGTCAACAAAATCGATGGAGTGTTTGATATTAAAATAAGGCTATTTTAGTGATAGAATCATAAGCCAATGGGTTGAAGTACTTAAAGTATTGACCTTAGAATATACTCTAATACCAATTTCATATGGACTCAAAATGTCCCTGTAATTGGTCCAATCAAAAATTTTCTTGGTGCTTGCAGCGCAGGAACCCACAGCTTGTATGGGTTTGCTGAGCTCGTCAGAATCTATTCATCCTACATTTTGGCAGTTTGATCAACCAATCCTTCGTTGGTACACGTTTTAATAGTTTTAGAGCTCAACCATTAGGCTAGAACCAATCGGAACCATAAAAAATCCATCGGAATTCTCAATGCAGTCTGCACTCGTCTCGCGTGTGCATTTTAACACCAAAAATCAGATTTTCACTTCTTTATCCTAACGATATGCATTTTGGTTTTTTAAAATTATTTTTCATTTACTATATTTCTAGTGGTAGAAATCTTTATAGACAGTTCAAATAAGAATTCACGTGGTTCATGTCGAAGGTAATGCCTTTTACAACAGTTTAACCGAATCAATTTTCCTCCTGACGTTTTCGGTCCTTCCCAGTGCCATCTATTGAATTTTTACATAACTTGTTTCGCTTCTACAATATTTCCTTGGACAGTACTGTTTGTGCAATTTTAATCAACATCTGAGATATAGTGGTTGAATTAAAAAAAAATTGTGATGATCTGCCATGGAACAACCCCATTTAAGACCATAACAGCGGTTACCCACACCTCGTTGCTGGTGGGAAGGAGCCCACTGTATGGTCCATTTTCAAGGACTCCACCCACCACCATGTTCTCCGCTATTAAGGCCTCTAGGTCCTTGCAACGGCAACCAGGTCCTTTGAGCCTTGTTGCATATTGCCCTATTGTTGCTGGTTGCGCCCCATAATAATTCCAGCTTCAGGGTCCCAAGAATGTAGGTCCACCACTGTGCATAGGGCATATGTTTGTGTAGCTTTATCTCCCCTTTAACTCAAAACTGTATATGTAGGTGAAAATCCAGCTACCATACGATCACATCTACAAAACCAAAAAAATTACCACCAAGATATAACTGACCAGTCACTTGAAAAAAACAGTCCAAAATAATATTATGTGATAAAGTTTGCCAGTGACTTGTGGCAGGTCAGTGCTATATAGGTTTAGGTATTTTCTATTTTTTATTTTGGACTGTTTTTTCGTTTTTATTGATAGAAATTCAAGTGATTGTGAACTGACATATATTATTGAAAGTGGCGTTAACCACCCATAAAACCAAACCAACCCAAATGCATACACCCATTCACACCCCTGGATTAAGGTCTCCAGACACCTACCGATAACTGCCGGTTTAACGGGTCGGTTTGTTATAACTTCCCTAGCTTTCCTGGTAATAACGATATGCCTGGTTAATTCAGAATCTAACACAATGCCTACGTCTCCCATTCTGATTCGAGTTGTCGCCCTTCTTCCGTATTCTGAAAGGAAAGTTTAACCAGTGATAATATTCAAGATCTCATTTAAAATCCATTTTTCAAATGGATGGAGCCAGAAGTAACATTATGTATAAAGTCATTGCCATAATTCGATCAATATTCTAACCATAGTTTATTGGTAGCAAAGTGTAGCATACATATATCTAACAACAAAACCGTAATTCTAAAGAACAAATTCCTATTTCATTGAATACAAATTATTTAAATGAAAATGACGTCTGTTGATTTCTGTTTTCAATTAAATCCGAGTACATTAATGATTGTATTTTATAGAAATTAGATGTATGCACGAGTTCACAAACCCACGTACATTGTGAATTTATCCTTGACTCTACATCTTTTATGTACAAAAAATGAAACGTAGACATTAATTTATTGCACACGACGCGGTTTTTTTCTGGAATAACATACATCAGGTACTCTCAGTCAAAAAGATTGGAAATTCAAATAATTAAAAGTTTTTGTGAGCATGTAAACCAAAAGGACCTACACGGGATAGCCAAAATCGTTAATATATGAAATTCCAAATATAAGAATAAAACAATAATCGTATTAGTAAGATGGTGAGGTCTTTGTTTATTCATCTTTTTAGTTTCCTGTGTTATTTGTCTCCGTCATTTGTCTTGTGTGTCCAATGTTGCACGTGTACACTCTTGATTGCCCCTTCGGTTTTCTCTAACGTTTATAATGTTAAATCCATAAGCTGTTCAATATATCAACTCATCCTTATACTTCCTTATAAATCACTGCTTAATAAGGGTAATAACAAAATTACCGAACTCCGAACAAATTTACAAAGGGAAAGTCAAAACTCATAATTATATAAACAGACAAAATCAGTCAACAACCGGAAAACTGTGAAAACCGTACCGTAATGACCCTGACTTGGTACAGGCATTTCTAAATGAAACAGGAAATTGCGACTGGTGCCATCAATGGTTTCAACATGGCTTTAAGTACATCTGTTTCCATGGTTATGTTCGTGTTGTTTTATGCTTTAATATTTTATTATGCTTCTGTTTGGCGTTTTATTGTTGTGTGATATCCGCTAATATTTAATTTCTCTAAAAAATTTCCTCAAGAAAAGTTTTAAAACACCAAAGAGGTAGGTAATCAGAACTCGTAATCTTAATTTAAGCATATTTTATTGTCTAAATAATGACAAAAGGATCAGACATAAGTTTTTCAACTTAGTATTGTCTTCTCCATATACATACAATATACAATATACAATATGATAAGCATTATTATTACATAATTTCTCTAAAATTTCCACACGAAGACATGAAACAAAAAATGTAGCAATAAAGCAGAATGCGACAATGGAATACCATTAAAGGTAACCAATCAACCAGACCCGAGTATAAAAAAAAACTGGGACATAGACAGTAGCACGTAATCTCCGTGTACATATGATGATTATGACGGAAGTAAGATCACAGGATCTATTTTCAAAATAAACTAAAGGTATTTAAAGTTTAAACGTACACAAACACAACTTAATAAATTGTAACTTCAATTAGTTCCTGTTTCCCTTTCCTTCCGTGTTCTAAAACAGTATTAACGTTCGTTACATACAAAAAACCGTCAATTTTCAAGTAAATGTTAATTTATTTTTGAAAATTTAAGGTGGAGGCGGACATAACAATTATAAAGGAAAGTCGAACTTAGCAAATTAGTACGTTTGCCACACTCTAACTCGCTCGCACCCGTCTTGAATATTTTTTACTCGTGATATTATATTTTAGCGCTATTTTACATAGCTTGAAGTAAGCTTATTGCAAATTCTTTAAACAAACTAGAATAGCTGTCTTTTGATTGTCAATAACAAATATTTTCTTTAAGAAATACCACTATTTTACTATCTCAAACATGCATCCCCCCAAAGATTGAGGGAACCTAGACTGAAGCCTATAGTATCCCATAGGAAAATCCGGTCCTGCCTATAAGTAGGATTAATCACATGCAGGTTATGATGTACGAAACCGATATATGTGGCACTGGGCTAATATATCATGTACACACATGATACTTCAGAAATCACAAGAAATAGTTTTAGGGGATTTTTAAACTGATGTCTCCCCTTCAATGTGTTCCGTTATCTGAAGAGTTTAACAATACTATTGACATACATTTCTATGTATCTAACATTTTGTCATGATTTTCTCAGAACATGGAAGAAAAGGAAAACGAGGAAATAATATCTTCAATTGTGTTTAAATATCATTAGTTTATATGTAAAATACACTTCCTGTAATCCTATACCCGTCTTAATCATCATGATTTATACGTCTGCTATCGAGCTTAACCAATTAGGAAGAAAATATCAGCGAGCATCCTATAACAATAAAACACAAAACAACATACAGAGGCATACACAAGCAAACGAAACAAGCTTCTGTATATAAAACACAAAACAACATACAGAGGCATACACAAGTAAACGAAACAAACTTCTGTATATAAAACACAAAACAACATACAGAGGCATACACAAGTAAACGAAACAAGCTTCTGTATATAAAACACAAAACAACATACAGAGGCATACACAAGTAAACGAAACAAACTTCTGTATATAAAACACAAAACAACATACAGAGGCATACACAAGTAAACGAAACAAGCTTCTGTATATAAAGCACAAAACAACATACAGAGGCATACACAAGTAAACGAAACAAACTTCTGTATATAAAACACAAAACAACATACAGAGGCATACACAAGTAAACGAAACAAGCTTCTGTATATAAAGCACAAAACAACATACAGAGGCATACACAAGTAAACGAAACAAACTTCTGTATATAAAACACAAAACAACATACAGAGGCATACACAAGTAAACGAAACAAGCTTCTGTATATAAAGCACAAAACAACATACAGAGGCATACACAAGTAAACGAAACAAACTTCTGTATATAAAACACAAAACAACATACAGAGGCATACACAAGTAAACGAAACAAGCTTCTGTATATAAAGCACAAAACAACATACAGAGGCATACACAAGTAAACGAAACAAACTTCTGTATATAAAACACAAAACAACATACAGAGGCATACACAAGTAAACGAAACAAGCTTCTGTATATAAAGCACAAAACAACATACAGAGGCATACACAAGTAAACGAAACAAGCTTCTGTATATAAAGCACAAAACAACATACAGAGGCATACACAAGTAAACGAAACAAGCTTCTGTATATAAAACACAAAACAACATACAGAGGCATACACAAGTAAACGAAACAAGCTTCTGTATATAAAGCACAAAACAACATACAGAGGCATACACAAGTAAACGAAACAAACTTCTGTATATAAAACACAAAACAACATACAGAGGCATACACAAGTAAACGAAACAAGCTTCTGTATATAAAACACAAAACAACATACAGAGGCATACACAAGTAAACGAAACAAACTTCTGTATATAAAACACAAAACAACATACAGAGGCATACACAAGTAAACGAAACAAACTTCTGTATATAAAACACAAAACAACATACAGAGGCATACACAAGTAAACGAAACAAACTTCTGTATATAAAACACAAAACAACATACAGAGGCATACACAAGTAAACGAAACAAACTTCTGTATATAAAACACAAAACAACATACAGATGCATATACAAGTAAACGAAACAAGCTTCTGTATATAAAGCACAAAACAACATACAGAGGCATACACAAATAAACGAAACAAGCTTCTGTATATAAAACACAAAACAACATACAGAGGCATATACAAGTAAACGAAACAAACTTCTGTATATAAAACACAAAACAACATACAGAGGCATACACAAGTAAACGAAACAAGCTTCTGTATATAAAGCACAAAACAACATACAGAGGCATACAGAAGTAAACGAAACGAGCTTCTGTATATAAAGCACAAAACAACATACAGAGGCATACACAAGTAAACGAAACAAACTTCTGTATATAAAACACAAAACAACATACAGAGGCATACAGAAGTAAACGAAACGAGCTTCTGTATATAAAACCGTCTGTAAGACTAGGATGAAGTATCCAATAACGTTACTATATTTTGCTTCATTGATGGCACCAGATGTTATACCGTATTTCAATTAACGGATGTATGCCACTATCAAAAATGAATATAGCCGAAATATTGCTAAAGTTGGCGTTAAACACCAATCATTAATGTATGAAGATTATCATGGCAGAAAATTTAGCATTTTTAGACATCTGCACTCAAGAACGAACAAGATTATGCTGTCATACAAATACAATTAAACTCGTGGGTGGCTACTTATTTTAAACGGCATTATAAAATGATGCCAATGAGTCCAAATCACCCGGTAACTGGTCCAAGTACATGTCACACCTCACATATATCATACACTGAAGGTTTGTCACATGTTTTCAGCCATTTGGAAAAATCACTTATAAAGGAAGTTAATAGACTTTGGTACCCGGTTATACATTGTATGTCAGCTTAAAACAATGCTCTAGTCTAGCTGTTCCTTACTATTATTTTATTTTTTTTATCAAATGATAATAATTTGACATGATATATGTTCATGTCATGTCCGCTATTTTATTTACGTTTCATATTGTAAGCTTTACAATACATATGCACTAACTTAGTACATATTCATTATAAAGCTTACAATATGAAACGGAAACAAAATAGCGGAAGTAATAACTTACTACATATTTATTGTAAAGCTTACAATATGAAACGTAAATAAAATAGCTGATATGGGATGATTTTATTGAACCCAGGTTCCCGCGAAAGGGTAAGCAGTTCACCTTCACTACAATTGCAGTTTTTTATGCACACCTTAGTTTGAGAGAATGATTTACCTGATATGATTAAAACAATCTATAGAATAGAAGTACCGATACATGAACGCTATATGGCAGGGTATTGCTCATGAAGAGAAAACTTAACTGATATGAGGTCGTCGCGTTTGAACACAACTGTTCATAGGTGCCAATCTCGATAAATCTTAAGATAACTGCAGTCGATTGGTTTTTTTTGTTGCCTAACGTCAAATGAGCATTATTTCAGTTGCATTACTTAGGAAACAATTACTATGTACGTAAAAATGGCACTGGCACTAGCACTTATTGAAGCTCGCTATTTTGTTTCTGGGAATTACGACCTCCTTAGTTCCGAACTAAACCTTTTCGCACAGCAGTAAAATTGCTAAAGATCCGTAGTGGTGGTGATCGTATGGTAGTTGGATTTACAGCTACCTGTACAATCAGTGCCTATCACCACTAAAGTTGTGAGCTTGAATCCCGCTCATGGCGAGGTGTACTCGATACAACATTATATGATAAAGTTTTTCAGTGACTTGCGATAGGTCGGCGGTTTTTTCCGGGTACCAATACAACTGACCGCCACGATATAACTGAAATATTGTTGAAAGTGGCGTTAAACACTATAACACTAACCCCTAACCCATTGTTTGTACTTTTTCTTATGACCGTTGTATTGTCTGTCCTTCGATTTATGACTTCTGGTTACCCATATGCTATCTTCAAACTTTTCTTTCTTTTGTTTCTTCTACAAATTGAATAAGCAATTATATTCTATATATACTATGTTTATGTATGGTAGAAAATTGCTATTAGGCCCCGCCTGTCTGATCTGTAACCATATGGATAAACAATGAAATCATCAAACTGTCCTATGTAGTGGATAATATGCCACGGTCTTAATCGTTTACTTTCTGGAAGTTTTTTTATATGGATTACAGAAAATGAATCGTCGAACGATAACCTTTGGATTAAATTTTATACAAATGACCAGTCTTTTTTTCCCCAGAAATAATGGATACTATTACAAACATACTTCCTTGGTACATGTATTTGTAGCTGATTTTCCTAAAACCAACTTCCCGCTAACGAGATGTACACGATACAACTTTATGTGATAAAGTTCATCAGTGACTTGCGGCAGGTCAGTGGTTTTCTCTGGATACTTGGGTTTCCTCCACCAATAAAACTGACCACCACGATGTAACTGAAATATTGTTGATAGTGGCGTTAAACACCATAACCCAAACCCAATCCATAAAATTGCTCGCCATGATACTAGTATAGCTGAAATATTGCTGAAAGTGGCGTTAAACACAAAAAATCCAATCCAATCCATAAAATTGTTAAAAGTGGGATTAGGGAACATTACATAAATTAAGCAATCAATCAATCAATCAATATGGTAATAGTGATCAATCTAATTAAAAACATATTCAAAATTGTCACTGCCAAATATATTAAAGTACATTTTTCCAAAATCAGTTTATCGCTTTCCGAAAAGTTAAATGTAGGGTACGAATTTAAAATAAGCAAAAAGTCACCCAGTTTTATATTTAAACCTCTTCATATAATCACATTTTATTAAAGTTATAGTTATTATTCAAATGAATTCTGACCTTGTACAGTATATGGTTCGATTTCACGAAATACAGCTGACAACAGTTTGAAAAGTTTTGAGAAGAGGTTAAAAGCTAGAGGACCGTAAATCATTAATCCCTTCCTATTTTATATACTAGTAACATTTAATACTTTGCTATCTATAAGAGGTCCTCTATTGCTGCTAATTTACGATAGATAGATACGACATGAATTAATGTCCAGGAATCAAAAATTACAATTCGACTACGGACTTATTCATGATGTCCCACTTGACAGGTGCTGAATGCTCATTTTACACTAATGCTAACGATATGTTGATATCAATGCATTTATATAATCGCTGAACTAAAACCAGCAAGACTGGTATATATCATACGCCACCGTGAGAACTCTGTAGGTACAACAATATCGCCTTGTTTCTCTACTGTGGGATGCAATTCCTCAGAAAGGGGTGTCCGTCTTTTAATTGTGCCGGAAGAATCAGAAACACAACTCTCCCTTAGGTCGTGACGTAAATGAGTTCCTGGTATATGGACAATTTCACGTTCCTAACATTTAAAAGTTCCCAATGAACAATAGTTTGTAAGGAGTTTATTGCTCATTTCAAGGCATACTTCCCAACCATAATCAATATACGATCTTTGTCCTTTGTCAATCTAAACTTAGACCCATTGTATAGGTCTATCCCAGTGCCACGTTTTTTACCTACATGTATATATGATTTATGGTATGTAAACTAATTGTTCTTGTCGTCATGGTTACGTGTATACGTCTGAAATACTCGGCTCACTTGACGTAACAGTTAATCAATCAATCTATCATATATAGCGTGTGTAAACATGTACAATGTCTTGAAGAATACTCATTGTACAAATAAATGTATGACTGAATAATGTATCTTAAAATTATAAATCAAGAACAAATAAAAACGCAAATATAAAATTTAGTGCACACGACACGTTTCTGGAATAACCTTCATCATGTATGCTCAGAATAACCTTCATCATGTACGCTCAAAATAACCTTCATCATGTACGCTCAAAATAACCTTCATCATGTACGCTCAAAATAACCTTCATCATGTACGCTCAAAATCGAAAGATTGGAAAGTCAAATAATTTAAGTTTTGGGAGCAATAAAACCAAAATCATTATGTAAACGCAAAAAATAGACCGCAGATAAGAAAAAAAATAATAGAGAAGTGGTTATAAAAGTCTCCCATATGGACCAAATACAAAAGTCCATTCAAACTTTTTTTTTCAATCTTCCAACGTTCTTTGTACGATTGGCAGCCGATATGTACTAAGTGAAATTCATACTTGTCATAAATATATGATTTATAGATATAAGAAGCACTTTCATATGCTTTAAATAATCTAATGTGGGGATAAACGTGGGCGTTGCTTGCATTCATAGAGGGCGTTTTTTGTCATCTGCATATATTTTTTATTAGAATCGAGACAAAACAGAAATTGAAAGTTCACAACAATGGGAAATTATTCTAACAAGATAAAACTTAAGATAATTCAAATAACACAGTTTTTGACTTTCAGAAAAGAGATAAAATTACTCAGTATATTGAATTTTCATATTATCAAAATAACCTTTGAACTATTACATTTAGCAAGATCACAATCATTTAACGTGCTTTATACTTTGAAGTGGTTCTTAAAAACTTATTGTACGAAGAATGTTCGCATTGTCGGTATCACAAAAGATTTCATTGTGCATGAACGTATGTACCCAAAGCGTTACTTCTTAAAAGTGATAACAGTTGACTATGAAAGAGTGCATACATACTTGAATAAATAGAGGTTCTTATTTTTATTAAATTCGTCCTTTCGGTTTATACAAGAAAGACATTTTCTGAAAATGGGAAGATTTTACGTACTGACATAGTTCATAAGATATATTTGTTTGAAATTTACAGTTCCTAAATAATGTGATTTATTAAAACAAAGGTCTACCTTCCTAATGCAGAGGTAACCTTATCAAATTTTGACTATCTTGTTAAGTCATTTGGTTAGTTACTCCCAAAGTCATTTAAATATAAATTTTTTGGCGTTCTTTTTGACTATCATGTTAGACCATTTGGTTAGTTTCTCCCTTTAAATTCATTTAAATATGAATTGTTTGGATTTCGTTTTGACTATCCTGTTAGACCATTTGGTTGGTTACTCCCAAAGTCATTTAAATATGAAATTGTTTGGCATACTTTTTGACTATCACCTTAGACCATTTGGTTGGTTACTCCCAAAGTCATTTAAATATGAATTATTTGGCTTGTCAGTCTTTTTACCATGAGCGTACTCGATGAAAGTTATTCAGGCAATTGCTTCGTGCGTTCTATACTAGTATCAAATATCTACGGTTTTTGTAAATTATTGTCCCGAGTTTTCGTTTAACGGATAAAATAAAAAAAACTTTATACAAGATACAAGCTTTCCTTGTATTTCTCTTTACCAGAATAATGAATAAGTAGTAAAAGTTAAGATAATACAACACAGCACTGGAAACAACATAACAAACAACAAAAATAATAGAATTTGTTGTTGAGCCAAACCAGAGAGTGGGATCGGATGGTTGGTTGGTTTTATAGTGTTTATCTGCACCATCAACAATATTTCAGTGGCGGTCAGTTTTATTGGTGGAGGAATCCGCAGTACCCGGAGAAAACCACCGATCTGTCGCAAGTTACTGACAAACTTTATCACATGCTGTTGCATCGAGCACACCTCGCAATGAAAGGGTTAGAACTCAAACTTTAGTAGTGATAAACACTGATTGCACAGGTAGTTGTAAATCCAACTACATACGATCACGACCACGATCGGTTACCATTATATTGTTCACAAATCCTATTGAAAGTCTGGAAAATTAAGCCGGAAAATAAGTCTCTAGCTAAACTAGAGAGTGGGACTGGGTGCCATTATATAGTTGACCTATGTGGACTTCCAAATTTGGTTAATAAAAAATAATAGATTTAATTGTTTGGTTGGTTAAGTAAAATATATAATACATGCATTTGATTTTCGGAAAATATTATTATTTAAAATATATCAAGGTCACATTTTTATTCTATTGAAAACTATCTAACAGAGATCAATATATTGATATTATAATCCACCACTTGATGTTGAATTACGGTAGAACGGTTAAATAACAAACGATATCAAATTTATTTGAAAAGTTTGGGTTTTAACAAAGCCATCAACGTAAGATTGTTCTAACATGGTAAGGACTTGTACCAAAGCCATCATGGTCCAATTGTTATGACAGGACGAGGACATGTATATCAAAGCCATCATGGTTCAATTGTTATGACAGGACTAGGACATGTAGACCAAAGCCATTATAATATTGTAATGACAGGGCTAGGATCTGTACCAAAAGCCATCATGGTACAATTGTTCTGATAGGGCTATGATCTGTATCAAATTCATAGTGATATTGCTCTGACAGGGTTAGGACCTGTTCCAAGGTCATCATGGTAAAGTCATGGTAATATTGTTCGGACAGTGCTTGCACACACACCAAAGACATAGTATTGTTGTTCTGACAGTGCCAAGATCTGTACCAAAGCCATGGTAGAATTGTTCTGACAAAGTGACATGTTAAACCCCTTGCCATGGGCTGGTGTGTTGAAACCTTAACAATTGAGGTGGGTATCAGGGTGCGAAATTCTAATCCGGTATTCCAAAATAGAAACTAAAAAAAAGTTTCCGGAGCATCTGAGTTCAACCCCGGTTTTAGTGGGGTTCGTGTTACTCGATCTTTAACTTTATGTGTATGTTTTGTAGATCGTTGTTTGTCCTTTTGTACTTTTTCTTTTGGCCATTGTGTCGTCTGTTCTTCGATTCTGGTTACCCATTTGGTACCTTCAAACTCTTCTTTCAAAAATAAAAAATATTTTTTTTAAAGGACATTAAATCCGCCTTAAAATGTAGAGTTATATTAGATGCCTTCTACAGATAAGGTTGTTATGCTAAACATTATATTAGATGCCTTCTACAGATAAGGTTGTTATGCTAAACATTATATTAGATGCCTTCTACAGATAAGGTTGTTATGCTAAACATTATATTAGATGCCTTCTACAGATAAGGTTGTTATGCTAAACATTATATTAGATGTCCGTATTGAACGCCGACTAAAAGCAGATTCACAGAAAACAAGATATGATTATAATCTAACGATTATGAAGTCTCCCAAACCGGCCACTGACACTATCTACCCACATATCAAATTTTGATGATATCGGACAATGTTGAATTTTTACCCCCATTTTTATGCCGTGTTTTGGCAGCCATTTTGAAAATGGCAGACATCTTGAAAATTTTGAAAACGCAGAATTGCTCCTCTAATGGTGACCTATCACTATGTCAAAATTTATGTCTCTATCATTATCCAGTTAGAAGTTATCAACATTAATGTACGAAATTTCAAGTTTCCCATAGGATTCTATAGTAACCCCCACCCCCTTTGAACCCCCCAAAATATGGCTTTGATCCCCTTTACCACAAATCTGAAAACTTTAGGATCAACTAGAAACATATATCTATAACTCCACCAAGTTTCATGAAATTCTGTCCTGTAGTTCCTGAGATCTGCCGTGGACAAGTTCATGCTTCGCGGAAAGAAAGAATAAGAATAATAATAATAAAAATAATAATAAGAAACGGAGCAAAAACAATAAGTCCCCCAAACTTTGTTTGGGAGACTTAATAATAATAAGAAACGGAGCAAAAACAATAAGTCTCCCAAACTTTGTTTGGGAGACTTAATAAGAAATAAGTGCATTGTTGTACTGATTTAATGACGATTCGGCAAACTCCGTAAACAATGCCGATAATTAATAAGATGGCGTCCATTTCTTGATCGATCTCAAAACAGGAGCAGTTGCACCTTTTTTCCCCGATGCGCGTACATTTCATAACATTTATAAGTTACAGAAACACGTTTTATTAAGGAATAATTTGATTAGTTTGATTTAGAACTTCGATGAAATCACTTTGAAAGGAATACAAAATATTCACGTGAAAAAAGCAGGTGTTTCGTAGAAACATTGTATTGTAACTAAGGAAGTACGTGGTTAAGTAAGGGACAATTTCTTGGAATAGATAAGCGTACTGTCGCTATCACCAACTTAAATTGTGGTTCGTTTTTAACAAAGGTTGGCAGCTTGTAATAGATAACAATAGTTATTCAAAAGTATTTCTGCACTAAGATATTTCCCTATATATTTCATATAAAACCACTTATTTTCATAACATTCTCATGAAGTCATTCCTTAGCCGATTTTCGTGAAATTTTCACCTTTAATAGTAGAATTATTAGAGTTTATCTTAATATCTTCATGTAATTTTTTCGAACTTTTATTTACAAGCATTTATGATTTAAACACAAATGTAAATTCTTGAGGTCACAATTGTATATGATTATATACTAAGATTTGGTGAAAAAATTAATCTTTGTTTTTAAATCAATTCTTAAGGGAAAGTAGAAATAAAATTATTTGAAAATTATACGAAGAAGAAACTATATTTATTTCTGCATTTAATGCTGAAAATTTCATGAAAATCAGATAAGGAATGACTTCAAGAGAATGTTTTGAAAATAAATGGTTTTATATGAAATATATAGGGAAATATCTAAGTGGGGAAATACCTTTGACCCGTGAGTGTAGTTTACGGAGAAAATTAACGGATAGATTATCGTACCCGTTAATCTGACATTTAGATATAATAGCAATAACAAAATCCTTTTATGGTGGGAATGCGTAAAATAATATATGTCATATTGCTTATTTTTTCATTAGCCAGACACAAGCTTTGGCAAAAAGTATTGCAAACGTTAATTTTTCCATAATCTTATATTTTATATTATATCACATTTTTCCCAAAAAATAAAATGAATTTGTTTCTTGACAGATTTTAATCATACTTTTACCAAAATGTGCAGAATATTCTACAATTTATATATAATAAAGCATTTTGGGGAATTTCCATTCATGTCATGAATGAACTATTCATCTTTGAGCCGCTTGTAATATGTGTAAATATATCAGAATTGTAAATATGAGGGTATGTCCTCCAGGTTGATCCACCTTCTATCTTCCTTTAAATGTAATAATATGTGTTATATTGTTGTTATCTCTGTACCTTTGTAAATTGGTTATGAGAAATAAAGATATATATATATAAATTCATGGAAAAAATATTCTTCATTTATTCAAATGGATGTAACCTGAGAAAAATGACAATTTAAAAAAAAAAAGATCAACATCTTACACGACTAAATCAACTAGAGGAACTGTGATCATACTCACAAAGCGATATCTCCCACCCGCCCTCTTTTTGAAAACCAATTTATTTCTCCTTGGAGAAGTCAGAACGGAATATATCGCTTCGTGTTTATCTACAAATGATGTACTTCTTTAGTGTAATAGGCATGGGCGGATTAAGTGTGTGTGTGTGTGGGGGGGGGGGGGGGGGGGGGTCATTGGGTTACGGACACCCCCCCCCCCCCCTGCATTAGAATTTTCAAAATATATGCAACAAATATATAAAAATTGTCTGGACCATCTTTTAAAGTTAAAAGTTCAATTATCTTTATCAAAGGTCCGCTAACCTATCTGTTTCTAAGGCTCGTGCAAATAAATTTTATATTTTCTGCCAATGTACATATATTGTAGCTCTCTCTCGATATATATATTTTTTAAGTATATTTTAGTTTTATCAGTAATGAATTTATTTAATTATCATACCTACCATTTACTTAAATTGCATTCTTATACTTTCCTTCAACCAAAAAGCAATTTTTATGGGAAGCTTAATGCAGTGGCTTTATTTGAAAAGGATGCAAGTGTATTATCCAATCAAAATACTTGATACAACTTTTTCGACTCATTTGCATACTAACGGACCCGTTAACTTGACGTTTACGGAGACGTTTGTGAATACCACTTTAAAATTAACGGATGCTTTGTGAATAAGGTCTTAGGTGGCAGGCTGCTTTATTTTACTGTTTATCAGTTGTATGTTGTTTGTTGTAATCACATGACTACAGCTGAAATACTACTTACTTGGCGTTAAACAGAAATCAATCACTCAATCTATTATTCCCTTAGATAATTTTTTACAATCTTATATGAAACAATAAGACGTAACAATTAAACTTCAACATGCCATTACATCTCTGTCATTCTTTTCAGTTTTTTTAGTTTTTTTCGGGGGAAAAAGGGGGATGGTGGTGGTGGATTACCGTTTTAATCAGTTTACCGTGGAATTGTTATCAGTATTGCTATATAGCAAAGGAACCTCATGACCTCAAATTCTATGCTTTGAGTTATATCCTGGATCGCTTTTTTTTGTAAAAATACATTTAATTTGTTGAAATTGCCACACGTTTTTAGATTAAATGATTATTGTTGTAAATAAACGTCAAATAAGCAGCATTCCAGTTATTAATAATTGATTGATTGATTGATTGATTGATTGATTGATTGATTGATTGATTGATTGATTGATTGACGTTTAACGCTAATTTGATGATATTAATGACAGAATTCCTTTAATGACTTTACAAAATAGTAAGTAATAAACAGATGAATTAAAACTGTGTTTATAAATATGACATAGATCGTTCAATGAGAGAGTATTATGAGGTGAGGGACCGACCATTTAAGTTTTAAGGGGTGGCTATGTGCGAAACAAAAACTGACCATATTAACTTTTTGTTACATGATAAATCTTTCATTTGTTTTTAAATTTTGCCAAAATTTCTCGGTGAACATTGCATGGTCAATTTTTTTATGCTTTGCATCTTTCAGATCTATTTAATTTTCCTTTAAAATTTGGAGACTGAAAAAAAAAGAAAAGAAACATAGTACCCCCTTTTTTTTTTAAAGGTTAAATGATTGTTTTCCCCCCTAAGTCTATAGTAATGTTAGCAAACTTTGTAAGGTGTGTTCCCCGAACGCCTACTGAACTAAAACAACATATAATTAAGAAAGGGGATTAAGAGGTCATCATAAGGGGTAGTAATTAGTAGACATACAGGTGAATGTGTTAATATATGCCTACAAAAATTAATGTTATGTTTGATAATTTTAATATTCAAACATGAAAAGAGTTTTTGGTTACTTTGAAAAAGAATACATGATTTACAGAAAAAACATGCAAAACAAACACACAAAAAACAAACAAAAAACAACAAAATAGAAAGAAAAAAATACAAAAAAACCCCAAAATATTTATGAAAGTAGAATAAAAAGTAGAATATTTGTAAAATAAAGCTAATATTTTTCAATTTTATCTTTTTCACTTTTCAAATGAATAATATATTTAATTATTTGAAAAAGAGTTAATTATTCAACATGTTAAGTATAATTATGATAGATAATTATCAGATTCAAACAAAATCAGCTGAGAGTTATTGGATTTTCGATGTAAGCTCTGCAACTCAAAATGTCATAGATTGTTGAACAGACCCAAGCTGTCCGAAAAAGTTAAACAATGTAAGCTGAAATGAGCACAAATAAAGAGCACTGGACAAAAAAATCATCAGTTTATGTTCAACCATGGCAAATGCACAGCTGAATGTAAAGTTCCTTACCAACAGAAGAGGGGGCCAGAACTTGGCACTACATGGGTACATCTACAGAGTTAACCGCAGGGGACCAGACAAAGTATTCTGGAGATGCACCATACTCAGTTAACTCAACCCTTTACTGACTATGTTACTGACCAATGGGTAGAAGGAGACAGATATTTTTTGAATCACTATGAGGGACCACGCATTACCAACAGCATTGAAGGATGGCACAACAAACATAAGAAGATGACACAACACGCCCACCCAAATATCTACACTGCAATACAACTCCGCAAAGACATCCAGAACAGTATTGAAATTGCAAAGATCCATAGAGCAGTTGGTAGTACCTTTCGACCACGGGACAAGAAATACTTGAACATTGATCGCCGACTCGCAACACTCGAGGACAGATACTAGACTGGTGTGATCGACCTGATTACTTATGCAGACTCAGCTTCCCAGTTACTCCACTTAGAATGATTATGTGCTTGATCTCTATGTAGATGTTATTATCCTATAGACTTTTACATAATTATAATAGTTTAATGATTTGAAATGTGTTTCTATGTTTAGATATATGTAATGTGTAAAACTTTTATAGTATCAAGTTTCATTCCAGTACAGTGTTATTTCTTTTATAAATGTTGATAAGAAATTTTATATATTTTTGTTGAAATTTAATGACTTTTAAAACATGTTAAAGTTGTTTGTATTTCACTTTAATTCATATTTTGCTGAATTAAGAGATATATCTGCAATATATTGTTGTATTATTTATTTAATTCAAATAAATATATCATAGCTATACCAAGTTTTTTCTATCTATAAATGAGAATACATACTTGGTTAATTGGGTGGACAGGCAAATAAGGGTAATAACAAAATTACCGAACTCCGAGCAATCTTACAAAATGAAAGTCAAAACTCATAAGTATATAAACAGACAAAATCAGTCAACAACCGGAAAACTGTAAAAACCGTAATGACCCTGACTTGGTACAGGCATTTCTAAAAAAAATGGTGGGTTGAATCAGATTTTAAAGCGTCAAACCTCCCGCTTTCATTACGGCTCAAAGGTCCAGCTGTCACTATAAATTACTTGATTAGGTGTTGTTTTATTCGAGTAGGCTTTCGGGGAATAAACCCTTCGTAAATGTATATTGAATAAAGCTTTAAAGAACAGCTTGTACAAAACTAATAGTAATTCCTTGAAATGTTGACATAATTTATTATTTTAAAATACGATGATAAAATTTAAGTGGTTGGTCAATAAATTATATATGATCTATGCATTTTCTGAAAATATGATCACATATCAATACAATATTTGTAAAATCAGTCTCGTGGTTTCTGAACACACATATACGTAAATGGTACGTAAAGAATTATACTGGTGTTCTATAAACCTTGATAGTAAATAATAATAATAATAATAATAATAATAATAATAATGATAATAATAATAATAATAATAATAATAATAATAATAATAATAATAATAATAAAGTGTTAACCATACCAATATGTGAGTAATGGACCATAAATTCAGACATAAGTTGGTTTTACGGTTTGGTTTAGTTTAACGCCACTTTCAAAAATATTTCAGTTATGGTGACGGTCAGTTTTATTGGTGGAGGAAAACGGAGTACATGGAGAGAGAAAATCAGCGACCTACCACAAGTCACTAACAAACTTTATCACATAATGTTGTATCGAGTACACCTCGCCTGAGCGGGAAGTTGGTTTTAGGAAAATCAACTGCAAATACATCAAATATCAAGGAAATATCGTATGTAAATATAGATAAAATATACCACATTTTTAACAGTGCCCATTATTTCTGAAAAATAGGACTGGTCATGCGTATAAACTTTAAGCCAAAGGTCATCGTTCGACGATTCATTTTCTGTAAACCATATTAAAAAAAATTTCCAGAAAGTACACGATGAATGACGGTGACATATTATCCACTACATAGGACAGTTTGATGGTATTATTATTTATTCATATGGTTAAATACCATACAGGCGGGCCTAATAGCAATTTTTCTACCATACATGTATAATATCTATAGAATACAATTGCTTATTCAATTTGTAGAAGGAAAAAAGGAAAGTATGAAGATACCAAAAGGGTAACAAGAAGCCATAAATCTAAGATACCAAAGAGGTAACAAGAAGCCGTAAATCTAAGATACCAAAGAGGTAACAAGAAGCCGTAAATCTAAGATACCAAAAGGGTAACAAGAAGCCGTAAATCTAAGATACCAAAGGGGTAACAAGAAGCCGTAAATCTAAGATACCAAAGGGGTAACAAGAAGCCGTAAATCTAAGATACCAAAGAGGTAACAAGAAGCCGTAAATCTAAGATACCAAAGAGGTAACAAGAAGCCGTAAATCTAAGATACCAAAAGGGTAACAAGAAGCCGTAAATCTAAGATACGAAAGAGGTAACAAGAAGCCGTAAATCTAAGATACCAAAAGGGTAACAAGAAGCCATAAATCTAAGATACCAAAGAGGTAACAAGAAGCCGTAAATCTAAGATACCAAAGAGGTAACAAGAAGCCGTAAATCTAAGATACCAAAAGGGTAACAAGAAGCCGTAAATCTAAGATACCAAAGGGGTAACAAGAAGCCGTAAATCTAAGATACCAAAGGGGTAACAAGAAGCCGTAAATCTAAGATACCAAAGAGGTAACAAGAAGCCGTAAATCTAAGATACCAAAGGGATAGCAAGAAGCCGTAAATCTAAGATACCAAAGAGGTAACAAGAAGCCGTAAATCTAAGATACCAAAGAGGTAACAAGAAGCCGTAAATCTAAGATACCAAAGAGGTAACAAGAAGCCGTAAATCTAAGATACCAAAGAGGTAACAAGAAGCCGTAAATCTAAGATACCAAAGAGGTAACAAGAAGCCGTAAATCTAAGATACCAAAGAGGTAACAAGAAGCCGTAAATCTAAGATACCAAAGAGGTAACAAGAAGCCGTAAATCTAAGATACCAAAGAGGTAACAAGAAGCCGTATATCGAAGCACAGACAATACAATAGCCAAAGCAAAAAGGTCAAACGAACAAACAATTATCTACAAAACACTACACAGAAAACTAAAGATCGGTCAAAGCAAACCCCACCAAAACAAGAGGTGGTCTAGTTAAGCTTCAGTTTTATAAATATGGCTAAAAAGAATGCATGTAATGATAGAAAATGAACGACAGATAATTATTCGAAATTGACAAATAAAAATAGCGTTCTGCAATGTTGATATTTTGAAAATCAGAGACCCACAAGAGCTTGCAGAAAAGTGCACTGTCGCCCATCTAGTTAAAAACCCTCCTTTCCAATTGTATTGTTTGGTAATTACGACACAACAATTCAAAAAAGATTGTTTGGTTTATGGTGTTTAACGCCACTTTCAACAATATTTCGGTTATATCGTGTCGTAGGAAACATGAGTACCCGGAGAAAACCACCGACATGTCGCAAGTCACTGACAAGCTTTATCACATAATGTTGTATCGAGTACACCTCGCCTTGAAAAGGATTCGAATTCACAACTTTAGTGGTGATAGACACTGATTGCATAGGTGGTTGTAAATCCAACTTCCATATGATCAACATAGAGGCGGACATGAGCCTGTATAACTCTTCTGTTAAAGAGGACTGAATTTCCTTCTTTGGTTATGCTTAATGTTGACCCATGATAAGCACTTGAAACCACGACTACGAGACCTTCAAAATAGATTCTTTTTATCACAATACTGCTTCATACCAAGTACAATTGTATTTCAAGCGTTAGTTCGGAGATACATTTTCCCAATTACAGTATAAGATATGAATCGCAAGGCTTGAACCCTATATGCCCTGATACCAAAATTTGAGTAAACCTTAATTTGCATATTACCATTATGCTGCACAAGATATATTACAGCATTTCTACTGCTGGTTCTTGAACAGAAGATATATCCTTTGTTTCCTCTTTTTCTGCATCTCCTCAAATGAAGGATCAATTAATTATGCACATTTCCTCTTCCTAATAAACGCCAAGCAAGAAAAATGATGTAAAAAATCCGATATAATTGTCGTAATATTACGATATAAGATTTGTTCAAATCGCACGTATCTTATTTCGTGTTCGTTGTGAAGAAATTCTTCATCTCTCTTTCTTTAAATAAATGTTAAGAGATCATATAACTAGGCCTACGGCGAATACCATCGGCGTTTTACTGCTATTGTGTCAAAAATCATTCATTTGCTCCAATAATACGTTGTGAGTTCGAACCCGCTCATTCGAGGTGTACTCGATACAACATTATGTGATAAAGTTTGTCAGTGACTTGCGGCAGGTCGTTGCTTTTCTCCGGGTACTCCGGTTTTCTCCACCAATAAAACTAACCACCAAGATATAACTGAAATATTGTTGAAAGTGGTGTTAAACACCATAATCCAACCACCCACAACAGAAGACACATATTGACTTGTTTTCATTCCAGTATTTTCCAGAACTTTGCGATATTTCACATTTTGCTGTATTTGGTTTCTCTTTATACAAAGATTGATATATAACATCTGCGTTTTGTAAATTATCTATGGATATTCATTCTTACAAAATGTACAGTTTCAGTTACATTAATTTAAATACAAACTAAAGTATAATAAATGTCAATAATCTCTTTTTGGTGCATTTGATGTACATGTATATAACATTTCTAAAATTTGCACATTTGATATGCATTTTTATGTTGTAAATTTAAGAAATAAATCATGGAAGCCAGAATGTGTTGGGAGTTTTAATATGGATTGGCGGATATTTGTATTTTATCCCGAGTCAGAGGCGAGGGATAAAATTTACTAATATCCGCCAATCCATGTTAAAACTCATGATTTATTTCGATTCTGATATGTCTAAGAGTACAAATACGGTAGTATACTTTGATTGGAAGACGGTAATTTATATTTACGTTTGCAGAAAATGTCGCACACAATTTATGCTGCCAATGGAAAAGTCAGTCACATACACCGGCGCATGTGCTAATGAGTTTATACCGAATGGATAACTCGCTCGTTTGTTAACAAAGCGAAAGAAGGAGGTTATGTTAGAATGTATTTTAAAATATGTACATGTATTTATCGCAAACGTATGATGCCCAATGCCACGCTCCTTTCACACAAAAGACGACTCGCAGTTGATCTTCATAAATAATAAATAGTTTGTTGTGGGCTGTTGTTAGTCCCGGTTGTGAGGTCTAATTTTCGGACCCTAATCTATCTATCTGTAGCAATAGAAACATCCGTCCTTTATTAATATTAACCGTTTTCGTCAAAAGAAATATGCTCACTAGACATTAAACAACAATCGTTTGACTGTTGAATTTAACAACATTATTTAAAATAAAATAAAAAAGTTATTTTAATAAATTTCAGTGTCATAAAGATACGGTATCACTATGGAAAATAAGCTGGAATCCATTGCCATTGAAGAAATTTCAGGTAACCCAGTGGTGAAGACATTCATACGAATCGTACGTAATACATGCCTAGATTACTTATTGAGTTTAAGAATAGGCAAAAGTTAAACTAAAAACTAAAAATAAACTCTGATCCATTTTCAGAAAATAACCGACTTTCTGAAAATGCAATTAGGTCTATCTAGAATATAGAAAATGGAACCAAAGTTCAAAGATCCTTCCATCCAAAGATATCTATAAATAGTTCTATATTGAGTGTTAGTTAAATGTAGATATTCTTTTTTTTTATGTTACTTGATGATATTGTGCTTTATGGAGGTGACTTTGGTACCCCATCCCCCACCTTTTCGTCACAGGATGTTTAGACAATTATCCAATATTTGTTAACAACTTAGAAATGTAAGAGTGTCACAATTTTCGTCATGTTTTTCGTGGGACGATTGATTTTGCGAGAGTTACACTTCATATACAACAATAAACTATAAATGTTTCTAATCGCGAAAGCATTCGCTACAGCATAGCATTCTCTGATTTTGCAATATTCGAGCAGTAAAAAAGCAAATTTCAATTTTTGACATATGCATACCTTGCGAAGCGTCTTCGGGAACGCTCCTCCACCAAAACCGGAAGTTATCCTCACCAATTTCTTTGCAGAACCGACTGTTCTGCTTGTGCCGATTACCAGCCGTGACAGTATCACATCCGATATTACTAGTCGCTTTGCATTCATGTGTGACTGAATCAGTTTCAATATGCATTATTCATAATCAGAATCATAGTTGACATATGACTCTAATAGTTGAAAGCTATGAATAGTTTTTTGAAAATTCATTGTCAGTATTTGTACAGTTATCAAGACAGATTATCAATGTATTTACAAAACTGAATTTTGTGAAATATTTTAATGTTTCAATAAAACTTTTTTATTTTTTATGAAATGAGGTGTGTAATTTAATCCTATTTCTTCGTAAGACTCAACAAAGACAAGAATATAGTTTTTCCCTCGTACGATATCTGACTGGAACCGGATGCCACAGTCATAGCCCATATTTTTGAGTCACTTTGAGACTGCTGTCACCTCTATCAAAGTCATAATTTAACCCTTGTAAATTATCATGTGCAACCTCTGACATAATCGTCAACTTGTTGAAAGCGGTCAGTATTTGTAAAAGTAGAATTCTCCTAAACGTACAAGGGCCGTCGTGGTCGTGATCGTGTGGTAGTTGGATTTATATTCATTTACAGAAACTTGCGACCACCACCCAACTTCTGTAAATGATTTTATTGACAGTAAATAAAGTCATAAATTTTTCCAGGAATTATCACCGATTTGTTACAAGAGAGGCACGAATGGTGCCACTAGCTATAGTGAAACAGGAACTGCATAATTTCAGGAGCACATGAGATCATCCCCGGGTTCGTGCTTTTCGATATTTAGTTTTCCGTGTAGTGTTTTGTAGATCATTATTTGTCCTTTTGTCTTTTTCTTTTGGTCATTGTGTTGTCTGTCCTTCTTCTTGTTACCCCTTTGGCTTTTGGTATCTTCAAACTTTTATTAATTAAATTGTTTTCCTCCTGAATGCTGTTGAAAAGTAGATTGTCTTATTCCGCCATATTGAATAACCTAACTATATGATCCTGCATTTGGTTTCCCCTAAATTAGCAGTGCCGGATTTACCATTGTGCTTAGGTGTGCTTAAGCACAGGGCCTCGTTGGCCAGGGGGGGCCCATCTTCCTGCCCCAAATATATTTTTACGATGAATTTTTGCTTATGTGGTGCAATTCAAAATTTTAAAATTTCCTGAGCATGTATGCCTGACTGTCTTGTAGGCCTACCTCCTTCAGGGCCCAAGTAAGGGGCCTCATAACTTAACTAGCACAGGGCCTCATTTGTCCTAAATCTGGCACTGTAAATTAGTCTATATAGCTTCTAGCTTTATCCCTATATAATTTATCTGATGTGAATTGTTTCCTACATGTAATATAGACTATCCTATAACAATGCTAATGTACAACCGTTAAAATTCATTCTCAGAATTTCTTTTTTTTAAATCAAAGAATGTTTGCTTGTTGCTAGGATTCGAACGTTTTACATACTTATATGAAAACTCGAGGAAACATCAGTAGCCGCTTTTCCTGCGTAATTAGGTCGAACAAAATTTATATGTCAAGTGTGTTTACAATAATCTTCTGTATAATAAGATTAATGTACATCATCTAAGCCTATTTAGTCAACTACTTATATACAAAATAATGACATTTAATTTAACAACACTACTAAGAAATCCCCCCAAAACTAGATCCAAGAAGAGTTTGAAGATACCAAAGGGGCAATCAGAATCCGTATATCGAAGAAGAACAGACAACACAATGGCCAAAAGGAAAAGTACAATAGGATAAACAAAGATCTACAACACATACATACACGTTTACACTTACATTAGGTATCTACGTTTTATCTAAGATGTATTGATTGAGTTCCAGACTGCCAATAAAACATGCTTTCATAGAATTAAGCATCATTGCTTGTAAATGTTTCTATGTGAATGGACGTAGAGTGAGTGATTGTTGTTTAACGCCTACTCAGCAATTTTTAAGCTATACCATGGCGAGAACAATTTAATTTTCAATGAAATGATGATGAGATTCGCTTTGTAATAGACCAACACGATTAGCTGGATTTTCATAGTGCTGGCTCACTGAAACAACAGTCCACGGATAGACATGTCGCCCCACACACGGACACATTACACTGATTCCTAGCCAACCAGCCTTTGCTCTTTCTCCTTAATGTTGCGTGCTTGGCGGAGAAGCAACAAATATCAATTTGATCATCTTTGATTTGACCCGCTCGAGACTCAAACTTACGATCTACCGCAGTCGAGGCAAGCACGCTAACCATTACACTACCGATGCGGTTCAATGGACCTAGAAATTCAACTTAATGAGAACGATTTCTTTTCACGAATATAATATTTTTCTATCCTTTTTTTCACAATTTTTTATGTTCTTTATTATATTTTAGTATTCAACAATTCGTTTATAACGAATGGTCAAGATATACACCGAGAGAGAATGAACTGTCATACAGAAAGAACGGGATGTCACCATGGTGATTTTACAACACAACTTTATACTGTTCCCAAATGGCAGTAACCTGTTCACACATCCTTCTGATATGAAGTTTAATAATAATTATCTGTTTCAGCTTGAACTGGGTGCTCATTTTATACTATCAAAGATCGAACAATGGCCGCCTGAACATGATTGTAATGAATTGTTGCCGTTAATCTGAAAGGACAATATTTGAAAATAATTGATGCAACCAATATGGCTGCTGATGAGACGACCATGCGCATTCGATACAAAAGCCATCGGTAGTATAATTAGGTATTAAGTTTATTTTGTGATCTATGTGTAGTAAACCCCGTTCATGGCGAGGTGTACTCGATACAACATTATGTGATCAAGTTTGTCAGTTACTTGCGACAGATCGCTGGTCTTCTCCAGGTACTCCGGTATATTGCGAGGATTGCTGGCGTTCCTATCCTTGCAAGTTTTCTTCCTTATTCCTTATTTATTAATTTTTTTGCAAAAAAAAACCAAATTCAAACATTTTTGTCCCGACGGATATCATGATTTATATAGCGTACGTCAAAGACAACGCGATTACCATGAGATGAAGAAGAGGCCGTCGTGGTCGTGATCGTATGGTAGTTGGATTTACAACTACCTGTGCCTATCACCACTAAGATTGTGAGTTCAAACCCCGTTCATGGCGAGGTGTTCTCTATACAACATTACATTATGTGATAAAGTTTGTCAGTGACTTGCGACAGTTCGGTGGTTTTCTCCGGGTACTGCGGTTTCCTCCACCAATAAAACTGACCTCCACGATATAACTGAAATATTGTTGAAAGTGGCGTTAAACAACATAAATCAAACCAGGAATAAAACCAATATTCCATAATCTTTGGTAACTACATGAGCGTCAAATGGGGATATCCTTATTGTTCAGTTACATCTAAATAAAATACATGTTCACATGATACTTATGACTTATCTAACGAAACAAAACCGTCTTACAAAATTCAGAACAAAAGTATTTGAGGTCGAACAATCAGTTTGTCTTCTGAATGCGGTGTTTAGTTTAATGCGGTTAAATACAATGTTTGAAGGAACATTAGACATGCACTAATAACTTTTACGTCAGATTTTTAAATACATTACTTTAGTATCATGTATTTTCTCTGGAACAGATATGAATTCCTAGTATTCTATTATACACAATGTAGTCTTAAAGTGAAACAATTGCAGGACAAGGTCATACATGGACATAGGTTTTAACAATACACTAGAATACGTAACTATCAAACAGGACTAGACCGCACTGGTTGGGTAATGGTTAGTGTTCTCGCTCCCAGTGTGGCAAATCGTGGGTTGGAACCACTGTCAGGTCAACCAAAAGACTTTAAAATTGGTATTTGCTTCTTTTCCGCTATGCACTCTGAATTAAGGAGTACTAAAGCAAAGATTGGTTGGTTCAGATACGGGATAATAAGTTAGATTCGAGCGGTATGTTTACCCGCGGACATTTGTTTCAGTGGGCTAGCACAATAGAAATACAACTACGAGTGTTGGTCTAGTATAAAGCGGATGTCGTTACTATCTCGTCGAAATGTAACTTCTTCTGGTCATGATATAGCGGACTATTTACTCACAGGGTGCTTAAACATAACTCGCTTATTCACTCAAGCAAGTCGACATATTACTGCTTGACAGACCCACCCTAGATGGTTCGAATATCGTAGTTTGAAACATTCAAGAATCTGTATATCTTATAAATCAACGGTACGATGAATATTCAATTGTATTATGACAACATCCTGTTTTAATTAATAAAACAGCTATATATATATATATATGTATATTACATATGTGGTAGATGTGACCTCATTTATCTTGCCTGAAGCCTAACATGAAACATATAAGCGATTTGTCTCAATTGATTCTCACATTAGGAAGTGATACCTTAAACTATGCAGATAATTGTTTTATTTTTGATTCAGTTTTTCGATTCATAAAAAGATCTAAACGATTTCTAATCGTTTAATGTACTAACCAAACACCATCCAGCATCCAAACACACACACACACACACACACTTTTTCCTCATTTCTTTTTATTCGTTTACTATTTTCAGCTATATTATATGATAAAATTGTATTTTTCTTGTTTTCTTGTGCATTCTCAATATAATGTAATAATGATTGTATATATAGGAGAAGACTCCATAAGTTGGTAAAACTTACGTCTGATCCTCTTTGTATCATTGATCAAATAAAATAATTATAAATTAAAATGAAACATATAATATTATGAAACGAAATGAAAGTTTAAAAACAGGAATTTCAGCGAAATGAAAGCTAAAAACAGGAATTTGAGTCATTATGTATATCGAAAACTTATTTGCATACTGTAGAGGATCAAATCATCCTTTACTATAGACAACTTGCCATATTATAATAACAAAAAACAGAAACACACACACACACACACACTATATTAATAAATCGGATTATTATGTTCCGTTGCAAAACAGCCACAGGACTGTTTCTTTACCTAGGTGGTAATTGCATATGCAGTCAAACCTGTATTAAGAGGTCACCTTGGACACTAAGAAAAACTGGCATTATAAGACAGGTGACCTCTTAAAAGAGGTTCAATTCATATAAAAATTTCTATTACAGGACAAGAAAAAGGTGACCTTTTAATACAGGAGACTGCTTAATAGAGGTGGCCACATGGGCAGGTTTGACTGCACATGTATATGCATTGTATGGAGAAACAAAGTAAGCGTGTGGAGTTCAATCAAGTTTTTTTTCTTTCAAAGTACAACACGTGAAACACAGGTATTTTATCAGCAGTAGAATTGGTGTTATATGACTTTCCTTGCTCTTTGATTCACATCTTTCCTTGCTCTTTGACTCACCTCTTTCCTTGCAGATCTGTGGATGTTTGGATAGAAACATTTTGAAAGAGTTTCATATAATTTTTGCTTTTCCAACTGGACTGTCAAGACGAGAAGCTACATGTAAGTATCTCAAGGATTATAATGTAGGGTTAGGGTTATGGTGTTTAACGCCACATTAAACAATATTCAGTTATATCGTGGCGGTCAGTGTTATTGGTGGAGGAAACCGGAGTACCTGTACTACTGACCTGCCGCAAGTCAGTGACAAACTTGATCTCAATGTTGTATCGAGTACACCGCACCATGAGCGAGATTCGAAATCACAATGTTAGTGGTGATAGACACTGATTGCATATAGTTGTAAATCCAACTACCATACGATCATGGCCACGAAGACCCCAAATATTATAATGTTTAATTAGAATTGTACATTAAATAATATCATTACATAAGATCTTCATAATTTGTCTATGAAACAAAGATCTTACAACACTCCATTAGGGGTCTTGTTCTGGTGAACTTTCACACCAACCAATGATATTCACAAGTTCTTTTGTTGTAACCTTGAGTGAATAATACTATGGGGTGACACTAGTGGAACAGGAACTGCTTACCCTTTCGAAACCCCTGAGCGCATTCCCGTTCTGGGTTCGTGTTGCTAAATATTTAGTATTTGTTTAAGTGTTTTGTAGACCATTGCTTTTTGTCCCTTTTCGCTTGGCCATTTTACTGTCTGTCCTTCTTTTTACGGCTTCTGATTACCGAGATCATCCCCGTTCTGGATTCATGTCGCTAAATCTTTGGTATTCTTTGAAGTGTTTTGTGACCATTGTTTTTTGTACCTTTTCTCTTTCTTCGATTTACGGCTTCTGATTACCGCTTCGGTATGTCTTCAAGCACGTTTCCCAATGAAATATCTGGAGAATTCTACATGACATAATATGGAATTACACAAAATCAAAATCTTTGTTTCAGTAGCGTAGTGGGAGAATTATTTTGAAACAATTGTTGGTTTTATATTTCTACTGTCATCCAGTATAGTTATATCTATATTTGATAGCAACAAATATTCGGAAATATGTTAAAAAATATTATAAAAATAAATCAATATGTTTTTATTATGTCAATTGATATACCTATAATACTCATATGATAAGGACATTTTGGTATAAATCTGAATTCAAGTATTAATATTGTATAAATTACATAAATAATTAATTATATTGGTAACTTCACACCAACATTTTTATTTTTATTTTATTACCCTTTCTGTGTAAATTCATTGCTTATATTATATCTATCATATTGTACACTTAAAACAATGTGATACTAAAAATGTAAATGCAAGGTTAGCTCTCTTTGGCAAAATAGTAATATTTATATTTACACTTAAGATTAATGATAGATCCTTGCATACAGCTTACTTATTGAGTATTCACCACAATGTTATTAATGAATAATATCTGATTATTATTTATATATATAGCCATATGTCATACATGGTAACGTTTATATACAGTTCCAGGAACTGACAAAAGAACTGACGGTGAGTTAGTCATCCGAAATTGCATAAAATCTAAAATTAAACTACTTACAATATTATTATTAACTCTGTTTTAAGGACAACGACCCCACCAATTCTTGATAATCTCTCTGTAATAGATATTTAGGTCCTCGTAGCTTGCAATATGCACACAAATGGAATTATAAATGAAACGATACAAACTGGGACAATGGGTTTCTTTTTGGTACAGGTATACTAGTAATACAAATATCCTTGTGCATAAGAAAGTATAGATGTGCGAGAAATGTGGGTTAAGTGTTTGAGCTGAAATATATATAACAATACGGGAGTTCGGGTAATGGTTTGTAATGCCACTTTCAACAATATTTCAGCTATATCGTGGAGGCCAGTTTTATTGGTGGAGGAAATCGGAATACCCGGAGAAAATCACCGACCTGTCGCAAGTCACTGACAAACTTGATCGCATAATGTTGTATCGAGTGCACCTCGTCTGAGTGGTATTCGAACTCACAAATCTAGTGGTGATAGGCACTGATTACAAATGTAGTTATAAATCCAACTACCATACGATCACGACCACGACGGTCCCTATATAAAATTAGGTTATAAATAGGAAATTTTCCACAACAGAATAAATAACATTTTCGTAAAACAGAGATACTGGTTAACACGTTGATCGTAGCAGAATCATTTATCTTGGTCGAGGGTCTTCTTCCGCCTCGGCGTAATGCTTTCCTTAATCCGTAAATCCTAAGCCACTCGATAGAAAAGAACAAAACTTACACATGACCCTCTACATGACATGAAGTTGTGCTCCTACTCAAGACCGGATTATGACCTTTTGGGCCCCCCCATCAGACGGAGCCACCCTCTAACTCGCCTGCACCTGTCTTGAATATTTTTTACTCGTGATATATTTTAGCGACATTTACTTGAAGTAAACTTATTGGCTGTCCTTCTTCGATTTACAGCTATAGGGGAGAATGGGAATTTTACAATCCTTTGCGGAATACCTCTTCCAAAGTTTCATATGGGGTACTCCATGGGATTATAACAGGGATCTATCAGACATAAAAACAAGACGAACTGATGATCATAGACCAACAAATTACTTAAAACAAAAATGACGATAAAGCTTATTAGAAGTTCATAAATTAATTTCAATAATAAAAGATTTGATCATTTAAATAAGAAAGTGATGATTTTTCACTTGTATTTATAGGTGTGGAATTAAATTCTTTGCAACTATATAATTATGCCAATAAAGTCCATCTTATTAGTACCTTTTTACCTATGTAATTTATTTATGGTTTGCAAAGTGACTCTCGTCATGAACATGTAGTTGAAATACTTCTCACTTGGCGTTCAAGGTCCGCAAATCAATCAATCACTCACTCACTCACTCAATCAATCAATCAATCAATCAATCAATCAATCAATCAAGCAAGCAAGCAAGCAAGCAAGCAAGCAATCAATCAATCTGAATTGATGTATAACCATAGTTTAAACATTTTTATTTGTCCAAATTTACAAATAGCATATATATGTCCTCAGTTTGGGTTATTTTTATCACCTAAATATTTTAACTAGGGGCATTTGCCTGCCCACTATCCTCAACTTATTTGGCAAATATTTATAAGGTACAAAAGGGGTATTCTTCGACAAAAGGATATGTTTTTAGTATTGTTCTTACTGGACAGTTTTGAAAACTTGTTTCCTTCCCTACTGTCCGCACCATCCCTAATGCCCCCTTTTCGGTCCACTCCTGTGCCTCTGAACAAAACCAAATAGATCGTAATTTGACGATTTTTCGGCGTTAGTTGCCATTTGGTACGGCCATTTTTGTCCACTGTCTGCTCCACTCCTAATGCTCCCCCATCCCACTTTTCTGTCCACTCCTATTCCTCTGAACAAAACCAAGAAGATCATAATGCGACGATTTTTTCGGTGTTAGTTGCCATCTGGTAGGGACATTATTTGTCACAAATTACTCTTACATTTTTATGCAACCGCGACGAAGAGTCGGGAGGCATATTAATTTACCCCTGTCCGTCCGTTCGTCCGTCCGCCCATTCGTCCGTCCGGATATAGATACATGGTTTGTTCGGCTATTTCTTCCTACAGTTTTGGAGCTACAGCTTTAATATTTTGTAGGATGTTTATACACATAATGGAGGTGTGCATATCCACAGGATTTTGATTTTCATAAAATATTCTCAAAATGACAGGTAGTTGTTCCTCCGTCTGGATATAGATACATGGTTTGTCCGGCTATCTCCTCCTACAGTTTTAGAGCTACAGCTTTAATATTTTGTATGATGTGTATACACATAATGGAGGTGTGCATGTCCACAGGATTTTGATGGTCAGGCGGAGGCATCATTTGTGTCTTACGGAGTTCATAAAAAGAGTGTAAATTTTGCTGTATTGTCTGAGTTGGGTAGATTCCACCTACACTTTGATATTGTGATTTCACTGGAGAAATATTGGTATAGATTAGTAAACCTTTCAAATGAATCTAAATTATTACGTGATACTTATATGTGTAGTAAAAATGTTGCTAGTGAAGGCAAACAATCATGGTTTTTGTTTACCGAAAAATTGTTCGTTTATTGGTATTCAATCTTTTATTGGTATTCAATCTTTTAAAAAAATACGTTATGTCTGTGTGTAAATGGTAGTACACGAATAAATTGTGGAGCCATAATATTTACAATAGCGGCTACATATGTAATTTGTGTCAGTAAGAAAAATTACAATCAAAATGTCGGTAACTAAGGTTAATCTTTCTCAATTGGTTGATCTAGCCGTAGTAACGCCAAGAGAAGGTGCAGTAAATACTTTACTAAATAGCAATGTTTTACACACCTTGTTGCATGCCAATTATCAAAATTTATAGGTGGCGCTGTTACGATAGACAGCTGATTCAAATTCAAGGAGGATTTTTTGTTTTTAAGGAGTTTTAAGTAATTTAAAACGAAAATTGTTTGTAACATTGAATACATTTTAGACACAATTAAATATCTGTGAAGTTATTTTGAAGACTTTCAGTTAAGTTTTGAAAGAATTTTCAAGTTGAAGTGTCATAGGAGTACAACGGTTTAAGAGAAATGAATAATTTTCTGGAAATGAGTTAAACGCGTAGTGAGGATTCAAAGAAAGGATAGAAGGTTCAACAGAAATTTGGTAAGATCTAACCATTACTTGCACAACACACAATTTCCATTGAAAAGGTAAATTTTAGCCCCCAAAAAATTGTTGTTTACACAAATCGCCATAGAAACATTAACTTCCGGTAAAATAAAGATGGAATCTGATCATGTTTAGGAGAAGCGAAAGAACCAAGAAAACGAAGGAAATTTATAGTCCTAATGATAAAAAGACGGTAAATAACACTAAACACAAACAATATAAACAAGCACAATATGACAGTGATATAAACTCAAACTCTGACAGTGAAACAGGCCCTAAAATATATGAATGTTGCACTGGTTGTGGAAAAGACAAAATAGATAAGAAAACTGAATGGATAGAATGTAGTAAATGCAGAGGATGGTGGCATTGTCTATGCGCAAATATTTCCAAAACTGACTCAAACAAATTAGAGATTTACAGAGTAAATTATACATGTGCTTTCTGTGTGATTAGACAAACAAACATTGGAGAAAGAGCATTGAAAATCATAAAATCAAAAACTGAATCTTTGGAGAAAGACAAATCAAAAGAAACTATACATCATATGTATAATTCAGAGAAGGAAATAAAATCTACAACAACAGTTGATATATGTAACAATCAAGAAGATTATGACCCAACTCTTGTGTTAATAGCTGATAATATTGATAGTGATAAAGCAAAAGTTTTAGAAAATAGCAAAGATATCAGAAAGGAAATTACAAAATCAGATAACCTCAGAAATATAGTAAAATTGGCCTATAAATTGCCTCTTGGTGGAATAGCATTTCATTTCAAATCAAATAAGGAAAAAGAACAATTCCAAAAAAGAGACAATATTGAAGAATTTGGAACTAAAACAGTTTGGCATGAGCCAAAAGTTATACATCAGAATCTAGAAACAATTGGATTTGCCAAAAATATACAATTAAAGGAAAACCTAGAAGTAGTAAAAGAAATAATAGAGAGAGAAACCAAAACAATCATTAACAACATCACTAGACTTAGGTACTGGGATACCAAGAAACCTATGCCGGTTGTAAAATTAGAATTTGAATGTCCTGAAGATCTAGATAAAGCAATTAAAACAGAAATTATAATCTTAGCAGAGGGAAAAAAAGAAATTGTCCTTGAAAGGAAAAGAAATAGTAAAATTGTACGGTGCTTTAATTGTAATCGTTTTGGTCATAGGGCAAGCTCTTGCAAGTCACAAAGAAGGTGTTACAACTGTGGAAGTGAAGATTGTGCGGATAGTAATTGCACAAAAACAAGTAAATGTTCAAACTGTGAAGGACAACATAAAGTTTCTTCGTCAAACTGTCCTGTATTCAAGAAACTCAAAAACCAAAGACAAATCAACAGAATCTTACAAACATCCAGTTCAGATAGTCAAAATGAGAATTCTTTTCATTAATTGTCAATCATTTAAGACAGCTTATGGACTTTCAGACACAATTGAAAAATATGATATTGACGTCTTATGTCTCAATGAAACTTTTGAAAAGGATAAAAATCGTTTATTTTACAAAGATTGGAAAATATATTCATCCCCCCGACCAAATCAAACCAGAGGTGGAGCTGCAATTTGCTTGAAACCAAGCATAAACTATGTCTCTCAACAAATTTTTAATGAACAGATGCAAACTATTGAGATGACTTGTGTAAAAATTAGTTTCAAAGATCAACAAATTCTTAACATTTGGTGTCCTTATGTTCCACCAGAGAAACCAAAACTAATGGAAGAATTATGTAATCATATAAATAGAAAGATGTCAGAAAATACCATTTTAGTAGGAGATCTAAATGCCAAAAGTTACCAGTGGAATAACGGGAATGAAAACAGTCATGGAAGATTATTAGAGGACTGTATGACTCAAAATCAGTTAATTTGTTTGAATGATGGACAGGCTACCAGACGAAATAGTAACAGTATAATAGATTTGGCTTTAACTACCCAAACCACATACAAAAAGTCTTTGGAATGTACCACGTTAACACATGAAAATGTTAAATCAGACCATATAGGAATTTATGTGAAATTACATTCTTGTATTACTGACTCTAAAAGAGAAGATGAAGACCCAAAATGGAACATTCACAAATGTGATTTAGGATTATGGAAACAAACAACAAAAGATCAATTTTCAAATGTTCAATTAAATGATGACCAAAATTTAGAACATATGTACCAACAATTTGAAGATAATTTCCTAAACTGTATGGAAATAGCTGTCCCAAAAATTTCAAAATCAAGCAAGAAATTCAACAGACCATGTTGGTGGAATCCAGAAGTTGGAAAGAAAAAACATGACCTAAATAAATCTCAAAGAACTTTTAAACTCAAGAGTTCACCAACCAATCTATCATCTCTAATCAAAGCTGAAGAGGAATTTATAGAGGCAAAAGAAGCTGCACTAGAGAAATGGTCAGAAAATATTTGTGCAAATATCAACAATGCAAGAAATATAAAAGATAAATGGATGGAATTTAGAAAGTTCACTAACAAGAAAAGCAATAACACAATACTACCATTTATTCAACCAGATAATACAGTTATATTCGAAGAAAACAGCAAAGCAATTGAATTAGAAGAAACATTCTTTAAAGGAAAACACTTAAATATTAATCAATTTGATGAAAATTTTTATGATGAAGTGATGGGTGAATATATAACAATGACACTAAGTGATGATGAAGGAGAAGAAGATTATTACAACAAAGAAATTAGCATGGATGAATTAGAGGGAGCAGTATCCAGATTGAAAATTGACTCAGCACCAGGACCAGACAACATATTTTCTAAATTACTTATCAATGCAGATATAACAGTTTTGGATTTTCTACTACAAATTTTTATCAAAAGTTGGAATGATGGATACTTACCCAAACAATGGAAAAAGGCAAATGTAAAATTTCTAAAAAAACCAGGAAAACCCAATTATAATAACCCATCATCATATCGACCTATAAGTTTAACCAGTATCATTGGCAAACTAATGGAACGAATAATTACAAGTCGTCTAGAAGGATTTGTAGAAACAAATGACATATTAGATGAGGAACAGGAAGGATTTCGACATTATAGATCAACAACAAATGCTCTTTTAAATTTAACACAATCTATAGTGGATGGTTTTAATGAAGAGAAATATACACTAGCAGTATTAATTGATTTCGAAAAGGCTTATGACAGTGTCTGGAGAGAGGGGTTATTAGTAAAGTTGTTTAAATCAGGAATACAAGGGAAAATGTGGAAGTGGATACAAAACTTCTTAGATGAAAGACTAGCAAAATGCTTAGTCAACAATACAGAGGGAGAATGGTTTAAAACCAGCATTGGATTACCTCAAGGTGCAGTGATTTCTCCAATATTATTTAATATATATGTCAAAGATTTGTTTGAAAAAATTGTTTCACAAAGATGCAAGTTTGCAGATGACAGTACAATGTGGAAATCAGGGAATAATTTAGTAGAAGTTTCTGATTGTATACAAAAGGACATCAATGAAATTATGGAATGGAGTAGAAAATGGAGAATCAACATCAATGCAGATAAAACAGAATATAGCATATTCTCTAGATTAAAACAACATCCTGGACATACAATCTTAAAATTAAACAACAAAATTCTAAAATACAATAGAAATCCAAAATTATTGGGAGTAACACTAGATGAAAAGCTTAACTTTGGACAACACATTCTGAATATTGAGAAGAAAGCAGGAAATTCATTAGGAATGCTGAGAGAAATCAAAGGACTAGGCCAAATAAAGACAAAATTTGTATTGCAAATTTACAACAGTTTAATTGGTTCAGTTTTACAGTATGCTAGCTGTGTATGGCAAATCGGAAATAAAGACAATCTAGATAAGTTAAACACAGTACAGAGGAAAGGATTGTCAATAATCCTAGGCTTACCATCGACTGCCAGTCTAGAGGCAATGGAAGTAATGTCTGGGGTAATACCTTTAGACTTTAGGAGAGAGGAAATCGCCATCAGAGACATTGGAAAAATTTACTCATATTCTGCAAAAATTCCTATTAAGAACCAACTAGACAAATGGAGAAGAAAAGAAAATACTGATAGGCATATATCACCATTAGGATTGATGTGTTTACAAGGGGAAGAAATGAAAAAAGAAACGAAAATAGATGTTAAAAATATAGAAGAAGAATTTCAATTCCATGGCTTACAAGCAAGCAAATCACCACCAGAATATTGGAAAAATTTGGGATCATCAAAAACTAGAACAAAGGAACAGGAAATCAAAGGTAGAGATTTGATACTTCAAAAGATCACTGAAACAACCGATAATACAGCAATAGCATTCACCGATGGTTCATGCCTTAATAATCCTGGACCATGTGGAGCAGGGGCAATAGTATTTGTTGAGGAAGAAACAACAGAACTAAAACAACCGGTTTGTAAAAGAGGATCTATATTATTAGGAGAGTTAATAGCAATCAAAATAGTATTAGAATATATAGATCAACCAGAAATAAGAAGAAAAATAGAACAACTTACAATATTTTCGGACAGTCAAACAGCAATTGGAATACTTACCCTACATTGGAAAATTGAAAACCACAAAAGAATTACACTCGAAATTTTGGATAAAATGAAAAGAATACAAAAAAATGGAATCGAAATAAAAATTCATTGGACACCAGGACATGCGAATGTTAATGGAAATGAAATAGCTGACAGATTAGCTAAAGAAGCTGCAAAGGAAGCAGAACAAAATCAATTAGACTCTCACAATACTATAACTAAACAAGATGTGAAAAAAGCAGCAAGGGACCACATTACAGAAAAATGGCAAAACAGATGGAATTTCAGTAATAGAGGAAGATTCTACCACAATTTCCATCCTCAAGTAAAAACAAAAAACCTTCATGATTTTCCAAACAAAAAAATTTCAACAATAATTTACAACCTCAGATCAGGATATGCCAAACTTAATGATTACTGCCACAAATTAAACATCACAGAAAGTGCAAACTGTCAATGTGGTGAAAGGGAAACCGTAGAACATTATATTCTTCATTGTGACAAATATGAAGAAGCAAGAGAAAAACTGATTCATGACATGTTTTTATTGTCTGGCTCAATGCACCTCAGTCTGGAGGTGCTCCTTACAGTAGGAGCCGATGAAGAAATTTCACTAACGGAAACGGAACGGATTCGACTTCTTGCAGATTATATACAGGAAACCGAACGCTTCGATTTATAATTTATTTATTATTTCTACCGTAATTATTTTATTTATTTTATTTTATTTTATATGTCAGTGTCCGTCCACCTATCAAAAGTACAAGTGTGTTGAAGTTACCGAGTGTAAATTGTACATGCGCGTAGACGATACCAAAAATTACAAGAGAGACAATCCAGTGTCTATGACACGAAGAATACAGAATACAGTATTCAGGATAAATTTAATTTGTTTAAATTTCACAAATTTAAAAAAAACTTGTAAAAAACTGTTACATGAAAAATATTGTATCTTGTATCTTGACACACTTCATTTAAAAAAAACCCCACTCCTAGCAAAAATACTTTGTCCATAATTATCAAGTGCGGGGGCATACTTCTTTTCTAGTTTTAAAGTTTTGTTTTGTGGAAATTGGCAGTTATTGAAACAGCAGTAGACATGAAATGTGGATTAAAAATTATCATAGGCTGATGCAGTGGGCAGGGGTGGAGTATGTGTGTGTGTGGGGGGGTCCTTTCTTGAGCAAAGTTATAGAGTGGTAAAAACGTATTTTAACATATTATTTCGAATTTCATCAGAGGAGAAATCATTTTCAGAAACAATTACCTGATTAATTCCAGAATTAAAAAAAAAAAATTTAACAATCACATAACCTTTATTCATCAATACCTATTAACTATATTAACTATGCACCTTGGTTTTGAAATCCGATTACCCCTCCCCCCTTTTTATGGAAATGTGCTATTAGTAATATTTACAAAAAAATCCTAGCGATATAGCGATTAAATATGTTCTACTCCATAATGTTTGTTTTTCACTTATTTATTGTCGAGCGCAATAAATAAATGAAATTAAAACAAAGAGGTCAAATACAGGAGTCATGGCTCGGTCACACGTATCTATATATAATATTCGCATCAATATATCACTAAATAGATAAATATATCTATTTCTTTTGTATTTTATAGCTTAAACAGGAAATATATATACAAAAATAATATCCGCTTGTTTTATTTCTGTGTATTCGTGTACTTGCCACCGAAACCACAGATTTTATGGTTCGATGTATTACTATGAACTTGTAAACCCTACAATGATAGCTCAGTGTGGTTATTATTCTTGGAACTGTTTATAAACAATGCAATCACGTGGTTTATTTACTTTCACTTTTAAATATATTATAACTATGTCTACCCATTTGTTCTTACTTCCTAAATTTTAGGAAAATAGAGGGGATGAATTTATTAAAGTACCTGTAATTAATATTGTTTGTATCCTTATATGCTTGTTTGAGGAGCGTACGTTTATTTTTAGAATAGGTGTTTTCCTTTATTAATAGCCACACATGCGCCGATTTCTCGAAAGGTGATTTCGGGGAAAACACTTGATTTTCTGAGAATGGGTTCACCAAATATGTAGTTTTCGAAGTAATCAGATGATTCCTAGTACTCTCTCATAATGTCTTATTTAAATGGTGTGTTTACAACGATCGTTTATCACTTAATAGTAGATTCTGAACATTCAACAACGAATTCAAATATTATTTGTTATCAGTTGGCGATACATTTTGCAGATTTAACTAGGTTAAAGAAATACTTATGAGTCCGAAAGGTCACTGCGAGATTACATGTATGGAAGCAGAAAATGTTGTGGATACTGTTCCTCATCGTAAAAAGAAAGGTGATGTTGTCTGTCTTAAACAGCAGAAAAATTCAAACGTTGAACGGCGCCGACAAAAACAAACAGTTAGGCTTAGATCTAGTAATTCGTGTGTGGCTTGTGCCGAAGAGAAGACTCCAGAATATTTATGTAGCAGAGATATAAATGTACAAACTAAAAATATGGAATATTTGCTACAGACAGGCTGGTATTTTGAAGGTATGTCGAGTTCACAAGCTAAATTCGTACTTGCCAAATCAGATGTCGGAACATTTCTAATCAGAGATAGTTCGGATCCGAACTTTTTATTTTCAGTCAGTGTAAAGACACCTCGGGGTCCAACAAGTGTAAGGGTTATATATTTTAATGGATATTTCCAATTAGACTGTGATTCAAAGATCAGAACTGTCGTGCCAAAATTTGAAACTGTAGTCGCTCTTGTAGATTATTATGTACGCCTTGGATTAAACGAGGAAAATAAATGTCGATGGCTAGAAAGTTCTGGACGAAAGGATCTACCAATTGTACTTAACAAACCAAAGGTAAATAATTTGTCTGACTTAAAACATTTATGTCGGTTAAGCATCAACCGTAGTTTACCTGTAGCGCAACTTAAGACGACCGAAGTAGCTTCAAACATTGACAAACTGGGCCTTCCTCGCCCATTGTCGGATTATATAAAATACTATCCTCATTTGAATTGATGATACGTGTACGTGTGGTTAAAAATGGAAGAATTTGAAATCCAAAGAGAACAAGAAAAAATACTGAGACGGCAGCACTTGATATCTATAGAGCGTGTTCATGATGTGATGTCCTTAGACATAACGTTGCTACCTCATATTTGAACTATGGTGTTGGTTTAGGATAGAATATTTGTATGTTTGTTAAATGTTTCAATTGAGAATATGACCTTTCACATTTTTTGAAATATATATGACATTAGAGTATTATGCTATAAATCTCAAATATAGAACAAAATATTAAATTATTTTATCTTATGCCGGAAATTATTGCAACAATACGACAATATATATATATGAAATGAAACAATTACAATATTTTTGATATTCTGCATAAACCATAATGTGTGTGAGTCAGAGTGATGGAGCCAAATGCTCTTATTATATTTTTTTAATCGAAATATTTCAGATTGTATGTTAACGACCATGACAATTAATTAAGGTCGCATTTTCTGCCAAACAATGCAAAATGAAGCATTAATTGTATTTATTTAATGTATTTAATTTTGTTTTTAATTTATTGAACAAAAATAATATTAAAAATTATCGAGTTTTACTTGTCTTTGGGTTTATTTACCAGAAAGTTACGTCATTGGCCAATGGTTAAAAACTTCCTTATTCGATCAATCGGGGGAAAAAATAACACGTGGTGATTTGTCCACTAGTGTAAACAAATAAAATGCCTCTTCCCTAACCTATCCCCATGAAAGGATCGAACATGCTTATTTTTGTGCATAAAAATGGATGACCTCATTGTGGGATTGTGAAAGACCGAAAAAGACACTCCAAATTCTAAATGTGAAGTTTAGTTCACTGAACATAAGGTGTGAAGACTATTGTGTAAGATGTTGGCTATAGATTATTGGTAGAAAATAGACTGATGGGTTTACCACAAATATCTTTTTTTAGTATTTCATGGTTGACATTGTTGATATACACTGTTTGTGCTTCTATCTATTATTTCACCTTTGGGGCTTTGTATGAATTTAGTGTGAATTGTTTTTTTCTTTCGTTTAATTATTCAGACTAAATTGGAGGTGTCGTATTTCGTCGTTGGTGATTTTCGTTCAAATATATTTCAACTCTATCGAAAACTGCAACACAAACCATGTCCGGCGTACTCCCTTTTAAGAAAGGAAACTTAAAGACGCTGTCTTTGATGAACCATTTCGTCCTTGTATATATCATTATTTTTTTTCTTATCAGCATTCCTTCAGATTTCTATGGTAACTAGATCGAGCAAACGCAGGTTAAAAAAATCTATCATAATTTTTTTTAACGACAGGGGTTTTTCCAGATTTTCTGTAAACATTATCACATCACAGGTCTCTGAACAATTATTTGTAGAGATTAGGGTCAATATGGGGCCCGCCTGGCAATAACAATATGACGTTTATTTAGTCATATTGCCATTGCCAGGCGGGCCCCATATTGACCCTAATCCCTACAAATAATTATTCAGAGACCTGTGATCACATTGACCTTTGAACTAATATATCCATGCAGGTCGTCTGCTAGAATATTCCAACTGGATCTTTTTGCTATAAGTTTTTTTAGCGATTGTGTAAAGCAATTTATACAACATGACATGAAAATGGTTTTCATGCAATTTTTATTGTTTTATTTGAACAATCTGTCTGAAATTTCAACACAATGATCAATGGCATATTAAGGTCGGAATATATTTGCGGGCTGGTAGACCTATCCGTGTTCAAACAAGAGGCCCCAATGTGTCAAAAAGTGTTTTCTTGGTTTTGTTTTATGTGGAAAGTTTGTTGTTCATTTGTTGTTGAGGATCATTTTTTAAAAGAATTTCTTATAAAAATCATGTTTACAAAAAATACACAGCGGTTTTATGTAACTTACCGTTTTCGACATAAAAGGCACTAAAAAGGGGGAGTTTCAAAATTTTAATTTATTTTTCATCCATTTGAAAAGTTTTGTTTGATTGTTTTTTTTTTAATTTAGAAGCGTTCAAATTTCATTTTTTGGATGATATATGATTTTTTTCATTTTTCATCCAATTTTGGTGTGTGCTTTGTTTTCTTAGAATTGATTGTGTTGAGAGCTTCCGGTAGTATATCGCCGTAATTCCTCTATCTCTTATACGGTTTCTGAGATAATCTCAGATAAACTCAACGGAATGGGGTCAAAATGTGCCAAAATCCAAAAGTTGAACATTATTATTTTTCATTCAATTTTAATGAATTTTTGCATAATGTTTATCTTTATGCTTTATTTATGAGTCGATAAAGAAAGTGAGTTACATGTATTTATAAAAGTTTGAAGATACCAAAGGGATAAATCGAAGAAGGACATAAAAAACAATGGCTGAAAGAAAAAGAACAAAAGGACAAACAATGATCTACAAACCTTTACCCAGAAAACTAAAGATCGAGCAACACGAACCCCACTAAAACAGGGGTGGTTCGGAATGGTAGGTAGCTCCTGCTCCACATGTGGCACCCATCGTGCTACTCTTTTTTCAAACCCGGTGATAAGTCATCAATGAGGAAAGAACCGAATTGTGATTACGACAAACGGAACATATCCGTGGTCATTTGTGACACAGACAATCCAAGACGGTCAACTAGATCATGGTGGAATATGGGCCCACATTCCAAAATTTCCCAAAATTGAAAGGTATACACAATTTTTATTTTCATCTCATTTTGATGCGATTTTTTTCTTTGAATTGATTATGACAAGGGCTTTGGGATATTCTCTTAGTTATGGTTAAACTTGATTTCAGTAAAACTGATGCAGGTGGAAGGCCTTGACGACTTGCTGCGGTCGTATCATCTTTGTTAAAGAGATAAGCGACATGTTGTATAATACCAATATAAGTATTACATTTTAAAATACATATAATAATCTAGCAATAATATACAAAAGTAATATATAATTTGCATATATCTGTAAGTGGCAATTGAAAACAAAAGAGGAAATATCTTAAGGAAATTATAGGATTTATGGATTGATTGATTGACTGAATTTTGTTTAACATTAAGTTAGTAGTATTTCATCTGTACTCATGATCAGAAGCAGCTTACAATAAAAAAATCAATTCAAGGTAAAAAAGGCTCTGGATGTGGCTGTCTGTGGATGTTTTAATGGCCACATGAACAAAGGGATACACCGGGTGCGATCCCAGTAAGCCTACAAGGGTTCCTTCCGCACTAGTTCAAGTTGAGGAAATACTCTGGAATATTGCAATTCAAACCCATTGTCGAAATCAATTAAAAAAAAAAAAGTATACAAAATTATATGAAAAAAATGTGTATACTTTCCAATTATGCTAAAATGCAGATCTTATTCCCATTTTAGTCTTTTATTTGCACTCATTAACCCAATAACAAATGGGTGGAAAATAAGAAAGTAAATATGTTGTTTACCTCGGAAACCGTAAGAGATAGAGGTAATACGTCAACACACAACAACAAGATCTAATCAAAATCAAGTTAAAGGAAATTACGCATCAAACATGACTGTAAAATTAAAATTCTGTATACCTTCCAAAAATATGAAATTAGGGATTTAAGCCTTGTTCTAAAATAGAATAAGAAGAGTATTTTATTGATTCGTGAATCTCATTTTTGGCCCCTTTCGTACAAGTTTTTTTTTTTTTTTATATAACAACCGTAAGAGATTGAGCTCTCAACACAGTCATGATCACTTCAAAGAAAAATCTACATAACAATTGGAGGAAAATAAAAAATTCTATATTACTTCCAAATATGCGAAAACTCATATTTTTTTTTATCACTTTTCAAACACCTTTTGAAATAAAATAGCGACAAATTATTGATGGCCCATCAATAACCCATGCAGATGTATATTTTGCCAATATATATCTATATTTAGACACATTAAAACTGGATGAAAGAATTTTAAAAACTCAAATTTTGAAATTCCCACCTTTTGACCCATTTTATGTCAAAAAAACGGTAATAGTTACTTTATAAGTTACGCTTTTCGAGAGATATTTCATAAGGTAGACGTTAAAATCACACCAAAACCAATAAATGCTCCACATACAAAAAAAACCCCTTTTATATCTCTCAGTTGATCCAATATTCCAGATCTTGTGGTTCCTATTGGTTAAGTTAGAGTCATCACTTTGAAAGCTAAGTTTTACGGTCGCCACCATGACTTGGCTAACCGTTACAGAGTATCTGTGTCACAAATTACCATGGATATGTTCCGTTTGTTGTAATTACAATCCGGTCCTTTCCTCATTCACGACCTATCAACCTGATTTGCAACAAGTGTTACACGACGGGTGCCACATATGAAGCAGGAACTGTTTACCCTTCCGGAACACCTGCGTTCACCACCATTTTTAGTGCGGTCCGTGTTGCTCGATCTTAATTTTCTGTGTAATGTTTTATAGATCATTGTTTTCCTTTTTGCTTTTAGCCGTTGTGTTGTCTACATCTTTTATTTCCGGCTTCTAAATACCCCTTTGGCGTCTTCAAACCTCTCTAATAGCTCACTTGGTGTTAAACAACCACAGTCTTGTTCACTTGATGTTAAACCATCAGTCTATTGCTCACTCGATGCTAAACAACCACCAGTCTATTGCTCACTTAGTGCTAAATAACACATGTCTATCAGAGAAAAGGGGCCATCGTCGTCGTGATCACATAGAAGTTGGATTTACAACTACCTGTGCAATCAGTGCCTATCACAACTAAAGTTGTGAGTTTGAACCCCGTTCATGGCGACGTGTACTGGATACAACATTATGTGATAAAGGTTGTTAATGACTTGGGTCAGGTCGGTGGTTTTCTCTGGGTACTCCAGTTACCTCCACCAATAAAACTGACCGCCATAATATAACTGAGATATTGTTGAAAGTGGCACCAAACACCATAAACAAACCAATCATCAATAAAAAAAAGATACCAAAGGGGTAATGAAAAGCTGTAAATTGAAGAAGGAAAGACAATACAATGGCCAAAAGAAAAAGGACAACCAAATACAATGGCCAAAAGAAAAAGGACAACCAATTATCTACAAAACTCTACACAAAAAACTAATGATTGAGCAACATGAAACCCATTCAATTAGGTCATTCAGTGATAACATCTTCAATTATCCACTGCTTGAACAATTCAGTTCAACAACAAAAATACAGTAAATTCATACATTTTTTGTTTAATATTTGGGTCACAGAATTAGTGTACAATCAATAAATACATTACATCAATATCTCTGTCTTCTAGGTAGTAATTAAATTAGTCAATAGTTTAAACATAAAATAAAATCTGATATAATTATATACCGGTAATAAAATCTTAACAATAACATTTAACATATAGCATTAAACAAAAATAAGAATAAAGGGTTGTACAGGGGAGTGGCGGCAGAATGATACAACAACACCAAGTTCCAACAAGAGCTTCCTCCTGCAACAATAGACCCAAAACTTTATTTGTGCAGTTGGATAAAAATGAGTTTTGTTCCAACTCTTAGATAGGGACTATTTTGAATTAGCATAGTTTGAACAATGTGCACCTTATCTCAAAGAACTATCACATATTTTGGATTGTTTAAGTAGAATTTGAAATCAAGACTTTTTATACTGGCTAGTACTTTAATGAATATAGAAATGTTTCAGAAAAGGGAAAATGTTTAAAATTGACAAATGACAGGTGTCTATTTAAGCTCCAATTTTTTTACTGTTTTTAACATATCTGAAATTTCTATTTATTTAGTTAACAAACTTGTACACATTTTTAAGTTCACATTCATAGCATTTTTTTGCTTTGTGGTTTAGTCTTTTATATAAATTTAATTGAAATTAATTAATCTACTTCATTGTATCATAGGTGAAATCTTATTTAGATTATATGGAATAATGAGATGAACATGAAGATATTTCAATGGGGGTTTCTACAGAAAAATGTCAAGTACATAACATTGATTTCTTACACTATTTCAATATTCCTTTAGGGTTCCACACATTTTATCACAGGGAGGGGTTATGGTGTTTAACGCCACTTTCAACAATATTTCAGTTATATGGTGGTAGTCAGTTTTATTGGTGAAGGAAACAGAGTACCCAGAGAAACTCACCGACCTGTCAGTCACAAGTCACTGGCAAACTTTAATACATAATGTTGTATGGAGTGCACCTCACCTGAACTGGATTTGAACTCACAATCTTAGTGGTGATAGGCACTGATTGCATAGATAGTAGTAAATCTAACTACCATACGATCACGATGGCCCCTATTTTTAATGGGAACATTTTGAAATTAGGTCAGACATTAGGTAAAATATAGACAATCATTACACAGAAATAAGAAAATATATGGGTCTTTAATTTCATGAATGACATGTTTCCCCTGTCATCTACTACTGAATAAATAACAAACTTAAAAATGGATCTTTGAACTTGGCTGTTAATGTGGAAACCTAACAAATTAATCAATTTTAAGAGATGTAAAGATACCAGCTGAACACTAGTAGCTAATGAGAATTATTATGGTAGTCTGGTTATAAGGAGGTGATATGGATAAACAATAGTATGGTGATAATATGCATAGTGATCCTTAAATATATCAGTTCTATATCAGTTCTGCAATGTACCCGACACAAAAAACTATGAACATTCTGAGATTAAGATCAGGTCACTACCCTGTCGAATGTTATCTATACATACACAACAACCTCTAATAAAGGAGTATAACATTGCTATAGAGAAGAGATCTCATTTTATAATAGAACATTATACAGTGAACTGGTGTTTCATATAAAATATATATATAGTGCCGGATTTACCTATAGGCTCAATAGGCTGAAGCCTAAGGCCTCAAAATTTAAGGGGCCTCCCGCCAAGGTGTATAATATTTTTTACACTGTTATCGGACTTTCACACTTATGTTATCATAAAGTACTGTACTTTCTAAACAAGTTGTGTCAACCCTTCAGTAATTTGCCTTATAGGGTTGCACTCCATTTCAGAATATTGCAGAATTTTAAACACCCCTCATCACCTTCGCCTTTATTGAAATTGATTGAACACACTTCCATCGTCCTGCAGTCGTGAAGGTGCCTCGGGCCTCTCATTATCTAAATCGGGCACTGTATAATATATAATCAGTAATTTATACATTTTTTCCTTTGATATCAGTGAGTGATATTTTCAGTATCAACAGACTGACTGTTACTGAAAATTATCGGTCAGTATGATGTCAAATCCATCAATACTGATAAAAACAATACTAGCAACATCAGTTGTGAAGGTCTTGACCTACATTTTCAATAGTACGACAGCTTGTCCTATCGGACTTGCTGCTATGCTAGCGATAATGTCTCGACTGCCGTTATTCTATATATAATACTCCAGCTTCCTCAAATACCATTAATTAACAAAATGGATTCAACTTTCAAGAATAGCCATCATAGGATTGAAAAGGAACATAAATGACATATTGAACTTGCAAGAGTGAAAAATAAACATGCTGCTACATGTATATTAAAAAAATATAAAAAATATTTATGTTATTTGTTTGAAGATGTCATTATTTACTTGACCACACATATAGCCAACAAACTGCATAAATAGAGTCTTAAATTATCCAGACAATCATAACATGTGTTCCCACAACATATAGCCAACAAACTGCATCAATAGAGTCTTAAATTATCCAGACAATCATAACATGTGCTCAAGAACAAAATTGTCTAATACAGTCAAACTTGTCTAAACTGAACACTGAGTAAACCGAAAACCTGCCTAAACCAGACAGACTTTACAATCCCATCTACTAAATGTCTATGTAATTTGAACCTGTGTAAACCAAACACCTGTTTAAACTGAACAAATTCTTTAGTCCCAAAGGGGTTTGGATTAGACAAAAATGGTAAGTTACGATTAAGAAATAAAATATAATATAACTTTTAAAACAATGAATGAATACAGAAAAATTACTTCATTATATTGTTAAAAAAGAACAAAGAGAGGAGAAATCATTTTCAGAAACAATTACCTGATTAATTCCAGAATTAAAAAAAAAAAATTTAACAATCACATAACCTTTATTCATCAATACCTATTAACTATATTAACTATGCACCTTGGTGGTCCATGTTTTACATCAAAAGATAACATGCAATTTCAGGAAATTGATATATCAAAAACTTAATAAAACAAGTCATGGTTGGTTAACTTGTTACTGCATATTACATAAGCAATTGTTTTGTAAGGGTGTTAAAACAAATCTTATGTCAAACAAAAGAGTCCTTTCAAAGACAGTGAAGGGATACCATTCTAACATAATCATATTATCCAATAAAACAATCAATTACTGGTCACAAATACATTGTATTATCTTTTAAACTTCCTGGTTCCTTCAAAGAAAAAAAAACACAGAAGAAAAACAGTTATGATAGGTTGAACAAAATAAATAGCAGAAATTACAAAATATCAGTAAAACTAGTGAAATAACTTTTATTTTTTATTAAATTACTTTGTAATAAAATAAAATATTTAAAAAAAAAGGTTTAAATCGGTCTATGCCACAAAAAGCATAGAATAAAATGGGTTCAAACTTAACTAAATTTTAAAGCAAAATATTGAAAAACATATTTGTTTTAAAAGTCACAATATACTATATAATATCACATTTAATTAATAACAATTTCCTTGATTTAAAATGAAATAAACATCTTCGGCAATATTTTTCTGCACCAGAAAATCAATTTAAAACTCACTTTTGTGAGAGAAAAAAAAAAATGATATAGCAAGGTAACACTGTGTATTGGTCTTCCAAAAAAAAAGTATAGAATAAAACGTGTACAAGTTTTTACCAAGTATTAAAGCAAAATTTATATAAAAAAAAAAAAAAACAATAAAAACATTGTTTAAAAAGTGGTCACAAAGCACTATATAGCATCACATTTAATTAATAGCAAAGAAAGAAATATCATTATCACTGTATATTTCAGATTGCTATATTCTTGGCCATCTATCAAGCAAAAAAAAGAAAATTAGTTTCATTGTCCTATTTAATTAAAAAATCAAAAATAGAAATGTTTTCAGGAAATGGCATATTTCCTAAACACCAATAAAATAATTTCAGAAAAGATTAACATAATTTAAATAAATACTGTATTAAATCATGACTACTGTAGACCTGAATAACCTGCTTGATTTCTTTGATTCAAAATGAAATAAACATCTTTGCAAATATTTTACTGTGCCAGAAAATCAATTTAAAATCCCAGTTTTGTGAGAAAAAATAGTGTTAAAACAAGGTAAAACTGAGTATTCATTATTGGTGTTAACAATCTCAAGGACAATGTACATCAGACATGAACTGCATCAGCTGATAAAATTTAAATGTCAATAAACCTTTTACTGTTAACACCAGTGTACCTGTATCCATATAACAACACAATCACATTACAGATTCAATACCAAGAAAATAAAAAAAAATAGCTATATAAATAACAGTCTGTGCCAAAAACTTGTTGACTAACTAGCATTTTTTCTAGACTGGGGTATTTGTCACCGACTGAAATAACCTATTATAAATACAGTATTTGTGTAATGTTATTTAACATAGTTCTTCCAATTCTAGTTTGGTAGTGTTTCTATAACCTGACTATGAAACCTCTTGAAAAACTAGTGTTTCTATAACCTGACTATGAAACCTCTTGAAAAACTAGTGTTTCTATAACCTGACTATGAAACCTCTTGAAAAACTAGTGTTTCTATTACCTGACTATGAAACCTCTTGAAAAACTAGTGTTTCTATTACCTGACTATGAAACCTCTTGAAAAACTAGTGTTTCTATAACCTGACTATGAAACCTCTTGAAAAACTAGTGTTTCTATTACCTGACTATGAAACCTCTTGAAAAACTAGTGTTTCTATAACCTGACTATGAAACCTCTTGAAAAACTAGTGTTTCTATAACCTGACTATGAAACCTCTTGAAAAACTAGTGTTTCTATTACCTGACTATGAAACCTCTTGAAAAACTAGTGTTTCTATTACCTGACTATGAAACCTCTTGAAAAACTAGTGTTTCTATTACCTGACTATGAAACCTCTTGAAAAACTAAGTTGTGGAATTCACATGGAATATTAAAATGATATCAAATACACAGATTAAATATATTAATAAATAAAATTGCTGAAAAATAGTTGAAAGAAAAACAACAAAGACAATAAAAAACAAAAATTAAAATAAAGAGATCCAGAGAAAGCTATATAACATTCATGAACTTTGTTCAATGTTGTCTTAATGTATGGGTACGCTGGAAAGTTGCCTAGGGGCCCCCCCATGCTATTCTATATATGTTGTGTACAGCATGGGTACACTGAAAAGTTGCCCAGGGGCCCCTCATGCTATTCTATGTATGTTGTGTACAGCATGGGTACGCTGGAAAGTTGCCCAGGGGCCCCATGCTATTCTATGTATGTTGTGTACAGCATGGGTACGCTGGAAAGTTGCCCAGGGGCCCCATGCTATTCTATGTATGTTGTGTACAGCATGGGGACACTGGAAAGTTGCACAGGGGCCCCCCATGCTATTCTATGTATGTTGTGTACAGCATGGGTATGCTGGAAAGTTGTCCAGGGGCCCCTCATGCTATTTTATGTATGTTGTGTACAGCATGGGTATGCTGGAAAGTTGCCCAGGGGCCCCTCATGCTATTCTATGTATGTTGTGTACAGCATGGGTACGCTGGAAAGTTGCCCAGGGGCCCCCCATGCTATTCTATGTATGTTGTGTACAGCATGTTTTTTTAATGTTTAAACACTGATTTTGTTGGAAGTACCCATCCAATAAATATATGTTAAATTCTACATGAGAGTATACATTTTCGATTGGTCTTCTGATATAGAGAAGCATCCAATGAAATATGATATTTACTTGTCACAAAAAATAAGAATTGGATCTTTGGGGCATTACTAAGATTGGCATAATGTTGTTGTTTTCATATGAAAGTTTTGTATATTGTACATGAACATGAATTTTATTGTCAACTACAGTTAAACCAGCTTTAGCCTTTTAACCTCTCTTATGCAATAACTTGTATTATGTGACCATGATTTCAATTTCCCATCACAGTGTATTTTATATTAATTAAACCTGTATTTAGCAACCATCTGTCTTATGTGACCCTATTTAAATGTTCCCTTGGAAGGTCATATAAGCCATGTTTTACTGTGTATGTAAATCACATAATTATTCCTTAAGTGGGTTATTTTCTATTAACTCAAAGCCTTCTTCCTCTGGTAGTTGTATAACGAGCCTTTAATATTTTCACATACTGTACCCACTGATTATGTGTGTATTATATTATTTGTATTAGAGAATATGAACCATACTTATCTAATAACATACAGGTTATCTGTCAGAACCTTTATGATCATATTCTCATTAAAAGTCAAATCACAGGTATACATAAATTCTTCAATACCTCAATAGGTGAGCCGGATGTTAAACCTCATACTACTACTACATAAATTCTTTGTCAATTTGGACTGACAATGGTTTTACATAATTTGACAGTTTTCTTTGATCAATAAACCACTAAATTTTGATCTTTATATGTTAAAGTCTGATATAATGTGTAACTCAATCAGACCAGAATACCTATGGAATTGTGATGGAACATCTCTATTATAAATCCCTATTCTAACATTAGGAGCCCAAATGACACTATTTCATGGGAGGAGGGGGTCAGTGACAGGCACATACAGATCAAGGTGAATTAATTTATGATGATGGTCCATCAAATCAATATAATAATGTTGTTTGATAAAACAATCATATATTTCTCTATAACACCATTCCAAAATTTCACACGAAGATTTTTACTCTGTAAATTATATAGGGTACCTAGTTAATAACATGACAGATTGCTATGGACAGACAATACCATTTTTCAAAGATTCACTTTCGTTTTGGTAGCTGTTTATCAATAGAAGCTATTGCAGAATGACAAGTTTATTAATGTTTCTGTTTTCTACCTGTTGGACAAGCATTATTATTACCGGTATCATCCCAGTTATCACAGAAATGCACCATATACAAATTGTAGTACAATGTTAAAACATATATCTTTTATCTACAATATACAATAAATAATCTTAACATTTGAGTTCTAAAATATCCCTCTATTTTCACGTTTTATACCTACATTGCACTTTTTGGGGGTTTCCTGACTAGAAACAGTACTCTTAAGTATCTGACATTTTGACAGATAATTCTGTTTCGTTTGTTCTATCATCTGAAAAATGTTCCTGTACAATCTGTGCCAGCTTTGTAAGTTGATCTGTGGCAGAAACCGACTTAACCTGAACCATCGATTTCATATCTACTTTTGCTTTACTTATTTCCACATCAGCTTCTGATGTTGACTTAAAGTTTGGCTTGGAGTCCATTTTCTTGAAATCTGTTGTTTTATCTTCTTGACACTCAGTGTTCATGTTCTGTTCAGTACTAGTACTGGATGTATCGCTAGGATTTATTAAATGCTCTGCGGGAGGAACTAATTTTAATGAATCCAAATTTGGTGCCATTGATTCGCTGTCTTGAGAAAATAAAGTCAAAGCAGGAGCTTCTGCTGGTCTGAGAGTCTTTGGTGATTGGCTCTCTTTACTTCTTGAATGTATTTTATGACATTCTTCTTCAGATGATCCTGAAAAAGGTTGTGAGTGGTTAATTTCAGATATGGGTTCACTTTTACTATGACCCCTGCTTTTCGGTGTGGAACTTCGATCTCGTTTGTTTCCTTCTACCATTGAAGTTGACCTGCTTCTATTTGAGTTCAGACCTTCGTCACGTTTTGGACTGTGAGAGTGACTTCTATTATGAGAGTTGGACGCAACGTTATGCAAATGTACATTCGAAAGCTTCTTAGATGAATGTTTCTTCTTTCGTTTGGATAAATCTTCCATTTGAATTTCTTGCTTTGCCATATCAACTGGTGACGTTGTGTGACGATTGGATATGCTATTCCCTGTTTGTTGATTAAATGTCTGGTAGGCAAATGCTTCGTCTGCCACTTCGACATTTTCAACTGATTCGTTGTCTGTTTTAACACTACTCGATGATTTAGATGGAGTAAGGTCGATTTGTTGTGACCTTGATGATGGAGGATTTGTAGGATTGCTTTGTTGTTGAGATACCATGGGTGTGGATATACATCTTATTGGGTGGCTTCTCCCTGTAAATTAAATATAAAATTGATCAGTATATTTGTTTATCAACTACCCCAAAATAACACAATAATACAGAAGGCACTTGTCTCTATCATAGTATCTTTCACCAAATACTGACCCCCTTCAACAAGTTCAAGATGACATGTATGTCAGAAATTGCATATGATAATTGCAAAAAAAAAATGTTATAAACTATTTACAGGTTTGATAAATTAGTATTTGATGAAGGAGACTGCAGCATTCTGTATCTGTAGACGAATTTCTGCCAATCAAGGCACACCTCAATAAAAGAGGAAGGTTAATCCACCACTATAATAAATACCACGCGTAATATATATATATAAAAGTCACTATCTAGGATACATAAAAGTCACTATCACCACAGTATAAAACACATAATAAGTCAATTCACCACCATAATATATAGCGACGCGTATAATAAATATTTATAAAAGTTCCTATCACAGTCACATAAAACGACTCATAAAATATGTATATACACTGGTTGTTATAGATATAGCAGATAGATAATCTAAACTCTAAAAAATTAGAAGAAGTAGGATCTTATCTAAAATCTAAAAAATTAGAAGAAGTAGGATCTTATCTAAAATCTAAAAGATTAGAAAAAGTAGGATCTTATCTAAAATCTAAAAGATTTGAAAAAGAAGGATCTTATCTAAAATCTAAAAGATTTGAATAAAAGAAGGATCTTATCTAAAATCTAAAAGATTTGATAAAGTGGGATTTTGCAGTCCATGTGCACACTCTCCAGGATGGTTACTAAATAAGCATCCATTAGGAAATCATATACCGGGTTGATCACCTATTAATAGCTTCATTATATGTTAATATATCAGTTCTTTTTTCCATTCTCCTTTTTCTTATTCTCCATCAAGCCTAAGAGTTCGTATCGTTTGTTATGAATTTTGTATAATAATTGTCTACATAAAGGTTCCAGCACTTCTCCAATGGTATCCAGAGACTTCTTATGGGTTCTGTCATACTTATTGACATAAATAAACGGATTTATAATAAGTTTTAGTATATCTATTGGCTGACTTGCCTTGATTTTTGCCAATACTTCACTACCTACGTCTATTATCCTCTTGATTAATGGCTCCCTAATATCCTGCAATGCCTCACAGCATAATACAAAATGTTGTAAGGTTTCGTCTGCATTTCTACATTGAATGTTTCAACCAAGCGACTCAAAACTACAGGACGATTCTAGTCAAATATCCTACATATACATTCCAGTATCCACACAAATATACAGAACTAGTGTGGATGGTAAAGATATGTGGATCGATACAGGTGCATGTGCACCATGACAATAACAAGAAACTATGTCATGTTAAAACGTAACATGGGTTTAGGGTAATGGTGTTTAACGCCATACAGGTGCATGTGCACCATGACAATAACAAGAAACTATGTCATGTTAAAACGTAACATGGGTTTAGGGTAATGGTGTTTAACGCCACTTTCAACAATAATATTTCAGTTATATCGTGGCGGTCAGTTTTATTGGTGGAGGAAACCAGAGTACCCGGAGAAAGCCACTGAGCTACCGCAAGACACTGACAAACTTTATCACATAATGTTGCATCGAGTGCACCTCGCCATGCTCGGGATTCGAACTTACAACGTAAAACGTAACAGATAGAGAATATTTTAACATATTCTCAAGAACAATGACTTCTGAAATTATACCAACTGTTGTATTGCTATAACAGGTTGTCACAATGTGAAATATTAAAAATGACAATTATTAAGAAACTATCAATAAAAACGTAGACATCTTATTTAGTGTGATCTATGTACGGCATCACTCCCCAGGTCAATCAATTCTAAATTTCTAGAAAAATAACACTGAAGAAGAAGAATTCATGATATTTATATTATTCATTGTCACATAGGATTTGTTTGTTTATTTGATGGTGTTTAACTTCACTTTCAACAATATTTCAGCTATATCGTGGCGGTCAGTTTTATTGGAAGAAACCGGAGAAAACCACCGACCTGTCGCAAGTCACTGACAAACTTTATCACATAATGTTGTGCACCTCGTCCTGATCGAGATTCGAACTCACAACATCAGTGGTGATGGGCACTGATTGCATAGATAGTTGTTACTCCAACTACCATACGATCATGGCCACACGTTGGTCCGGTCACACTATTCTCTTCAAACGGGATTTCTTTTCCCAAAGGAATTCAACGAAAAAAACTGCAGTCATACAACTAGAGAACAATACCCAAAAGCTCAACAGATATACCACATCATCGTCATGTTGCAAGACTACTTTGTCATTACAGAACTGTGAATGTCTTGTACATGTAGGTGGGACAAATGTACCATTCTAATATGACGTCCTTTAATTTGGATTACTCCCATGTAAAACCACAATATTAAATTGTTTAAATCTCTTTTTCTTAAATATTTATTGAAACTGATTTTTGTTCTGTTGCATTAACAGAACGTAAATTAAAGTTTTGTGAATGATTGTTGCTTAACGCCAAATGAGCAATTTTTCAGCTACAATGTATATGTCATGGCGATATCAAGATACATTCTATGAGATGATGATAATGTGAGTTGATGCCGTTTGACGGCCCTTCACAGTATTCCAGTAAATGTAAATGTAATGTCCGCTTTGTACTAGACCAACGCCCTTAGTTGGATGTACATGTATATAGTGCTAGCTCACTGAAAAAAATCAATCAACGGTTAGACATGTCGCTCCACTTGGTCACATTACACTGACTCCGAGCCAACCAGTCTTTGTTCTTACTCGTTTATGCTGCGTGCGCAGCCATGAAACAACAAATACCAATTTTAAAGTTCTTTTGTTTGACCCGAACTCACGATCTACCGGACATGATGCGACCACGCCAACCATTACAACACCGATGTGATCGTTTCCAGTTGTAATTTTCAGGAATATGTGTCGTTGATACGATGTCCTTCGTTGATATAGAAACTCTCGAAAGGCATACCGGAGAACGTATAATTATAATATACACAGATAGTGGACAAAAGTATTCGGACACTTCTAATTTTTCCTATATATTTCACATAAAGCAAAAGTTTTTCAAAATATTATCTTTAAGTCAATTAATGTCCGATTTTGATAATTATTTTATCAACAAAAGCAGAAAGATGGGTAGTTTATTGTAGTAATTTTGAAATAACGTTTTGAAGCATGTTTTTCAAACCTCCATGATTTAAACACAGATTCGAACACTTTGTCTACAAACACAGTATGGGTACCTGTGCGACGCAACTAACGTGTTTACGTAAAGTTTGTGGGCACGTTACCGTTTCCGATCATCGACTGTCAAAAACGGAAGGGTTCAATGTAAGTTTTTATGTTTATATGTGGTAGTAAACTTTGCTAATGAAAACAAAAAATTAGAGACACCCGCTGATATAATACCTTTATATGCCAGGAAAATTTAAAACATATCTGTTGAACGGAAATATCCTTTTTTACACTTAAACTTGATTTTGCGTAAACATTGACATCATTGTTTTCTCGCTGAATTCAGCAAGGACGACCCTGATTTTTTCAAAGAAGCTTCTTGTACAACCAATTATCACCACACAAAGTCATGTCTCGTTCCAATTTACATTTTTTGTATAAATATAATCTTGTCATTTCCAATGACTGTGGGCATCTAAATGGGTAAAATGTGTTCGTATTAGTATTCCTAGCCCACAGTGTAACATTAAAATGCCCACAGTCATTGTAAATGACAAGATTATAATTATACAAAAAATGTAAATTGGAACGAGACATGACTTTGTGTGGTGATAATTGGTTGTAGGAAGAAGCTTCTTTGAAAAAATCAGGGTCGTCTTTGCTGAATTCAGCGAGAAAACAATGATGTCAATGTTTAAGCAACATCAAAATCAAGTTTAAGTGTAAAAAAAGGATATTTCCGTTCAACAGATATGTTTTAAATATTCCTGGCGTATAAAGGTATTATATTAGATAAATTGCTCATAATCGCTTATGGGGGGCATTGCCCCCCCCCCCCCCCCCAACGGGGCTTTGCCCCTGTACCCCACTAGGGGCTTCAGGCAGCCCCAGACCCCTGCCTCGGTAGAATAACATAGTAAGCTACGCCCCTGGATGATCGGAAACGGTAACGTGCCCACAAACTTTACGTAAACACGTCAGTTGCGTCGCACAGGTACCCATACTGTGACAAAGGTACTATCATTGCATTGTGTTTTGAAAGAAATTAATTCAGTTGTGTGTTTAACTTGTGTAATAATCTCAAAATGCTTATCATAGAAAATTATTTTGAAATTATAGAGTAAAACTACATTTAATTCTGTTGTTATTGTTATAAAAATTATCAAAATCAGACTAGAATTGACTGCAGGATAATTTTTTGAAATTTTTTGTTTTATATGAAATATATAGGGAATATTGGAAGTGTCTGAATACTTTTGTCCACTGTCTGTAGGTAATACTTCAATTGTGTATACGATTGATTTGCAACGAGATACATTCAATAATAAGACTTCAATACAAACTACCGCATCCATATAACAAGCCTATTCAATGAATACCATGATTAATACACTCTTCAAAAAGGCAAATCATATTAAGGTTATTACCATAATGTCTGTGCGTTTTGTATTGTTTGTTTTATTGACGTTGGAGATCAAATTATCAAGAGGGAGGAGTTGGGATCCCATTAACCAGCTTAACCCCGTCAGGACCTGGATTTCCATTGTCATATGTATGTCGTGGTCTTTTATTTATGTTCAGCGAGTTAAAACGAGAGGTGACTGTCCGTTTTATTGATATTGGTAGAATTATTGACCATCATGCACGGTTTAAAACTTTCTTTACATAAAAGTTCAAACTTGTAAGAAATAGAAAATTTCTTTTTACAAATATTCTGAAAAGTACTTCTTTGTTCATTAGTATGGTGTAGGAGTCCTATAGAGCTCATGTTTACTTGTTATTATGTATCTACGTGACGATTCTTCAGTAAAATTTACTCTATAATGTCATACACGGGTAAGTAGGCCCATGTTAGTGTATAGAAAGATTCGCTATCCCATCCAATATTCGTCATTATTTGGTGTTATCCGATATTAAAATCATTGTTATGTGACTTGATTTAAAGTTTTCCTAGAACTTATTTATACTTGATATAAATAACTCGTATATATAGCGTTCCACGAATTTGCAGTAATCAAAGCAAACACACGTTTTGTCATAGCCAACCAATGGCGTCTTCTACCTGATATCAGTGCGTCTGCGCAGCATTGTTTTCTGTGACATGATCTATTATTAGCCAGCTATCTATGTATATATTTATTGCTCCCTCCTGACAACCGAGATATGGATATTGGAATGTTTTTTAAAATCCAAATTATAAGCTATTTACAAAGTCTATATGTTAATGACACATATAAATAAACCAATGGCAAGACATTGTATGCCAAGATATTCAACTACGAAAAAAAGCTCAAGCGATAATTTTAAAACAAAAAAATAATAAAATTCGGACAAATGAAAGTTTCGCAAATCTATTCACACTTGCGAAGAAACAATATACAATTACTGCCTTCATATGATGTTAACATAAAAATTTAACCCAATTTGACGACTAATTAATGTAGTAATTTAATTATTGTTCCATAACTCTGGAACAATAAAAGTCAGAAACTTAAAATTTAAACTCTTACAAATTAGTTAAACCAGTAATCAAAATCTTAACACAATGCACAGAAATCAAGAAAAACATAATTTTATGAATAATTAAGAGGTAGGAACGACATTTGTCCATACCTCAAAATAAAATTTCAGTCAAATCGGATATCAGAAACTGTATAGTATGCAATTTATCGGAAATCTCAAAATTAAGTCGGGTACATAATAACCTAACTGGATATGTATAAAATCAATCTAAATATTACTCAAAATATTACTTAAAACGAATATCTGACATGCTGGAAAACCGAAGGGTTGTATAATCAACCATGGTGGCTATTTTGGATAATTGACGGGATCTGGAAGAGTGCTGGAGCTGCTAAAACGGTTCTGATTGTCCATTATCTTTTAACATGGTCTAGCTGTCCATCATAAGCGCCATATCCGACCTTTCTGTACTGATAACGTAGTTTCGTGCTCGGAAGTTTTTTTTTCACCACAAGGCCTGGCAGCCAACGTTTTTGAGATAATGCGACAAAAAATCTGACAGATAGAACCAAGATCTTTTACCACCAAAAGGAGTTGTTGATATTGTCAAATAATATTGTTGTGACAAATTTTTCAGTTATATCATTACCACAGGGGCTAGGTGCGTCCGAAAAAGAAAAAAAAATACTATATAATACTACAAGGGGGCGAACTCGCATGCTTCCATTTTTTTAAGTCGTCGTGTTAAATTGATCGTAACTTCGGAACGCCTTAATATTTTCAAAAAATGTTTCCACCAGTCGAAAGTCAAGCAATTTTCCTTTCCAAAGAGACCCTAATTGTTAGTGTAGGCCTCCGAACTGCTGAGGTATCATACACGAACCAAAAAAAAACGGCGTGAAAATCCGAAGTCATACAAACGCTGGGATGACCACTTCCCATCTGTGTACAGACTTTCCCATGCGTAAACGAGTCATTTTGACTAGCTAAATACTTTCATCCATTCAAATTATGATAACATTTCTTACCTTGGGGGCCCGGTAGGTATATTTAAATGTGGCAGTCGTAAAGAGAATGATCTCGGGAGTGTAACGATTTTTATAATTGGGTCAGCGAGAGGATCACAAATAAGCCAAAAATATTGAGGTGAAGTGGGGAAGGGGAAAAGGGCAGATGTTTACCTTGAAGTAAGGAAGAGGAGGGGGCATATATTTTTTTAATGAAACAAGTGCCTGTGCCTTATGGTCCTTGGCCAGTTTTCTAAGAAAGAAAACTGGCCAAGGACCATAAGGGCTACGGTTTCGCAGTTAACATGTAATATGCCCAGAAACTAAAATATAACAGGAAATGTGTACCTAAATCAATTGACATGTGTTGGTGGCATGTAATACAATTAACAATTAACAATCTAGTTATTGTTTTCATATATTCACTTGGACACAGATCTTGCAGTTTAATGTTCAATTTTTTGAATAAAAGTGTTCTAACATTAGCAAATTTAGTGCAATGAATAAGAAAGTGTTGTTCATCTTCTATTTGATTGCATTGAGAGCATAATCTATTTTCTCTTTTTATTTTCGGTCTAAAATATCTACCCTTTTCAATTAAAAGGCTACGAGAACTTAATCTTAATTTGGTTAGTTCTCTAGTAATATTTACTGGAAGTTTTAATGAAAGATAATCTTGTAAAATAAAATCTTTTGGATATATATTTGCAAAGAAAAATAGTTTATTATCATGTTCTTGCGTAGATAAATGTTGTAGTTTATTTAAAATGACCTTAGAATGTTGGTCAGTTAACAACTGATTTATTTTATTAATGCCAAAATCTAAACTAGTTAAATTCAAATTTTGTAGAGAGTTGTGAATAATGTTGGTGATATATAATGTATGTTGTTCTTACAAAAATACGCAATATGGAGCAAAGTGGAAAGCCGGAGAGAAGAGTTCCGAAGTCAATTCACGCGGGTCAAGGGCGACAATTCGCGCCATTATTATATTATCGTTCTGTCGACAAACACACCGCAAATTACTAATATTTATATATCCCTGTTGAAAAAATATAACAATTGTTTAATTTTCAATAAATAAATACTTCTTGAAAACGACCTGCCTACTTTGTATTGTTTACATACGATATTTTGTCTTATTATTGACAGAAGTCAAACGACCTGCCTACTTTGTATTGTTTACATACGATATTTTGTCTTATTATTGACAGAAGTCGGGTTCGTGTTTTTGTTTTCACAAAGAATTTCCCATCATTCGTAGCGGTATTTACAAATTTAGATCTGAAACATGACTGCTATTTTAACATTGCCTGAGCCTTTCTCGGTGACATGTCGTTGAAATTAGAGTGAATAAGCAGTTGTATTGACTTGTAGACAGCCATACACCACACAAAAATGTTCGTTAAGTAAGGTTGATTGATTGATTGATTGGTGTTTAACGTCCAGCGAGCAATTTTTCAGCTATATTCAGGACGAGAACATTTAACAATTTAAACGCCACGGGACTCGAAACAAGGAAAGATGGTGGGTAGGGACGGGTAATTTTGCCAGTGCAACAGGTCTCTTATGGACCACTCATCATGGGCTGTTACACTGGATTCTTTAACGTGCGGAGAGGGTGGCAATCTCTCAACACGGGACCTCGGTTTTATTTACGTCTCATCCGCAGGACGTGTTGGTTGTGAATTTCTACATCCCGCACAACCGACGGACGCCCCTTCAAGCCCATACCTGTTAACCTCTGGGAACTGCTAGGGGGGAGATCTCCCCCCTACCAACTCTTCTAATGGGGAGATTTTGTGCGTCGCCTTTAAACGCACAAAATTGTACCTTGTAGTTGCATACATGTAAATTTTTGGCTGGAGATTTGGTCTCATAACTGGAGATTTTTTATCGACGTATTTGATGCATGTTTTTATTGTTAATTGATGTTTTCTTTTTGTTTGTTTCAGTATTGAACCAACTGCATCCCATTTCAATATATATTGTTTACATTTCTGTCTTATTATTAGTGTTTCATATGATGAATGAAGGATAAAAACTGTATTTATAATTTATTCATAATCATTCATAATCATAAGGTTATAACAATGAAGACAGAATGCTCTGAACAATAAAGTCATAGAGCACTAAAATTAAAATGTCACTTTGCTGCTGGTGCGTTGGGTGATAGCATACGTTTTGTCATTTTTGTGGTTTATCAATTCCATCCTGGAACTTAGTCCTTAAATAATACTTTGATCCCAAACAAGCCATAACAACTCAATCCGAGATGAATTCATTGCACGTTTGATCGAAACAAGAAGTTTTCCTCGGCATCAAAGGTTGTCAGACTCCTGTTTGCACAACGGTTTATAACTTGATACCAGGGTATCCCTCCACACCAAAGGTTGTGTGAGCAGTGCGACTCGGGAGAGGTAGAAGATGAAATTCATTTTCTACTTTGCTGCAGCAAATTTAGAGAGGAGCGACAACAGCTGTTCAAAACAATATCTCAATCGTGTAACAATTTTCTACAATTAAATCCTCGAGAAAAATTTTACTGGTTTATGACCTGTGAAGCTGTATCAGTTTTGAAAGAGTTGTGTCACTTTATTTATAAATACTGCAGATAATTTAAATAACTGAATAACACTGCTTCAATTTTATTAACAAAATCTACATATTAATGTCTAAAATATATTATTGTTTGTCTGCACTAGACACGAGGAGGAATGCTCATTGCTAATCTTAGTAGATGCAATACATTTCCTGAAGCACTGTCCCTTGGTGTCTGTTGCAGATAAACGATACATCTATTTATTCCCATTTTAGTTTATTACTTGAACTGCTTGCTTTCCTGGATCAGACACGGGGAGAATCGAAATGCGATTCTTAAGCACCGTCCCCTGGTGTCTCCTCCAGCTAAGTAATCACAGTCCTTTCATCAAACACATGATGTTTTACTACTTGAACCGCTTGCTTTGCTGGATCAGACACGGGGAGAATCAAAACACAATTCTTAAGCATCGTCCCCTGGTGTCTCCTCCAGCTAAGTAATCGCATACATGTAGTCCATTCTTCAACCATATGATACACTGCAACTATACATTACTCATTGCCTCTCCTCGGGTCGTCCTGCCGAACACGGCCTATTTATTTATTTATTTATATATTTTTTGTAACATATATCATTTAAATAGTTAAAATTGTCTTGTTTAAAAACATATATCTCCATTCTGTATTGTTGTAACTGTTGATATAATTATGAATGTATATTTGTTATTGCCCCTTGAGGGACCCTAATTGGAATAAAAATATTGTATTGTATTGTATTGTATAACTATTTTTAATTGCCGCTATCACACTTCTAATCATTTAAGCGTGTGCCACAAACCCACTTCCTTATCCCCAATTAACTGTCAGTCAGTGGATAATTGTTGTATAATCATCAACACCTTAATTAATCTCCATGACCCAATTTACCTGTAAAGGTGTCAAACAGATCAATAACCGGATATCATTTAAACACCTTTACCATTCGTATCTCTCGGCGTTTTTCATCAGCGCGGGAGTTCCAAATGGGGAATTTCCACAAATATTGATCGCAAAATGTAGGTCAAGATTTTATTGTACTTGATTTTTTTGTTGGGGGGAGGAAATGGTGTGTGCGGAAGATTAATGTCTCCCGCACATGAGACCCAGTCCACGCGGGAGATAAGGCTCTTACGCGGGAGACTCCCGCAAAAAGGGGGAGGGTTAACAGGTATGCAAGCCGAAGAAGCTCTCGGTCCCATTTCTATACCCCGGGGTTCCCGCGGGGTTGACCCCTTTTAAAGGACTAGTGCCTCTAGGGCGGAGAAACCCGGTGCCTATTCTACCCCCGCACACCCTCTATGAGGGGGACGTTAAGTAAGGAATAACCAAAATTCCGGTGTATACCATCTTTGGAGGGGAAAAAAGGGGGGGTATCAAAATTCTTCCCATCAAATCTTGTACAGCCATCCTGTGGAATACATGTAACTATTGTAGATTATTTGTTCTTATATCTAACAGCGATTGGCATTATCTTTTAAAAGTGAGAGTTGCATTTTTTTCTCTTTTTATATGTAAAAATTTAAATGTTGAAAATTGATTACTTCAGACTCGGAGAAACTTTTGAGTTTGAATGGTCTCTATATATTCTGATAAATATTGCCAATAGCAATTTATCGGAAATCTCAAAATTAAGTCGGGTACATAATAACCTAACTGGATATGTATAAAATCAATCTAAATATTACTCAAAATATTACTTAAAACGAATATCTGACATGCTGGAAAACCGAAGGGTTGTATAATCAACCATGGTGGCTATTTTGGATAATTGACGGGATCTGGAAGAGTGCTGGAGCTGCTAAAACGGTTCTGATTGTCCATTATCTTTTAACATGGTCTAGCTGTCCATCATAAGCGCCACATCCGACCTTTCTGTACTGATAACGTAGTCTCGTGCTCGGAAGTTTTTTTTTCACCACAAGGCCTGGCAGCCAACGTTTTTGAGATAATGCGACAAAAAAAATCTGACAGATAGAACCAAGATCTTTTACCACCAAAAGGAGTTGTTGATATTGTCAAATAATATTGTTGTGACAAATTTTTCAGTTATATCATGACGAGAACAAGCAACATTTCGATGATGTAATGACGATGTCCGCTTTGTACTAGACCAACACGCTTAATTGTGATATTTTTTCAACACGTTGCTAACTCATCGAAACAAGGATCAGCGGGTAGACATGTCGCTCCACTCCTACACATTATTCTAATTATTAACCAGTCTTTGCTCATACTTCTTATTGCAGCATGTTTAGCGGAGAAGCAACAAGTTCCAATTTTATAAATATTTGCTTGACCCAACCGGGGTTCGAACCTATGATATACTTTGCAACAATTTGGTATTTCTGCTTCAAAAACCTTTGAATTATTTGGCTTTGCAATGTTTTGACCTTGAGCGTACCAGGTGAAGGTTATTCCAGAAACGCCACTAAATTAGATATTTACGTTATTTTTCAAAACATTTGATCAAAGAAAACTTGCATGAAAACCACAAAAACACCATTTTAAAATAAATTAAGGTGTATATAACTTTGGAAGGAATACAAGGAATAAAAAGCAAAATAAAGTTTGACCTGTTTAAGGTGGTCAAACCCATTGTGCAAAATATTCAAACGTTTGACATAAATTTGAAATTTTTCACTCATATAATTTAAGGGCATAAATCTGGAACCATCAGAGGAATAAAAAAAAAACAAAAAAAACCCTCCAACAAATTCGAACTTGACCTGTGTATTCGACCAAGGGAAGCTCCAGTTAGAGCACAGTAACCAAAACGAGACGGAAAGGAAAGACCGATACATAAGGGTAACATATTCGACTTTCCAAGGGAGCATAAAATAACCTTTGGAATCCCCACTTCGTCTGTGAATTAGGCAAGTAGTATGCTGAACAAAGATAAATCCATAATCCGTGCAGTAACGCCAAGGCTAAAGCTCAAATCTTCCCACATTGCATATTTATATGTCTTGTTCCTATTGAGTATGAGGGCCCGGTGACTCAATGAGTTAGGTAGTTAGATTACCTAACAACTCATACAAGCCTATCACCAATACGGCGTGGGTTCGCGCCCTGCTTTGTAAATTACAAAAAGGGTGCACTCGACTCGCAGCCGCAAGTGATAACGTTTATCAGTTGCTTGTCCATGGTCGGTGGTTCTCTCCGGCTTCTTCCACCACTAAAAACTGATCGCCATGATATAGCTGAAATATTGCTGAAAGTGGCGTTACACACAATAAATCAAATAAAATCCTATTGATTATGCATATATAATTACATTTTAATTGTGTTATATCGTGGCGGTCAGTATTATTGGTGGGGGAAACTGGAGTACCCGGATAAAACATCCAACCCTGCCACAAGTCCCTGACAAAATTATCACATATTGTTGTATCGAGTACACCTTGCCATGAACGGGGTTCGAACTACGTTAGTGGTGATTTGCACAGGTGGTTGTAAATCCAACTACATGTACCATACGATCACGGCCATGACGACCCCCATTTAAATTGTATTCTTTTACTTTCCTTTGAATAGTACAAGCTAATCAATAAGAATAAATATTCTGAGAATTTGATCATGAAAACATTTAGCGAATACAATAAAGTAGTTTCCAAGAAAACTTATACAGACTCCACGTGCAATCACGCCTTGTGTTCAAAAAAGATTTAAATGTCGGGTATTTATTTTAGATTCATTGATCAATTATATTCACCTGCAGTATCTGACAACCTTTGCCATTATTTTGAGATATAAGATGTTTGTTTAGTGCAGTACATTAATTTCATACTTCAAACAAAATTCATATAAAAAAATCAATTGCCATATTCAATCGTTTGTTTATTTCACTCACATTTTCTGAAATGACAATTTGTCCTTTTCAAAGAATACAATAACCAGAAGCTCACGTAATCATGGATCGCCCACCTTATTTCTTTAACTCGTGACAATCATAGCTTTAATACAGTGTGTCTATAAGAGAGTGCACATAGTACCCGGGCCATGGTGCCAACATAGTGGAAATTTCCTGGGCTCTTTGACAATCTTTGCATATATTGTGTGAAGACCATCGTCGTTACCCGTAAAGCCCCTGTTACACGGTAAAGCAAGTATCATGATACTTGTATCATAAACCAAAAAATACAATGTAAACAGTGCTATTACTCTGTATTATCACGGCTAGTAATCGGCACAAGCAGAACAGTTGGTTCTGCAAAGAAATTCGTGAGGATAACTTCCGGTTTTGGTGGAGGAGAGTTCACGAAGACGCTTCGCAAGGTATGTACATGTCAAAAATTGAAATTTGCTTTTTTACTGCTCGAATATTGCAAAATCAGAGAATGCTATGCTGTGGCGAAATGCTTTCACGATTAGAAACATGTATAGTTTATTGTTGTATATGAAGTGTAACTCTCGCAAAATCAATCGTCCCACGGAAAACATGACGAAAATTGTGACACTCTTACATTTCTAAGTTGTTCTTGACAAAGATGCAAGTTAAATTTTCAATATTTTTTTCATCGTGGGAGTCTAAATGTAATCGGGGATAAATTCCGATTCGTCAGAAGTAAATTGAAGTCTAGATAAATCTACAAACTGTCAATTTTCTCGTTTTCCTGCTTGAGGAGATCGGTTCTGATAGAGCACATTGCGAATGCATGAGGAGATTTGCTAGTTTTGTTAATTGTTTTCTGCAAAATTGATCAATTGACACTTTTAAACATAAAACTGATAAATACTCTGTCCACTTTCAGGAGATGTCAGGATTAAAGGGGACTCTTTACAAAAAAAACCATTTCGATATAGATTGCCTGTATCACCGCCAAGGAAACGAACAAAAATAAGTAGCAGTACACAAAATTTAAAATCCCCATCAATAAGGACACCAAGTTTATTAAAAAAATCTCTTTCAATTTCAAAATATCTATATCCTTTCAAACGGGTTTCCACACCTATTCGGCGCAACCTTTTTACTAAAGATGACGGAAACTTCACCGCAGATCTACAAAATGTTTCCTTGGTGAGTCTTGATGAAAGTATAGGCAAGACTGAAGCTAACCCGAAGGAAGAAGCTTCAGTAGTTGAAGTTTTTCAAGATGTTCTTGACAAACTTTCTGATGTTGGGAAAAAGGACAAGCTATTGAAATTCTTTAAATTAGTACAAGATGGAAAATTCCCTTTGCATAACATTGCATTTGAGTTGTTTTTGGACATTGTAGAATGGCTTGACAAAGATGAATCACGTCAAAATGAGATATTCGCCATCAACTCTCCAATTTTTTTGGTTAGGGAGAAAGTTATTTGGTGGTCGATTCATTCGGTTTATGTCTGGCCCAAAAAATGAAAGTGACATTTTAACAGGATCTTCAACGCCGATTAGGTGTGGAAATCCGTTTGAAAGGATATAAATATTTTGAAATTGAAAGAGATTTTTTTAATAACCTTGGTGTCCTGATTGATGGGGATTTTAAATTGGTGTACTGCTACTTGTTTTTGTTCGTTTCCTTGGCGGTGAAACAGGCAATCTATATCGAAATGTTTTTTTGTAAAGTCTAGGTCAGTCCCCTTTTCCTCTTTCCCTTAAATTCTGGCATCTCCTGAAAGTGGACAGAGTATTTATCAGTTTTATGCTTAAAAGTGTCAATTTATCAAATTTGCAGAAGACAATTAACAAAACTAGCAAATCTCCTCATGCATTCGCAATGTGCTCTATCAGAACCGATCTCCTCAAGCAGGAAAACGAGAAAATTGACAGTTTGTAGATTTATCTAGACTTCAATTTACTTCTGACGAATCGGAATTTATCCCCGATTACATTTAGACTCCCATGATGAAAAAATATTGAAAATTTAACTTGCATCTTTGTAAAGAACAACTTAGAAATGTAAGAGTGTCACAATTTTCGTCATGTTTTTCGTGGGACGATTGATTTTGCGAGAGTTACACTTCATATACAACAATAAACTATACATGTTTCTAATCGTGAAAGCATTCCGCCACAGCATAGCATTCTCTGATTTTGCAATATTCGAGCAGTAAAAAAGCAAATTTCAATTTTTGACATGTACATACCTAGCGAAGCGTCTTCGTGAACTCTCCTCCACCAAAACCGGAAGTTATCCTCACGAATTTCTTTGCAGAACCAACTGTTCTGCTTGTGCCGATTACCAGCCGTGATTATGCAACTTTTAGAATTTGCATGATACACACTTTGCGATAGAAATTTTCTATTCTGTACAGCAAGGATCACGATACATTTTATCTCAGACCAATCAGAGATCTTGGTTTGAGGTCAGGAGGTTACAACATCATCAACAAATAAAAGCACATGGTAAATAAAACATGACTGGAAAGGGAAAAAAGTAGTGATGTTATTTCGTCAATTTGTATGCTAATGTCTTCATTGTCAGGATTCTCCATTTTGACGGGAACAGTTTGTAAACAAACTCTGCATGAAACATGCTACTTGATTTAGTGTGTAAACTGACAAGGATCATGATACAAAAAATTGCATGATACAAGTATCGCGATACTTGCTTTACCGTGTAACAGGGCCTTAAGTCGACTGACAGGGAAATCATTATACTATAGTCATGAATTATTCACCAGTCATTTTAAAACATTTTGATTAGTTCTGAAACAGTGCTTTACAGCCAATAAAAAAAAGTTTTTAAAAAGAAAATGATTTTCTTGCATACAGTTATATTAAAATGATGAGAGGAGATGGGGGGTATCGACAATGAACGTTATATCGACTAGTCAGATCATATCTTTCATAATCTGTTCAATCCGTCAAATAGGAAACTGTTGTTTTGGAAAACACTAATTACAGATCTGTTACGGAACAAACCAAAAACGACGGTTTCCATTTGAATAGACCCATGGGGTGATGAGTAGAGTATCGGAGGTGAACAGCCATGGCTTACCGACAATGTGTAAAGACTAGCATTTACCTTTTGTGTGAGCCTACATATTTTAATACATCGTAGAAATTATGATCCATAATATTATGCAATGTTTGGAAATGTAAAAGTATAATAAATATTCTTGTTTCCTTTCATCATGATATCACTGCATCACAATGACATAATGAGGTTTTACCCTATTGGAGAAGCAATGCAATGGAAGGTCGGAGACGAGTCGGTAGCTCATAACGCTTTGTTCGTTACGTCTAGTGTATCCGTAATGTATTGGTGTAGACGTTGTGCATGGTAATGGAGACGGTTTTCATTTTCAATCTGCGTATTTGTTTGAATGGTTCAAAATGACAAAGAATTGACCCATCAAAACCAAACAAAGTAGACTATTTTGTGGATTTACATCAATAAAAAATATTATAATGATCAATATCCTTTGTACCTATATTTACCGACTATAGTCGGGCAAAGCAAATAGAGGATCACCTATTTTGACCCTGTAGACCAGCAACATTTATTCCGCTTTTATGCGGCATAATCTAGATTTATGGAAATATACGAAGGAAAATATTATAATTTTGGTACGAAAAACAAGTAAACTGCATATGCTTTACGACGTCGGTTGATAAATGACGTAACCAGCGTCATTGAACGATCGAGTGGACCTTTTTTCGTCTGAGATACATGTAGATCAAACAGAAGTACAAAGTATAATTTCTGTAGAAGAGAGGCGAGTCTGAAGAATTTAAACAAAAAGGAAAGTTAACAAATTAACTGTATGCCACAGAATTGTTCAAATACAAGTAAAGAAATTGTTTATACCCTGGAATTGTAAACCTGCCCCCGAGCGGATGATATTTCTGCAATGCACAACATGACTTTCATATTGACACCTGTAACACAGATATGTACAATATATCCGGAATTTCCACGAATTTCAATGGGAATGAAATTAAATATTTTTATTTACTGTAAATGATATATTTGTGTCTCATAAGAACGCGAAATTGGTGCCTTTAAGACAACTTGTTCCACTGAAATTTGCATCTTGCCCGTACCTGTCACACTATCAAAAATGTGACGTCTTGTTCGGAATCTGTTGTTTTTCTTTTCGTCGTTCCGGTGAATAAATATAGAATTTCGTGTAAATTAGCTTATAATCTTATAGACTTTTGTAATTTCCTCACAAAAGAGGACTTCAGTTTTCGATTTTATACCTATAACGCTAAAATTAACGATATTATAGCGAATGTTATGGTGTCTCCCTAAATGTCCCACTTCCTTTTTTTTCTCTCCAATATTATGATGTGAATTTTGCCAACATGCTAAGCCATTTTGAGTGTATAAAATCACCGTGTCCCCCGTCACATTTGGGGACATGGCTTTGTGAAGGTGGGGGACACGGATCTGAATCGGCGGTTTCAGCTAAGCTGGTGTGAAATCATAAATTATAGCATTATTACAATTATTTAAAATATATGACTTATCTAGCGGAACACCAGGTTCATTTCGGGAGATGTTGATCCCATTTTACCCACGTTATTCGTCCGGTATATAGTTGAACAGTTCTGCAATGTATGACGAGGGTGGTCAAAATTGAAAATTATCACAAGTCTCTGTCAAATTTTAGCTAATTTAAGGCTCAATGCACATACTTTCAATGACATATGTTATCTAAAAAGTCGTCCGCGTTAAATGCAATCATTATTTCAAACCACCAACGCAATATAAGAAGCATACGATCGAATTGTCTCTCGCGTTAAATTGTGTCGTATGGGGGTAAAATATTTGTGACGCCAGGGTAGCGAGAATGGCCGAGTAGTTACGATTGATCGACAATATAGCAAAGCGTAATATAACGACTGGATTATTCGGGTTCGGTTCACGAAACGTGGACAATCGTAACTACTCGGTCATTCTCGCTACCCTACAAATAACCTCGTATGTAGATAGTAGAAATTCTTCTTAAATTGTTTGCCGGAAGTTAAGTTAAGTTAAGCCGCACAAAAATATAGTCCACGAAAATCCAATATGGAAGTCATACTAAGTAAAATCTAATCATACTTTTATCCATGAAAGTAATTGAAATATAGAAAATTGTCTGAAATATAACTTTATCAAACTGTCATTTAACTGACATGTGAAAAGTAGTGCGATTTATATGCCTAATGCATACGAGGTTATTTTTAGGGTAGCGAGAATGGCCGAGTAGTTACGATTGGATACGTGGAGGACGCTTACGATACAAACGATATGATGCTCATTTTTTGAAAAAAGTAGTGTTGAACTTTCGTTTTCTTCTTTTGATGATCATTTAATTAATATTTTGAGAAAAGTGAATCGATTAATTTACGCTTTTAAAATTAATTAATCAAATATCAAATATTTATAATTTCCGCTAGTACGTAAGGGAACGACCATTTAACTTGAAGGGGGGGGGGGGGGGGGGGGGTTATGGTTTTTTTCTATAAAAAAATATTCAGATTCCCAATGTTGCTGAAAAAAATATTCTGATTTTGGTGGAGGAAAAAAAAAATAATCTGATTCAGAGTTTTTGTCATATAACCTAATGTTAAATTCTGGAAAAAAAATTCTGAACGAAACAAAAAACCATAACCCTCCCCTTCAAGTTAAATGGTCGGTCCCTAAGGAATTTAACATTAGGTTATATGACAAAAACTCGGAATCATATTTTTTTTTTTTAACATCCCCCCCCCCCCTCAAGTTAAATGGTCGTTCCTTAAGCGACCTCATATAACAAAAACATGGCAGCGCCCATGTCGACCGGCATGGACTTTAGTTTCCTATAAATCGTACCGTAATACATATCAAATATCGCCATACTTATCGCTTGTGGAAAAAGTGAATCGTTATACCCCTACTTGTTCGTGTCAATATTCATATAATCTTATGTTAACATCAAATTAAATTGTATGTGTTAATCGACCCTATCTATCCCTACCTATATAGGGTCGACACATGCAATTTGATGCCAGATGTTAACATATGAGTGTATGAATATCATATGATTGTATGAATATTGACACGAACAAGTTAAAATAAGGAAAAAGAGATGATATAATAAAGAAATAAAGAAATTTTATTGAAAATAAATTTGTAAACAGAAAGTTAGAAAAAGGGGGGTGGTAAGTCCGTGCCACGAGCGCCTGTGATTACTCGCTCGATTGGTCAGTTCTAATTTTACTCAAAAGAACGCGTCTCCTAATGCAATTGTCTTAGATGACAAATAAAGATCTAATTTTAATTACATGTCGATTGGCAGATGTACACGAATAACTGGAATTGATGGTTAACAACAAATTATGCAAAAAGAAAGGTTGTTTTATTGTCACTTTCCAGGAATTTAGAATTGTGTCAAGTACTTGGAGTGTAAATTACAAAACTTCCTAGAAAATGTAATTTGGCCATATTAGTATTTAAATGAATTTTCTATACAAAACGATTCATCTCTTTTTTTTTGACAATCATTCAATTAAGAAATAATTCACGGCAGCCGTAGATTTGTGATCATGTAACCATGGGTTGGGCATTTATATTCGATTATTTTTTCCCAAGCGCTAGCGAGTGATAAAATACGAATATAAATGCCCAACCCATGATTAAATGTACACAAATCTACGGCTGCCATGAATTATTTCTTTTCTAATATGACAAATACGGTAATTTTTATGATCCTTAGAATCCGCCACACAATGGCTGTTCCGTTTAGCCCCCTTCACATATGAATACGAATATAGGTTGTTTACGTCGTCAAAATTTCACGTGGGAGATGGCCGGAATATCCGTCGGGGAAAACCGTTTTCATGGCATATTTGTGTATACATGTAAACAAAGTAATATAATGTGTATAACCTGACAGAAACGGCCTTGTAGGCAATTATGTTTTTTTTGTTTCCAATCGATAATTTGAGTGCGCAGGTGCTAAAGGTAGAAATATACCGACATATACTGGTTGACGATATATAGGCCGTCATATTAGAAATGAACATTAATCCATTTTAAGACAAATGTTTTAAACAGGCTGATCAGCTGTTGTATCTCTTACCAGTGTTTGATGCATAATATCTGTAATATAGGATCTGTACCATTATGTTGTAAATTACTTAAAAACATGACCCACTTTTGAGTAAATAGGGCATAAATATATCCATATGGCATCACACGCGCGAGTAGTTGTTGCTAAACCTTTAGCTCATTCTGGCTTAAAATGTGGTACATGTAGTTTGGTTGGTTTGGTTTATGGTGTTTAACGCCACTTTCAACAATATTTCAGTTAGTTTTGTTGGTGGAGAAAATCGGAGAAAACCACCGACCTGTCGCAAGTCACAGACACATTTTTTCATATAATGTTTTATCGAGTACACCTCGTCATGAACGGGCTTCGAATTCGACGATCACGACGGATATGTTTGGCATTCTAAAGATATTTCTATTTTTATTAAAATCCACCTGTGATGTAAATCTATTGTCAAAACTCTCCATTATTTTTAAGGAATGGAGAGTTATTGTTCTCTTTGTACTTTAGATACTATACACAGATTTTTTTTTGTTACAAGATTAATAATTAATAAAATTAATAAAGTACAATGGGTGGATTTTAAGTTGGAGATTATGTCCTCGTATCTCTCCATTCCTTAAAAACAATGGGCCTCGGCTCCATTATTTTTAAGGAATGGAGAGTTACGAGGACATTCTCCTCAGCAACTGGCCAGCATGACATCCCTGGAGGGTTTCCGACAGGCCCTGGCCAACACCACCATTGTACCATAGAACTACTCCTTCTGTTTTTAAATTGTATATACTGGACATTTTAATTGTACATGGGGGGGGGGGGGCAGTTTTATTGTGGCATATGAACAGTGTGATTATACTCAACCATGAGTTCTGCACTTACAGAAGAAGAGAAGAAGATTCTCCTATACGTAACATACATCTCCGTTGGATAGAAAGAGATTAAAGTGGAGAGACAAACCGAAGTTAAAAAAGCACAAATAAAACACAACAAAAGCACAGACGACACGAATTCCAACATAACCTGGAGCGAGATAAGATAGCTTGGAAGGGTTGGCATCTAATGCCCCCTAATTTCGAAAAGTGCAATGAAATTAAGGAGTTAGGGTTAAGGTGCTTAACGCCACTTTCAACAATATTTCAGTTATATCGGGGCAGTCAGTTTTATTGGTGGAGGAAACCGGAGTACCCGGATAAAGCCACCGACCTGTCGCAAGTCACTGACAAACTTCATCACACAATGTTGTATCGAGTATACCTCGTAATATATTTTAGCAGTGACAATCTTGGAGAAAGAGGCTATCAGATAACAATTTCAAATTGGGTTGAAGCCATCAACATCTCAGCCAGGTTTCAGAGAACATGCAGTCCTCACAATAAGCACCAGTCCTCCGACCGAAGACCAGTAAAACTTTGTTCGGACCAGTAAATTTTTTAGTTTTTATTTAGAACTATATAAAAACTAGATGCTAAGTGGGCTAAGCATGTGTCGCTCACCTTTCATTCTGCTTTGAGGAAACTTAATACAGAACCTTCCATAGGTGCTTCCCACCAAGTTTCGGTTCATTTGGCTAAGCAGTTACAGAGAAGAAGATTTTTAGAAATCGACCAATCAGAAACAAGAATGGCCTGTGGCGGCCATGTTTATTAACGGATCGGAAGTAAATGAGCAATCTTTATAGATGACCTTCCAAGGATGCTTCCTACCAAGTTTCGATTCATTTGGCAAAGCGGTTTCAGAGGAGACGATTTTTTTTTAGAAATCAACCAATCAGAAACAAGAATTGCCTGTGGTGGCCATGTTTGTTAACGGATCGGGACTAAATGAGCAATCTTTATAAAGGACCTGCCATAGATGCTTCCTACCCAGTTTCGGTTCATTTGGCCAAGCGGTTTCAGAGGAGAAGATTTTTTTAAATCAGCCAATCAAAAACAAGAATTGCCTGTGGCGGCCATGTTTGTTAATGAATCGAGACGAAAGAGCAATCTTCGAGACGAAATGAGCAATCTTCATAGAGGAAGCTTCCTACCAAATTTCGGTTCATTTGGAAAAACAGGTTCAGAGGAGAAGATTATTTAGAAATCAACCAATCAGAAACAAGAATTGCCTATGGTGGTCATGTTTGTTAACGGATCGGAACTAAATGAGAAATGTTTATAGAGGACTTTCTAAGGATGTTTCCTATCAAGTTTTCGATTCATTTGGCAAAGCGGCTTCAGAGAAGAAGATTTTTTTAGAAATCAACCAATCAGAAACAAGAATTGTCTGTTGCGGCCATGTTTGTTAACGGATCGCAACTAAATGAGCAATCTTTATAGAAGACCTTCCAAGGATGCTCCCTACCAAGTTTCGGTTCATTTGGCCTAGTGGTTTCAGAGGAGAAGACTTATAAAAATCGGCCAATCAGAAACAAGAATTGCCTATGGCGGCCATGGTTGCTAATGGATCGGGACAAAATGAGCAATCTTTAGAGAGGACCTTCCATAGATGCTTCCTACCAAGTTTCAATTCATTTGGCTAAGGGGTTTCAGAGGAGAAGATTAAAATGTGAAAAGTTAACGGACGACAGACGACGGACGACAAAAGCTCACATTGCCTTTGGCACGGTAAGCTAATAAATTCAAGAGTTTGATTTGAACCAGTAAATTCAAATTTCCATTTCGAGGACTGATATTTGTTGTAAAATTTGCACAATCTGCAAAAAGTATAAACAAAGGGTTACGCTGAGGAGAGACAGCATGATATGACTAAAGACTGTTGATAATGTTTCCTCCTACTCCAGTTTTACAGCAATTAAATTTAATTAGAAAATCACCAGAGGCTCTCAAGAGCCTGTATCGTTCACCTGGTTATAAAAAAACCCAATTGGTCCTATGTAAAAACTATGTCCTGCAGTGGTAGTCATCTTGGAATTACGATCAACATAAAAAACACAAAGTTTGTAAAGGACCCTCCAATGATTGATGCATAGTTTAGGTTCAATCAGTGCAATAGCTTCAGAGAAGAAGATATTTCTGTATTTTCCCGATATGGTCCTGTGTTAATACTATGACCTGTGGTGGCAGCCATCTTGGATTTCCGATCGGCATAAAAAACAGAGGACCTTCCAATGATCATTCCTGGGCAGTTCGGTTTCAGAGAAGAAGCATTTTGAAACATTTTTCCCATAGGGTCCAATGTTAAACAAGTCCTGCCGTAGCCGCCATTTTGAATTTCATATCAGAACAAAAAACGTAAAGTTTGTAGAGGACCATCCAATGAACATTCATGTACAGTTTGGCTTTAATCATATTTGTAGTTTCTGAGAAGAAGGCATTTGAACATTTTCCCATAGGGTCCAATGCTAATCTATGTCCTGCGGTGGTGGCCATCTTGGATATCCGATCGGCATAAAAAACACACACCTTGTAGAGGACCTTCCAATGATCATTCCTGGGCAGTTTGGTTTCAATTATCCAAGTGGTTTCAGAGAAGAAGCGTTTTGAAACATTGTTCCCATAGGGTCCAATGTTAAACAAGTCCTGCCGTAGCCGCCATTTTGAATTTCATATCGGAACAAAAAACGTAAAGTTTGTAGAGGACCATCCAATGAACATTCTTGTACAGTTTGGCTTTAATAATATTTGTAGTTTCTGAGAAGAAGGCATTTGAACATTTTCCCATAGGGTCCAATGTTAAACTAAGTCCTGCCGTAGCCGCCATTTTGAATTTCATATCGGAACAAAAAACGTAAAGTTTGTAGAGGACCATCCAATGAACATTCATGTACAGTTTGGCTTTAATAATATTTGTAGTTTCTGACAAGAAGGCATTTGAACATTTTCCCATAGGGTCCAATGTTAATCTATGTATTGCGGTGGCGGCCATCTTGGATTTCCGATCGACATAAAAAACATAAAATTTGTAGAGGACCTTCCAATGATCATTCCTGGGCAGTTTGGTTTCAACTGTCCTAGTGGTTTCAGAGAAGAAGCGTTTTGAAACATTTTCCCCATACGGTCCAATGTTAAACTAAGTCCTGCCGTAGCCGCCATTTTGAATTTCATATCGGAACAAAAAACGTAAAGTTTGTAGAGGACCATCCAATGAACATTCATGTACAGTTTGGCTTTAATAATATTTGTAGTTTCTGAGAAGAAGGCATTTGAACATTTTCCCATAGGGTCCAATGTTAATCTATGTATTGCGGTGGCGGCCATCTTGGATTTCCGATCGACATAAAAAACATAAAATTTGTAGAGGACCTTCCAATGATCATTCCTGGGCAGTTTGGTTTCAACTGTCCTAGTGGTTTCAGAGAAGAAGCGTTTTGAAACATTTTCCCCATACGGTCCAATGTTAAACTAAGTCCTGCCGTAGCCGCCATTTTGAATTTCATATCGGAACAAAAAACGTAAAGTTTGTAGAGGACCATCCAATGAACATTCATGTACAGTTTGGCTTTAATAATATTTGTAGTTTCTGAGAAGAAGGCATTTGAACATTTTCCCATAGGGTCCAATGTTAATCTATGTATTGCGGTGGCGGCCATCTTGGATTTCCGATCGACATAAAAAACATAAAATTTGTAGAGGACCTTCCAATGATCATTCCTGGGCAGTTTGGTTTCAACTGTCCTAGTGGTTTCAGAGAAGAAGCGTTTTGAAACATTTTCCCCATACGGTCCAATGTTAAACTAAGTCCTGCCGTAGCCGCCATTTTGAATTTCATATCGGAACAAAAAACGTAAAGTTTGTAGAGGACCATCCAATGAACATTCATGTACAGTTTGGCTTTAATAATATTTGTAGTTTCTGAGAAGAAGGCATTTGAACATTTTCCCATAGGGTCCAATGTTAATCTATGTATTGCGGTGGTGGCCATCTTGGATTTCCGATCGACTTAAAAAAACATATATTTTGTAGAGGACCTTCCAATGATCATTCCTGGGCAGTTTGGTTTCAATTGTCCAAGTGGTTTCAGAGAAGAAGCGTTTTGAAACATTTCCCCCATAGGGTCCAATGTTAAACTAAGTCCTGCCGTAGCCGCCATTTTGAATTTCATATCGGAACAAAAAACGTAAAGTTTGTAGAGGACCATCTAATGAACATTCATGTACAGTTTGGCTTTAATCATATTTGTAGTTTCTGAGAAGAAGGCATTTGAACATTTTCCCATAGGGTCCAATGTTAATCTATGTATTGCGGTGGTGGCCATCTTGGATTTCCGATCGACTTAAAAAAACATATATTTTGTAGAGGACCTTCCAATGATCATTCCTGGGCAGTTTGGTTTCAATTGTCCAAGTGGTTTCAGAGAAGAAGCGTTTTGAAACATTTCCCCCATAGGGTCCAATGTTAAACTAAGTCCTGCCGTAGCCGCCATTTTGAATTTCATATCGGAACAAAAAACGTAAAGTTTGTAGAGGACCATCCAATGAACATTCATGTACAGTTTGGCTTTAATAATATTTGTAGTTTCTGAGAAGAAGGCATTTGAACATTTTCCCATAGGGTCCAATGTTAATCTATGTATTGCGGTGGCGGCCATCTTGGATTTCCGATCGACATAAAAAACATAAAATTTGTAGAGGACCTTCCAATGATCATTCCTGGGCAGTTTGGTTTCAACTGTCCTAGTGGTTTCAGAGAAGAAGCGTTTTGAAACATTTTCCCCATACGGTCCAATGTTAAACTAAGTCCTGCCGTAGCCGCCATTTTGAATTTCATATCGGAACAAAAAACGTAAAGTTTGTAGAGGACCATCCAATGAACATTCATGTACAGTTTGGCTTTAATAATATTTGTAGTTTCTGAGAAGAAGGCATTTGAACATTTTCCCATAGGGTCCAATGTTAATCTATGTATTGCGGTGGCGGCCATCTTGGATTTCCGATCGACATAAAAAACATAAAATTTGTAGAGGACCTTCCAATGATCATTCCTGGGCAGTTTGGTTTCAACTGTCCTAGTGGTTTCAGAGAAGAAGCGTTTTGAAACATTTTCCCCATACGGTCCAATGTTAAACTAAGTCCTGCCGTAGCCGCCATTTTGAATTTCATATCGGAACAAAAAACGTAAAGTTTGTAGAGGACCATCCAATGAACATTCATGTACAGTTTGGCTTTAATAATATTTGTAGTTTCTGAGAAGAAGGCATTTGAACATTTTCCCATAGGGTCCAATGTTAATCTATGTATTGCGGTGGTGGCCATCTTGGATTTCCGATCGACTTAAAAAAACATATATTTTGTAGAGGACCTTCCAATGATCATTCCTGGGCAGTTTGGTTTCAATTGTCCAAGTGGTTTCAGAGAAGAAGCGTTTTGAAACATTTCCCCCATAGGGTCCAATGTTAAACTAAGTCCTGCCGTAGCCGCCATTTTGAATTTCATATCGGAACAAAAAACGTAAAGTTTGTAGAGGACCATCTAATGAACATTCATGTACAGTTTGGCTTTAATCATATTTGTAGTTTCTGAGAAGAAGGCATTTGAATATTTTCCCATAGGGTCCAGTGTTAATCTATGTATTGCGGTGGCGGCCATCTTGAATTTTCGATCGGCATAGAAAAAACATAAACTTTGTAGAGGACCTTCCAATGACTATTCCTGGGCAGTTTGGTTTCAATTGTCCAAGTGGTTTCAGAGAAGAAGCGTTTTGAAACATTTTCCCTATAGGGTCCAATGTTAAACTAAGTCCTGCCGTAGCCGCCATTTTGAATTTCATATCGGAACAAAAAACCTTAAGATTGTAGAGGACCATCCAATGAACATTCATGTACAGTTTGGCTTTAATAATATTTGTAGTTTCTGAGAAGAAGGCATTTGAATATTTTCCCATAGGGTCCTGTGTTAATCTATGTCCTGCGGTGGCGGCCATCTTGGATTTCCGATCGGCATAAAAAACATAAAATTTGTAGAGGACCTTCCAATGATCATTCCTGGGCAGTTTGGTTTCAGAGAAGATGCGTTTTGAAACATTTTCCCCATAGGGTCCAATGTTAAACTAAGTCCTGCCGTAGCCGCCATTTTGAATTTCATATCGGAACAAAAAACGTAAAGTTTGTAGAGGACCATCCAATGAACATTCATGTACAGTTTGGCTTTAATAATATTTGTAGTTTCTGAGAAGGCATTTGAACATTTTCCCATAGGGTCCAATATTAATCTATGTATTGCGGTGGCGGCCATCTTGGATTTCCGATCGACATAAAAAACATAAAATTTGTAGAGGACCTTCCAATGATCATTCCTGGGCAGTTTGGTTTCAATTGTCCAAGTGGTTTCAGAGAATAAGCGTTTTGAAACATTTTTCCCATAGGGTCCAATGTTAAACTAAGTCCTGCCGTAGCCGCCATTTTGAATTTCATATCGGAACAAAAACGTAAAATGTGTAGAGGACCATCTAATGAACATTCATGTACAGTTTGGCTTTAATCATATTTGTAGTTTCTAAGAAGAAGGCATTTGAACATTTTCCCATAGGGTTCAATGTTAATCTATGTATTGCGGTGGCGGCCATCTTGGATTTCCGATCGACATAAAAAACATAGATTTTGTAGAGGACCTTCCAATGATCATTCCTGGGCAGTTTGGTTTCAATTGTCCAAGTGGTTTCAGAGAAGAAGCGTTTTGAAACATTTTCCCCATAGGGTCCAATGTTAAACTAAGTCCTGCCGTAGCCGCCATTTTGAATTTCATACCGGAACAAAAAACGTAAAGTTTGTAGAGAACCATCTAATGAACATTCATGTACAGTTTGGCTTTAATCATATTTGTAGTTTCTGAGAAGAAGGCATTTGAATATTTTCCCATAGGGTTCAATGTTAATCTATGTCCTGCGGTGGCGGCCATCTTGGATTTCCGATCGGCATAAAAAACATAAAATTTGTAGAGGACCTTCCAATGATCATTCCTGTGCAGTTTGGTTTCAACTGTCCAAGTGGTTTCAGAGAAGAAGCATTTTGAAACATTTTCCCCATAGGATCCAATGTTAAACTAAGTCCTGCCGTAGCCGCCATTTTGAATTTCATATCGGAACAAAAAACCTTGAGATTGTAGAAGACTGTCCAATGAACATTCATGTACAGTTTGGCTTTAATCATATTTGTAGTTTCTGAGAAGAAGGCATTTGAACATTTTCCCATAGGGTCCAATGTTAATCTATGTCCTGCGATGGCGGCCATCTTGGATTTCCGATCGGCATAAAAAACAGAAACTTGGTAAAGGACATTCCAATGATCATTCATTTACAGTTTGGGTTCAGTCAGTTCATTAGTTTCAGAGAAGAAGATCTTTGAAATTTCAGCCAATCAGAGCATATTATTGGCCCTGGCAGCCATATTGAATATCCGACTGGAACGAAAAACAGTAACTTTGTAGAGGACCATCCAAGGAACATTCCTGCTAAGCTTGGTTCCAATCGGCCCAGTGGTTTCGGAGAAGAAGCTTGAAATGTGAAAAGTTTACAGACGACAGACAACAGACGACAGACGGAGAAGAAGCTTGAAATGTGAAAAGTTTACAGACGACAGACAACAGACGACAGACGACGGACGACGGACGCCAAGTGGTGGCAATAGTTCACCTGGACCTTTGGTCCAGGTGAACTAATTACTGATAGAGGAAATCCGGTAGAATAGTGTCTGAAGGTCCTGTCATATTCAATTCAAAGGAGAAAAAAGGAAAGGTTGCATAGAGTAAACATTGAAAAGGTCAGGAGTCAATCTCACAAACTTAATTTATTTGACTTTCAATCTTTTGATTTTGAGCATACGTGGTAAGACATCTTTCCAGAAACGTCCCATGCGCGCTAAATTCGATACCCACGCTTTTATTAAATGATAATATACACTATTTGTAGGCGTAACACTTTTCCTATAACTACCACATGGCAGCCTCGACAAAGATTAGGTCACAAGTGACAAAATAGTCCTGCTAATTATAAGATCATTCTATTTTGTAGCATTTTTTTTTAGCATTGATCCATCTGATACTTGTTCTCTATAGGTATTATTCCATTTAAATCAGACAAAAGCACACTCATTGAGTTTCACCTTCCAACAAAATAGTCCATAACATATTTTTCATGTAGCTAAACACCTACGTTATTTTTCATATTATTTATAATATAGATTTATATTCAATAAAATTTTACAAACATAAAAACGTAAATGCAAAAACTTGTATGTAGCTATACAAGTACATGTGTATACACTGCAAAATAGTTTGAAAAGTAAATTTAACATGAATTGTAGAAATATAACCTTGCCGCCCCCTCATCTTAAAAATATTTTATTTCTGTGTTCACACATTACACGTAAACATTGAAATAGTAAAAATTGTACACGATACGTTTCTGGAATAACCTTCATTAGGTACCCTCAAAGTCAAAATATCGTTGTCGTCATCGTATGGTAGATTTACAACCACCTATGCAATCGGTACCTATATCACCACTAACGTTGTGGGTTCGAATCCATCTCAGGCGAGGTGCACTCGATACAACATTATGTGATAAAGGTTGTCAGTGACTTGCGACAGGTCGGTGGTTTTTCCCGGGTACGCCGGTTTCCTCCGCCCATAAAACTTATCGATATATAACTGAAATGTTGCCGAAAGTGGCGTTAAACACCATCACCCTAACCCTCAAAGTCAAAAGAATGGAAAGCATACTATTTTAAGTCCTTGGGGCAAATAAACTTAGGGATCTAAACAGGATACCCAAAATAATAATTAACCTGACATGTGCATCATCTGTAAAATCATATTTAATATTGTAATATGTATCACAAGGGTCTATGAAGCCAGTGTAGTATATTGAATATGTAATTTCAGTATTCGATGTACAGTTATGTAATTAAAAACTTTTCAATTCATTTTCTATAGTTAATTATTTATTAAGTGTTTGTTTTGAAGACAGTGTAGAATATTGAATATGTAATTTCAGTATTCGATGTACAGTTATGTAATTAAAAAAATTTCAATTCATTCTCTATAGTTAATTATTTATTGATTAAGTGTTTGTTAATGTGAATCACATACACTAGAGAGAGATATAAAACACATGTCTCTGAACATAATTATATTTCACAAAATACGCTGAATGTGTGGTATAAATAATCCATAATTTCATACCATTTTGTATGACAAAGTAGTCAGATTCATTGACTTCTAACCACAAACCTGACATGTGTTCAAGCCCCCAATACCCACTTCACGATTTAAGGGGTCAAGACATATTGACGACGGGCAGGTTTGGGCTGTCCTCACCAAATAAGTCGGGAAGTCACGATATACACACACAATGTAGCTAAAAGATAACTGAAAGTGACGATAAATACAGAAAAAGGACAGATATTGATTCTCACTACGTAGATTTCAGAGATAGTCCTCTTAACCTCCATATTAAGGAAATAGTAAAAACGTAGATATTTAATTTATCATCTGGTACGCCAAATAATTCAAAAGTCTTTGGGAGCAACACCAATGCTGTAACTATCATTGAGGCAAGTGATGCAAGCCTCACTAAAAATTCCGTCATTTTTTTTAATCAACGATTTACAAAGGTTGCTTGTGTATCCCTTTATGTTGATTTAGCCTATGTAGTATCAAGTTGTTCCAATCGTATAATAGTCAGTCTGTTCCGTATGTTATTGTACGTCGGAGTTCACACAACATCAAACCGTACCCACCCCTCATTTATTACCTGATGTAGTTATACACGTTACATGTTTATATTGACGACACTTCTTGTACGAAATGGATATTTGGCTGAAAACAGGGTCTTGCCGAAAAGGAAAAGCAGGATAGTGTGAATTGGGTTTGTGCAAGTTGTATATTGCAATTTGTCATGCACACATTTCAACGTGTACATCGAAAAAATTACCGTTAAGAACTACTAGTGATGAAATACTCGAGATTACCGATATGAGGTAATGACACGAAGACAGTACAAAATCGAATGCTAGACACTTCGGCACCGGGACAATTCGGCACCAGGACACTTCGGCACTTGTGTTTTTTTCTTTGATTTTACGTACAAAACTTCCAATAACCTTGAACCAATTCCAAAATTTAATCATGTCTGTTCCGGAAAAGATCCCGATTGGTAAAATGTAGTAATTTATGCAGTTTAAAACATGCATTTTTTTTCTTTTCTTTTTTTTTCTATTACCGGTATACATAATGTCACATATCTAAACAATATTTTGATTGTCAAATGACTGCAAAATGTTTGTGGATTTTATAATCGGTTCAGGTGAAATGTAGTAATTTATGCAGTTTAAAACATGTATTTTTTTTAAAAATTCATACACAGTAATTTCCTTTTCATTATATGTTTAAAGATCAAACAATCACCAATGCAAACACAAGCTGTAAACATTTGATCACTGCTTTTGATCTTAATTAAGTTAATAATGGCTTCTTTTAAAGAATATTTAAATAAATTATGCTTTGATTGCATTTAAACGGTCATTGATGTTTTTTTTTTAATTTTCGTTGATTTTATTTTAAGAAAGGTAATCACGTTTATTTGAAATAAAATGCGGTGCCGATTTGACACTTTTTTTCAACGGTGCCGAACTGTCTTTTTCAACGGGTGCCGAAATGTTTTGGTGCCGAACTGTCTTTTTAAACGGGTGCCGAACTGTCTTGTTTCCTACAAAATCACCCCATGTAACATATTACAAACAGATTTCCAGAGCTCACCGCATGATCTTCAATACAACGTGAATCGCCCCCTCCCCACACACACAACACGATACCGGTGGCCCCAACATAATTTAGCAATCGCATCAAAATGTGCATCTGGGTCTAAGGCATCAGTAAAGTAAAGTAAAGTAAAGTAAAGTAAATTTCATTTAAAGTCGGCAAAAGTATATACAAATCAACATCAGTCTCCTTTCCCAATGAGTCCTTTCTTCCTTTGCATCGATCTCTTTGATTCATGGTTGCACGGACATCAGTAGCTCAAGAGGTGTCGTCATCGGTCACAAGGTCGCCTAAAAATTGTAGGTTGCTCGTCGTTTTTCGAACTCGAAAAGCGTAGACCCATAAGACCATCACCGTGGACGAACTCCGACTTTCCGACGGAAATTGTATATTGGCCGAGAGATACGTTGTGCAATTTATATCACTTTATCCCTAGGTTTTCAGGTGTCGGAATATTTTTTATCCATGTCCGTCCGTCCCGGAGTATGTTTCCGTGGAATAGACCTTTTTATTCTTAAAAACATGGGCGCGGCCATTATCGACTTCCGAGTGTGTCCGCCATTAGTAAAGTGTCAAAATCTTATGTTCTCGGGGTTTATCGATACGCTAATGTATGGTTTCTCTAGTACAGGTGTCACAATATACTGTTATTTCGGCTTGAAATTCAATGATAACACCTGCTGTAAAGTGATTTGTAAACGGAGATATAATGACAATGATTTAATGACAACAAATAAATTACCTGGTATGTGTTTTTCTTTTTAATTACCGTTATATTCCCCATACAAAATCAGTATAAATCCTACTTGATAAAAAACTGCATGCATTTTTTTTCCTTTTTTGTTTTTTTGTTGCTTTTCAAGCATAAGAAAAAAGGGGTAATCAAATTAATATTTTGTATGAAATTAAAAAGTAAATATATAAATTATAATATACGATTTAAAGTGAAATAATAATGATAAAAAGTGTGTCTAACTTATAAGAAAGAACTTAACTTTGAATGCGACATCTTAAGGTGGATTTTTCAATTCTGTTTTATTTTTATTTATTTTTTGTTTGTTAAATTGTAAAACAAATTAAAACTTTTTGTCGGTCAATTTCTGTAGTGAAGATGAAAAGGAATTTAAATTTTATCAAATTAAAACATCGGAATATCTGAATTTCTTTATCTGAAAAAAAAAAAAAGTTTCATGAGGAACCTAATATAACTATTTGCTCCCAGGTTTCAGATACATGAACCGGACGGGCATTTTTCACCCCATTTGTCTTCTTTTTTAAATTTCTTTGCTAGGATTTCATAGTTTTATATTGATTTATTCTTTAATTTTATATGTTTTTGAAGATTAATTAAAATTTAATATTGACGTGTTAAGGAAGTGGTAGCCCTTTCTAGACTTGTAATCTGCTGAAAGGTCGACCGTGTCAACAGCGATGCGATGCTTCCCGGGTTTGGCACTTAGGGGAATAGACAGTCGTGTCATTTTACAACAAAGGTGTTAAATTCATATTGTAGAAAGATAACTATCATTATAACTGATATTTAACCGTGTATTGCATAACAAGTTATAGCAAAGACATCACTAAAACACAAAAAATTAATTTATGTATTGGGTTGATTCTTACATGTATTTGATTTGCAATATGACAGTTAACTCTACCCCCTTCCCACAAAGGGTTAAAAATGATAAAAATAAATATAACTGAATTATAATGACAAAAAAACTAAAAGAAAAAAAAATCGCCGAATTTTGTTGCAGGACATCATGTCGTTCATTTTTACTTCTTACAGAATCAAGATTTATCTACAGAAATGTGATACCTCTTTGTAAATTGTTAATTATTTTATGCGGCTTCTACATGAAAAACAATAATTCCTACACTGCTCACTTTGTTCCCGTTTCCTTTGTTTATAGTATTTAAACTTTCATTTAAGACAACATTTAACTCCGTTTTTTTTCCCTTTCTATGTTATCCTCTACCGCATACGGAAGGAACATTATTCCTCCACATATTTGCTACTCTATCATTGTGCAAATGATTGATTTTTTGGTCAATTGCATAAGTGCTCCCTACATCATAAAAATATGCAACTTTGTGGCTTTGTGAAGCGAAGACAATATTCGAAGGGAACTTAGTTTTTTTGTACAAAATATATACCGTTAGTAAAAAATGTGTGTTGAGGGTTTCCATACCGACCGTTTTTTGTTGTTGCGTACCCCGTTTTGTATTGAAATTCTGCCACATAAGCAAGGTTAAAATCTGAATAGCTACAGATCGATCTGTTAGCCCACATCTGGCAAAATGACTAGCTAATTCTTTTTTTAATTTTGATAATATTGATGACCGTATAGATTTGTCCGACCTGGTCCTGAACTTTGTGATTCTGAACAATTTAAACAATAACCGTTTAAGTTCAATTCAATAATCCATATTTCGAAATATTCGGCCAAAATCACGGGAATAAGCCATAAAATATTAACTGAAGCGTGTTTATCTAATCCAATTATGAATACTGATTAATCGTAACTAGTGTCAACAACCGATTGTTACACTTTCGTAATGGCGGACGATAGTAACACCACCTTATAATTAACATGCTTTCTTGATATGTTTAATATTATGTATTGCTTCACTCTTTGTTTGACACCTGATTAAATGTGTAAAATTTCTTTGTTCACTTTCATTGTTTGACACCTGATTAAATGTGTAAAATTTCTTTGAACAATACACACTGAATGGTAAGAGTAACGGCAACGGTTGCTTGGTATCACTTCCGGTTTAGCAGAAAAAAACAACTCGACATATTATTGACATATTTTAACCTAAAGCTGCAAAGGAGATAAGAACCACAGAGTATTGTATGTACTTTACCTATGAATTTCCCTGTAAAACCATACGAAATCTGATATTCATTATTGTTAAATATCCGAGAAATTAGCATATGAAGGAGAGTTTGATGTCTCCGTTAGTCGATTTCGTCGTATTTTGTTGCCATTCTGTACACATAAGTGAATCTAAACCCCTTCACGAAGATTCTTTTTTGAGAAAAATATTCTCCCTTTTGTGTTCAACAATTTCCACTGACCAAAATGAATGATTTATTATTTTTTTGCATACAACTAATAAATAAATAACTACCAAAAAATTGTCAAAAAAGACTTCATCTATTATAATATAATAACGATTAAGTGGGGCGAATCAACTCACTTTCCGGGGCGAACAGGTAATCGGGGCAAAACGACCCGGATTCCTTTCAGCTAGCAATTGACATTTAAAAGAATCCCATCATCCATGTTAAATCATCCATCACACGCTAATAAAACCTGTACATTCAAAACGATTCAAATGAAGGATATGTCACTATAGAAATTAAGTTTTACAAAGGATAATTTTGCTTAAGAAAAAAGATGCACTTTACTTTACTGACCTAGCGTCCACGAACGATAACTAGGTAATCACCGATTTCTGAAAACGTCTATAGGTCTAGAACGCCTCAACAAAATCAGTTGAAATTAAGTTGCACTTCAACATATTTGTTGTTTTTATTATGTCCCCGCCTTTAGGCGACAGGGGCATTCCACTTTACCGTCCGGTTGTCAAGAAGTGGTTTCCGTGCAATATCTTAAAAACACCTCAACATACCCTTATGTGGGGTATTTTGCATTCTCTGCTATGGTGTCTACTTCCAGATATATATTGTATGGCCCTACTTCTCATAGGCATGGCATTCGTTTCATAGTTATATCTTTTCATATAATTTTAACTTTTCTTTTATGACTGTGTTGATTTTCGAGTGTAAATAGCATGGGATGACCTAAAATTTTTGCCAAAATACCCATCCAATTTGAAATAAAGCAGGAGGATTAAGAGAGGCTACCAGGGGTATGTCCTGGACCTGCTATGGACCTAGGCGGTTCCCAGACCCATTGCCTCACTAGAAATGAGACCCTAGTTACGGCCTTGATTGCCTCACTAGAAATGAGACCCTAGTTACGGCCTTGATTGCCTCACTAGAAATGAGACCCTAGTTACGGCCTTGCCCGATCAAGTAATACAAAGGCCCTAAACATGATAGGCAAAATCGAGTAAAGTCACCTATGCCTGAGGAGGGGGGGGGGACCTTAGCAGCATAACCATTCAAATTATTCAAATCACATGCAATTACATGTAATATTGAAATACCATAAGGTACTTAAGTACTGGATGCAGAATGGGACAGCAATGCCAATAGATGATACTCAGGTATTAAATTTCAAAAAATGCTGCACATGTTGCTACTGCATGAAGTAAGCATTACATGTATACATATCATGTTGCATACATATAGGTTAAATATCTTTATATAGATCTTTATAATCCCACACACAACAGATGTAAATGATAAATAGCAAGGAAGAAATTAAATACTGATGCTTTGAAAATGTATTGGAATTTCTAGGAAAATGTATAGACACTGCATGTCAATTCTTTTCTGTCAATATTTGAATTTATTCAGAAATACATAGGAAAGGCATATTTTTATATAATTAGTATGCAGTATACAGTATTTCCATGAAAACATTATTATGCTAGGCTACAGTACACAGAAGTTGATCTACAAGGATTATGCAATTTTCAAGATTTTATCACACAAAGGAAATATAACTCAATTAGTCAATAGATCTTGAGGACTTCAATTCTACACACCTAAAAGTTCACATAACAATGACAAAATATAACCCAACTTTCACTCCATGATTTTTAAGAATGTTTTTCCACAGAGACCAGTAATCAGACCCAAGAGCCTGAGGCCTTTATGATTTTTATTTGTACAAATTTGAATCTACACTTCACATTGATGATACGATGGGAATTACCCACACAGTAGCATATGTTAACTTTGGGCCCAAGATTTGGACCCCACTGATCTTAATATGATCCTTCATTTCTTATAAACTTCAATCTGCATTCCACAACATTTCTTCCAGTCAAATATAATTCTATGAAATTCCATGGCTGTTTCTTAAGATTTTCCTTATTGTAATCTTATTAAACTTGAGGCTGAGTGAGTGATAATTGCTTAATGCAAAGTGAGAAATTTTCCAGCCATAAAATGACATGAACAAATTATTTTTTAATTAGATTGGGTAATGTACTGTTGCTAAACAACACTGAGCAATATTTTTGCTACATTCCTGATGATAACAATTATACAAATATTAATCTATGTAGGTGAAGTGGCACTAGCATAAAACTATGGAAAAACTTTAGATTTTTAGATTCACCCCTCCCCACTAATGAGGATATGCGGATAAAATGGATAGGGTTACAAATTTCGACAAACCACCACTCCTAATAACTGATGTGTTTCTGGAATAACCATCATCAGGTAGCTCAAAGCCAAAATATTTAAAAGCCAAATACTTAAGAAGTCTTTGGGAGCAAGACATCCAAAAGGGTCTCAACAGGATAGCCAAAATCTACTATGGTCACCTACACCTGAGGAAGGGAAACCTTAGTAATAATAACATGATCTAGGACCAGTTCATTTCAATAATAAATATATCTAATAAACCATTTCAGTGCCGAAGCACTGACTACTGGGCAGATACTACTCTCTGAGACTAATAGTATTCCTCGTTAGGAACTGCTGCCAGTTGTCTTTTATGTGCAAGGGGAGCACGACATTCTCCATACATTAGGCACTCATTTAAAGTCCAGGACTGGGTTGCACAAACCTCAATTAAATTTAAGTGTCAATTAAAGATAAATTGACACTTAAATTTACTTGAAATGTACATGAAATTAATTTACACTTAAGGTTTAATCGAGACTTAAATTTAATTGAAGTTTGTGCAACCCAGTCCTGTACTATAAGGGTGAGTTGTGTATTTCAATCAAACTTCACAACTAGCAGATGCCCCTTTCAGAGTGGTTATACCCTGCAGCTGACAACAGGCCCTAATTTTATACCCCTGGGTTCCCTCGATTAAATGATGGGTTCTGTTGTATACTTGACCACCAGGCTTTTTGCCCCCATTAGGTCTTGTAGACACTATATAAGGGTAGCTGACAATTGCTGGAAATGATAATAAACACCAATAAACCTAACCTTAATCCACCTATAATTATCATCATTACTTTCAGAGCTTTGATTTCATGACATGAATGTCAATTTGATCATTCATGCCAGTTCACAAAATTGACTGTTATTTCATACACTGTATGCGTGTATGGACACATATCTGTTCTAGTCTGCATCAGTAACTTTACTCCATAACAATATACATTATATACAGTTATCAAATAAAACGTCTTTTATAGGAAACCAGAGTTTGATAAATACATTCAATTTGAAATGTGATTAAACTTCTTTTTCAATACAATAAAACATTAATTTTAATTTGATATTTTCTGTATTTAAACACTGCAAGATGAATTGAGTATGTTTAATGACTATTTTCAATTTTTCATGTGTATTTTTAAGGAAATGGATTAGTATAAGCGATACCCTTGTTTCTGAATCCTATGTTTTATTGTTATTTATCAATAAAATATGTTTAAATCAACACTGCAATATCAGTTTTTTTGCCTTCTTGAAGTAATGACTAATACATTTTTCAAGGAATTACATGTGTAGAATTCTTGGTATATTGATTCCTGTACTATTTGTTCATCATTAATCAATACAATCTACATGGATTGGCTTATGGTGTTTAACACTATTTTCATTGTCTTCTTGTTAACCCATTTGTCCAAAGCCCAGAAATAGTCAACCTGGATACAGACAAGTGAAAATTATGAAAGAATTTGTTTGAATAAATATAATTTTTTTTTTCTAAATTTGGATTTCGGGCAAGTAGGTGAAAAAAATTAAGGCAAATATTTCAGTTATATGATGGCAGTCAGTTTTATTGGTGGAGGAATCTGAGTAACCAGAGAAAACCACCGACCTATCGGAAGTCACTCACATAATGTTGTATCGAGTTACAATCTATATGTACTTGGTACTCTTTGTAATATTATATCTACTTTATGAATTATAAAGTATATAACAATTAATTTGGTCTTAATCATGGTCATGGAATTATTCGCCATCACAATCTAACTTTTTCTTATCACATTACAATGCTTTAGTTATATCTAGGATTACATTGTACTTTTAAATAATAAGCTTTACATTTCACATGCAATCTTAAATGTTTTTTCCTCTTTTTACAGCCAGTAGCTAGCCTTGCACTTTCAAAAAAACAATACATTTACAAGTACCAGTATTTCCATACCATACTTTCCTTGTAAATCACAAGTACATGAATTATTGTTTAAAGATATTCTTGATATGATTTTCTAAGAATTACTTGTATTGATTCATTACCTTGTCTTAGTTAAATTGAATGGCTGTTTTCCAAAAAAGTAAAATATATACAGTAGTACATCATTCTTAATTGACATTTCTAAGTAATTATGCTAATATTGTATATAGATTATTTGTTTTACCAACATCAGTATGATGAATCAATGATAACTTTGTTACAGTTTTCCAATATCACTATCTGAAGTCCTTGTAAGAGTATATGAGTAGAGTGAGTGAGTGATTGTTGTTTAACACCAACTCAGCAATTTTTCAGCTATATCATAGCGAGAACAAGTTAATTTTTAATGAGATTATGATAAGGTCCGCTTTGTACTAGACCAACAGGCTTAGTTGGATTTTCATAGTTCTGGCTCACTGTAACAACAGTCCGCGGATAGACATGTAGCCCCACTCTGGCACATTATCCTGATTCCGAGCCAACCAGTCTTTGCTCTTTTTCCTTAATGCTGTGTGCTTAGCTGAGAAGCAACAAATACCAATTTCATAGTTTTTGGTTTTACCAGATCGGGGCTCGAACCCACAATCTACCGCACTCGAGGCGAGCACGCTAACCATTACCCCACCGGTATATTAAAAACAAACACAATCTAATTATTAGTGAAATTAGGCTGAATCAAAAATGTTAACAAGTTTAGTTTCAACTTGTAAATATGGCCTGTCCTAAGAAAGGAACTGGATTTACAATGCCATATGTTGTGGTCTTTGTTGTGCTTACAGATCTGAAGTAAGGTGGTTATTTGTTTTGTTGATATTGGTGGAATGGCTAAACATAACTGCTTAAACTTTCTTTCCATAATTCAATACTGGATGTAAAAGAGGATGACAGAAAATCTCTTTAAACTGTGGTAAACAGTTAAGGAACAGTACTTATATCGGCAAAAGTTCAAAGTTCATAAAAAATCCCGTAATATATGTTAAAAAGCACATCATTATGCTTATACAGTTCAAATTTGGGCACTTTCTGGTTTAAAATAGAGCAGTTTTGGCCATTTGAAGAAATTTCTATTTTTAGTAATGGCGGCCATCTTGGATACAGGACGGCGCTGACGGACATAAATTTGAAAGGGGACCACCCAAGGATCATTTCAGCAAAGTTTGGTTGAGATTGGCTCAGTAGTTTCAGAGGAGAAGAATTTTTTTAAATTTCATCCCCCCCTTTTTTCTAATTTGCATAATCGGTCAAAATAGGCAAAAGTTCAAAGTTCATAAAAAATCCCGTAATATATGTTAAAAAGCTCATCATTATGCTTATACAGTTCAAATTTGGGCACGTTCTAGCTTAAAATAGAGCAGTTTTTGGCCATTTGAAGAAATTTCTATTTTTAGTAATGGTGGCCATCTTGGATACAAGACGTGCTGACGGACACAATTTTGAAAGGGGACCACCCAAGGATCATTTCAGAAAAGTTTGGTTGAGATTGGCACAGTAGTTTCAGAGGAGAGGATTTTTTTTTAATTTCATCCCCCCTTTTTTCTAATTTGCATAATCGGTCAAAATAGGCAAAAGTTCAAAGTTCATAAAAAATCTCGTAATATATGTTAAAAAGCTCATCATTATGCTTATACAGTTCAAATTTGGGCACTTTCTGGCTTAAAATAGAGCAGTTTTGGCCATTTGAAGAAATTTCTATTTTTAGTAATGGCGGCCATCTTGGATACAGGACGGCGCTGACGGACATAAATTTGAAAGGGGACCACCCAAGGATCATTTCAGCAAAGTTTGGTTGAGATTGGCTCAGTAGTTTCAGAGGAGAAGAATTTTTTTTAAATTTCATCCCCCCCCTTTTTTCTAATTTGCATAATCGGTCAAAATAGGCAAAAGTTCAAAGTTCATAAAAAATCCCGTAATATATGTTAAAAAGCTCATCATTATGCTTATACAGTTCAAATTTGGGCACTTTCTGGCTTAAAATAGAGCAGTTTTTGGCCATTTGAAGAAATTTCTATTTTTAGTAATGGCGGCCATCTTGGATACAAGACGTGCTGACGGACCCAATTTTGAAAGGGGACCACCCAAGGATCATTTCAGCAAAGTTTGGTTGAGATTGGCACAGTAGTTTCAGAGGAGAGGATTTTTTTTTAATTTCATCCCCCCTTTTTTCTAATTTGCATAATCGGTCAAAATAGACAAAAGTTCAAAGTTCATAAAAAATCCCGTAATATATGTTAAAAAGCTCATCATTATGCTTATACAATTCAAATTTGGGCACTTTCTGGCTTAAAATAGAGCAGTTTTGGCCATTTGAAGAAATTTCTATTTTTAGTAATGGCGGCCATCTTGGATACAGGACGGCGCTGACGGACACAATTATGAAAGAGGACCACCCAAGGATCATTTCAGCAAAGTTTGGTTGAGATTGGCTCAGTAGTTTCAGAGGAGAAGAATTTTTTTTAATTTCATCCCCCCTTTTTTCTAATTTGCATAATCGGTCAAAATAGGCAAAAGTTCAAAGTTCATAAAAAATCCCGTAATATATGTTAAAAAGCTCATCATTATGCTTATACAGTTCAAATTTGGGCACTTTCTGGCTTAAAATAGAGCAGTTTTTGGCCATTTGAAGAAATTTCTATTTTTAGTAATGGCGGCCATCTTGGATACAAGACGTGCTGACGGACCCAATTTTGAAAGGGGACCACCCAAGGATCATTTCAGCAAAGTTTGGTTGAGATTGGCACAGTAGTTTCAGAGGAGAGGATTTTTTTTTAATTTCATCCCCCCTTTTTTCTAATTTGCATAATCGGTCAAAATAGACAAAAGTTCAAAGTTCATAAAAAATCCCGTAATATATGTTAAAAAGCTCATCATTATGCTTATACAATTCAAATTTGGGCACTTTCTGGCTTAAAATAGAGCAGTTTTGGCCATTTGAAGAAATTTCTATTTTTAGTAATGGCGGCCATCTTGGATACAGGACGGCGCTGACGGACACAATTATGAAAGAGGACCACCCAAGGATCATTTCAGCAAAGTTTGGTTGAGATTGGCTCAGTAGTTTCAGAGGAGAAGAATTTTTTTTAATTTCATCCCCCCTTTTTTCTAATTTGCATAATCGGTCAAAATAGGCAAAAGTTCAAAGTTCATAAAAAATCCCGTAATATATGTTAAAAAGCTCATCATTATGCTTATACAGTTCAAATTTGGGCACTTTCTGGCTTAAAATAGAGCAGTTTTTGGCCATTTGAAGAAATTTCTATTTTTAGTAATGGCGGCCATCTTGGATACAGGACGGCGCTGACGGACACCATTTTGAAAGGGGACCCCTAAGGATCATTTCAGCAAAGTTTGGTTGAGATTGGCTCAGTAGTTTCAGAGGAGAAGATTTTTTTAAAATTTCATCCCCCCTTTTTTCTAATTTGCATAATCGGTCAAAATGGGTAATGGGATTTACTTCAAAATTGCAGGGTAGGTAGATCTTGACATGCTGCACATTTTTGCAATTTAAACTTAACCTCCAAAAATGGGTATTGGGATTTACTTCAAAATTGCAGGGTGGGTAGATATATGCCGCACATTTTTGCAATTTAAAGTTAACCTTTATCTCTTATAGTTTTTGAAATATAAGACGAAAAGTATTAAAATTTTACAAATTTGATGAAAAAAGGGCAATAACTCCAAGATGGGCAATCAGATTTACTTCAAAATTGCAGGGTAGGTAGATCTTGATGTGCTGATCATTTTTACCCCATGTCAGATTTTTGATATTATTAACGGTTTTTGAGTTATTACCCAAAACCTGCAATTTTACCATATGTTCTATTTTTAGTAACAGTGGCCATGTTGGTTGGTGCACGGCATCACCGGAACAATTTTGAAACTAGACACCCTAGTGATGATTCAGACCAGGTTTGGTTTCCATTGGTTTTGTACTTTCAGAGGAGAAGATTTTTGAAAAAGTTTACGACGTACGACGGACGACGACGACGGACGCCAAGTGATGGCAATAGCTCACATGACCCTTTGGGTCAGGTGAGCTAAAAATGGACGATCCAGAAAAACTGGCAGCATAGACTTCATAGGGTACACAAGACGAAGACAAACAAAACAAAAACACAACACAATATGTGCAAACAAACACAAACAAACACAAATAATGTAAATGAGACATGAGCCCTCCTACAAACAACTGGAGGTAAAGACAAACCGCACATCGTTTATATGCGGAAATTGTAACAGACATCAAAACATGAACTTCAGAACGTAAAGATACATAACAGAGTAACTAAAAAAACTGAAAAGATGAGCAACATGGACCCCACCAAAAAACCGGGGATGAACTCGGGTAATCTTATGCAATATATCATACTGTTTTTACTCTGCCATATCTTCTATGTTATGTGTTGTATACATGTCCTCATGTTAATAAAATAGATGATGATATACAATGTAGCTCATGTGGTCACGTGACCAAATCATCTTATCTAGCTAAAGTAGATCATGACCTCTGTCTACTACAGGACTATATCAAAGAACAGGAGGGGCTATCGCGATGGTAAGGAAGTTGGATTTTTAACGACCTATGCAATCAGTGCCTATCACCACTATCATTGTGAGTTTGAACCCTGCTCATGCGAGGTGTACTCGATACAACATTATGTGACAAAGTTTGTCAATGACTTGCGACAGGTCAAGGGCTTTCTCCGGTTTCCTCCACCAAAAAAACTGACCGCCAGGATATAATTGAAATATTGTTGAAAGTGGCATTAAACACCATAAACCAAAGAACAGGCAACTGATCTCGTTAAGAGCAATTCCAATAAGATGACGTGATGGAAAAATCAACTGACTTGGTAGGATCGATGTCAAATAGGTGAATTAACAGTCAACTGACCTGGCGCAATACCTACCATATGAATCAATATTCGATAGACCAGTTAAGTGACTGTAATAATTCCTTGGAGATAAATAACACACCATATAAAAGTCTACTAACCTGGGTAGGGTCTATTCCTACCAGAAGATGACTGACCACATGACCTCTGACCTCCATCGTTTGGTATGTCTAATAACCTCTCTATCATCATCATCTTCTGTTGACGAGCTTTCAATCTACCCTTTGTCAGTCTTTGTTTAGCTGCCATACATCGTATATGATCATCAAAAACAAAGCGACCCGACAAAAGAGGAAGTGGTCTTGCATGCTGTGAACTTGGAGGTTTATGAATGGTGATGTGTAGTGATCGACTGTCATCTTTGTCACCTGTTACCTCCACATCCTGCCAAAATTATTACAAGGTTAAGTTAAGATAGTGCAAGTATTCTCATATTGTATAAAAGGTAAACTTCAGATATGAAAGGTGTTAAATTTAAGGCAACATACATTCATCCTTTAAAAAAAAAAAAAATCCAATATTTATAAAGTCAATGATATCATTTGGGGTGGGGGGGGGCGGGGGTGGGGGGTGGGAGAGAGAGATTATTTTCTGCAATGTTTCTCTACCATGAAAATTATAAATTTTGATCTAAAACAAAATTCCTGTGCTTTTTTATAATACTGACAAGTACTTCCAGTTCTGTTTGTAATAGATGCCTTTGCTTCTTTTTTTTATTATACCAACAAGTACTTCAAGGTTTGTTTTTAATATAATGAAATTTTAACAGTTCATTCCCATCCTTTAACACAAGTAAACTACGCATTGCAGTAATATGTGTATTTTATGTATGTATGTATATAGACAATGGTGGTGTGTACTTGCATCACCTTTCTTGTTATCAACCATCATTTGATTATTTAATATTCATTTATATAGTGTGTGTTCAATCAGGTATGTGGTTTCTCAGAAGATATTCTTTAACATTTCTCCATTACCCGGTTGGTCATTTTAAACATTTCATGCAGTAGTGGATATTCTCTTATTTCTGATCAACATGAAGATATAACTTTCCTAGAATTGTTTTGATTGGTGTTTAATGCCAACCTTAGGCCAAAAAAATATATATGTGTGTTTACTGTCACATGTCAAAAAAATCTAGGGTCGATCGGTCGGGATTACTTTTTTTTTTTTTTTTTTTTTTATTATCGGCAAAACCGGAAATAGTCGTTCCCGGTTCTGGAATCCGATTCCGGTATTTCTATTTCGATATTTCCGGTAAAATGACTAATTATGCAGTTTTTCTACCTTCTTTGCTCTCAATTTCGACAAAAAGCTAGCAGTTGAATAAATAAAACATTGCTGCTGGTTAAACAACAAAAATGGTTATCCGAATTCTGTGTAAAAATTCATAGGGTCGCTATCAAAAATTAGGGTAGGTCAGGTGACCGTAAACACACATATTTTTTTTTTGGCCTTAGCAGTATTTCAGCTATGGTGTGTAAAGTTTGTCAGTTACTTGCGACAGATCGGTGGTTTTCTCCAGTTTCCTCCACCCATAAAACTGATTGCCACAATATAGCTGAAGTGGCGCAAAACACCATAACTCTCTCTCTCCTTTATGACCATCTTCAATTCAGTATTAAATTTCAAAACATTGAGTAGAGCTTTGAGCTTGCTGCACTGCATATCAAACTGCATAATAGGCTCAGGCGACCATTCTGAATTTTTGGATCAGCACTAAATTCAATAATTCTGTTAAGGTTCACCAAAGGTAAAATCTTGCAATGTTTGCTTCTATTTGGCTGAGTAGCTTCAGAGAAGACGTTAATGTACAATGTCGGGCAGTGCCAGGTTTAACAACTACAAAGAAAAAGTGATGACAACAGCTCATCTGGTCCAAAAACAACATGACATGTAGAAATTAGGTTTACCTGTAAAAATCCAGCAAATCTGACAACACCCCATCCTAATCTTTTTGTGTCAGGTTCTACCAATATTAACTGTATACTATCTATAACTAGAAATCTACGTTCCATCTTCCTGCTGAAAAATACAACCTAACTGTAACATAATCAGAAAACTATGTTCTTCCTGCTGAAAAATACAACCTAACTGTAACATAATCAGAAAGTTATGTTCTTCCTACTGAAAAATACAACCTAACTGTAAAATAATCAGAAATCTACGTTCTTCCTACTGAAAAATACAACCTAACTGTAAAATAATCAGAAAGCTACGTTCTTCCTACTGAAAAATACAACCTAACTGTAAAATAATCCGAAATCTACATTCCATCTGACTGCTGAAAGATCAAAAATCCATGTTCTATCTTTCTTCTGAAAACTACAACCTAGCTCTGTAGCAAGGAATCTGCATTCATTGTTTGAGTGTTGAAAAGTTCAACCCAACTCTATAATCAGGAATTTAAAGTGATGTCAGAGAAGATTTTAAATTATTTTTGTGAAATAAAAAATATCTACAAAATTACGCATTTCACATAAACACCTGGAATATATCAAACAATTCATTATCACATCGCAAAATGTTCAAATTTCTGAAGGTTTTGGTCATTTAAAGACATTTCAATATTTAGTAACGTTGGTAATTTTGGACGGAGAGGATGGCCCGTTAGACATATGTCTAAAAGGAGACCATTCAAGAACCATACCAATTAATATGGTTATGGATGCCACTTTCAACAACATTTCAGTTATATCGTGGCGATCAGTTTTGTTGGTGGAGGAAACCAAAGTACCAAGAGAAAACCACTGACTTGACTACCAATTAGAAAGAATGGATATGGATGTAAATGAACATGGGAGACTATCCAACTTTACACTTTAGACACAAATTAAATTAAAGGAACATCACTTTTATTGCTGTTCTACATTTCAGTCACAGTAGGGTCTTCAACAATGAGCATAACTCATACCCTAAAATTATTGTAAAATGGCCCCAAGCCTGTAGTTGAGGGGTGCTCTTAACTTTTTGTCAATAAATGCTACATCTAGGCCTCTCTGTTGTTTGATGTTATTTGGTGCATAGAATTTTATTTCCCTGCAGATGCAAGGTTATCACTAAGAAAACAAAATAGGTCTGAAGTAATCTGACATATATCGCTGTCAAGTGTACATGCCTTGTTTGGTTAATTTTGTCCTATTTTGGTTTGTTTGTCTGTTTTATTGTTTTATGGGGTTTTAACGCCACTTTCAACAATATTTCAGTTATATCATGACAGTCAGTCTAATTGGTGGAGGAAACCAGAGTACCCGGAGAAAACCACTGACCTGTCGCGAGTCACTGACAAACTTTATCACATAATGTTGTATCGAGTACACCTTGCCACAAATAGGTTTCGAACTCACAATTTTTGTGGTGATAGACACTAATTGCACAGGTACAATGTAGTTGTAAAGAAAAAGACTAAAATAATGACATAAGTTGCTTAGCTTAAAATGGCTAATTAGCCAAATCAGCAAAAAAGATTTAAAGTCATTTACCAAGTACAGTCAAACTTGCTTTAGTGACCACCTCTATTAAGCAATAACTTGTATTATGGGACCTTATTTTTAATTCCCTTCATAGTGCATTTTATATTTTATATCAATTAAACCTGTATTAAGCGACCACCTGTCTTATGTGACCATATTTCACTGTTCCTTTGAAAAGTCACATAAGACAGGTTTGACTGTAGTCATAAAAACCAATTCTTGGTAATCAGAAATTAAACATGATACACCAGGCAGGATCTAGACAGTATTCAACAATAGTGTTGATTAATAATATATAGGTCTAGAAACAATACTAAAGAAATCAATTCAATAGAATATATAAGTATTTCCAGGAATTTGTTGTTTCATGTGATCAATGAACTGTTATATTTTCAAAATGAGATCATTCCCTTTTAATTTCCAATTCATATACATATGCAGATTAATATTTCCTGTTGAATACTATTTTTTTTTGCTGTTGTTTTGAGGGATTTTTCTTGTCACATTGAAATCATAAATGATAATTGATCTACTTCCACATTTGTGATAAAAACTACAATATAATAAGATTGATTAAAATGCTGTTGTTTTACATACATCCTTTTAAATGGGGGGGGGGGGGGGGGGGGGGTGTGACAATCAACATTGCAACCAATATATTCTCCTTTATCTGTTATAGGGGCTGTCATGGTCGTGATCATATGGTAGTTGGATTTACAAACTACCTGTGCAATCAGTGCCTATCGCCACTAAAGTTGTGAGTTTGCATCCCGCTCATGGTGAGGTGTACTGAATACATTATGCGGTAAAGTTGTCAGTGACTTGAGACAGTTAATAACTGAAATATTGTTGAAAGTGGTGATATAATTAATGATACAGACATGTAGGGAGAAGACAAAATTTATGATACAGAGCTGCAGAGAAGACATAAACTAGAACTGTGAGTGACCTCACTGAGTGATACCCCCCCACTTGCAATACTATGATGTTCAAACTTGGTATATTAGCAAATTACCTATGAAAAATGAACGGATATGGAGTTATGTCAAGGAGACAACATCCCATCTCCAAAATAAACTAACCAAGAACATACATCTAGGGGTCGCCACAAGTACACGACCCCCCTTTTCCTGAAAGTATAAGTTGAATTATCTCCCCTTCTAAATTTTAAACAGCAACGGTATTCCTTCATGCACATTTGCAGGTTGTGTACTACAACTGTGTAAAGTTTCATAAAAATTCAATAAGCAGCTTAGTAGGAGTTGCGCTTACAAGGGACATGCGCCCCCCCCCTTTTCGTGAAAATATAAGTTGAATTATCTCCCCTTTTAAATTTTGGACAGCAACCATATTCCTTCATGCACATCTGCAGGTACTGTACTACAACTGTGTAAAGTTTCACAAAACTCCAATAAGCCGTTTAGGAGGAGTTGCACTTACAAGGTACACGACCCCCCTTCTCGTGAAAGTATAAGTTGAATTATCTCCCCTTCTAAATTTTAGACAGCAACGGTATTCCTTCATGCTCATCTGCAGGTTGTGTATTACAACTGTGTAAAGTTTCATAAAAATTCAATAAACAGTTTAGTAGGAGTTGCACTTACAAGGTACATGCCCCCTCCCCCCCTTTTCATGAAAGTATAAGTTGGATTATCTGCCCTTTTAAATTTTGGACAGCAACCATATTCCTTCATGCACATCTGCAGGTAGTGTACTACAAATGTGTAAAGTTTCATAAAAATCCAATAAGCGGTTTAGGAGGAATTGAGCTTACAAGGTACATGGACGGACGGACAGGGTGATTCCTATATACCCCCCAAACTTTGTTTGCGGGGGGTATAATAATGATACAGACATGTAGGTAGAAGGCAAAATTTATGATACAGAGCTGTAGAGAAGATATAAATAATGATATAGACATGTAGGGAGAAGACAACATTTATGATACAGAGCTGTAGACAAGATATAAATAATGATACAGACATGTAAGGAAAAGACAACATTTATGATACAGAGCTGTAGAGAAGATATAAATAATGATACAGACATGTAGGGAGATGACAAAATTTATGATACAGAGCTGTAGAAAAGACATAATTAATGATTCAGACACATAGGAAGAAGACAACATTTATGATACAGAGCTGTAGAGAAGATATAAATAATGATACAGACACGTAGGAAGAAGACAAAATTTATGATACAGACCTGTAGAAAAGATATAAATAATGATACAGACATGTAGGGTGAAGACAAAATTTATGATACAGAGCTGTAGAAAGACATAATTAATGATTCAGACATGTAGGAAGAAGACAACATTTATGATACAGAGAGAAGATATAAATAATGATACAGACACATAGGAAGAAGACAAAATTTATGATACAGAGCTGTAGAAAAGACATAATTAATGATTCAGACATGTAGGGAGAAGACAAATTTATGATACAGAGCTGTAGAAAAGATATAAATAATGATACAGACATGTAGGGAGGAGACAAAATTTATGATACAGAGCTGTAGACAAGATATAAACCAGAGGCTCTCAAGAGCCTGTATCGTTCACCTGGTTATAAAAAAAACCAATTGGTCCTATGTAAAAACTATGTCCTGCAGTGGTAGTCATCTTGGAATTACGATCAACATAAAAAACACAAAGTTTGTAAAGGACCTTCCAATGATTGATGCACAGTTTAGGTTCAATCAGTGCAATAGCTTCAGAGAAGAATATATTTCTGTATTTTCCCCATATGGTCCTGTGTTAATACTATGACCTGTGGTGGCAGCCATCTTGGATTTCCGATCGGCATAAAAAACAGAAATTTGTAGAGGACCTTCCAATGATCATTCCTGGGCAGTTTGGTTTCAACTGTCCAAGTGGTTTCAGAGAAGAAGCGTTTTGAAACATTTTCCCCATAGGGTCCAATGTTAAACTAAGTCCTGCCGTAGCCGCCATTTTGAATTTCAAATCAGAACAAAAAACGTAAAGTTTGTAGAGGACCATCCAATGAACATTCATGTACAGTTTGGCTTTAATCATATTTGTAGTTTCTGAGAAGAAGGCATTTGAATATTTTCCCATAGGGTCCAATGTTAATCTATGTATTGCGGTGGTGGCCATCTTGGATTTCCGATCGGCATAAAAAACACACACCTTGTAGAGGACCTTCCAATGATCATTCCTGGGCAGTTTGGTTTCAATTATCCAAGTGGTTTCAGAGAAGAAGCGTTTTGAAACATTTTTCCCATAGGGTCCAATGTTAAACTAAGTCCTGCCGTAGCCGCCATTTTGAATTTCATATCGGAATAAAAAACTTAAAGTTTGTAGAGGACCATTCAATGTACATTCATGTACAGTTTGGCTTTAATCATATTTGTAGTTTCTGAGAAGAAGGCATTTGAATATTTTCCCATAGGGTCCAATGTTAATATATGTCCTGCGGTGGCGGCCATCTTGGATTTCCGATCGGCATAAAAAACATAAATTTTGTAGAGGACCTTCCAATGATCATTCCTGGACAGTTTGGTTTCAACTGTCCAAGTGGTTTCAGAGAAGAAGCATTTTGAAACATTTTTCCCATAGGGTCCAATGTTAAACTAAGTCCTGCCGTAGCCGCCATTTTGAATTTCATATCGGAACAAAAAACCTTAAGATTGTAGAGGACCATCCAATGAACATTCATGTACAGTTTGGCTTTAATCATATTTGTAGTTTCTGAGAAGAAGGCATTTGAATATTTTCCCATAGGGTCCAATGTTAATATATGTCCTGCGGTGGCGGCAATCTTGGATTTCCGATCGGCATAAAAAACAGAAACCTTGTAGAGGACCTTCCAATGATCATTCCTGGGCAGTTTGGTTTCAACTGTCCAAGTGGTTTCAGAGAAGAAGCATTTTGAAACATTTTTCCCATAGGGTCCAATGTTAAACTAAGTCCTGCCGTAGCCGCCATTTTGAATTTCATATCGGAACAAAAAACCTTAAGATTGTAGAGGACCATCCAATGAACATTCATGTACAGTTTGGCTTTAATCATATTTGTAGTTTCTGAGAAGAAGGCATTTGAATATTTTCCCATAGGGTCCAATGTTAATCTATGTCCTGCGGTGGCAGCCATCTTGGATTTCCGATCGGCATAAAAAACAGAAATTTGTAGAGGACCTCCCAATGATCATTCCTGGGCAGTTTGGTTTCAACTATCCAAGTGGTTTCAGAGAAGCATTTTGAAACATTTTTCCCATAGGGTCCAATGTTAAACTAAGTCCTGCCGTAGCCGCCATTTTGAATTTCATATTGGAACAAAAAACCTTAAGATTGTAGAGGACCATCCAATGAACATTCATGTACAGTTTGGCTTTAATCATATTTGTAGTTTCTGAGAAGAAGGCATTTGAATATTTTCCCATAGGGTCCAATGTTAATCTATGTCCTGCGGTGGCGGCCATCTTGGATTTCCGATCGGCATAAAAAACAGAAACTTTGTAGAGGACCTTCCAATGATCATTCCTGGGCAGTTTGGTTTCAACTGTCCAAGTGGTTTCAGAGAAGAAGCATTTTGAAACATTTTTCCCATAGGGTCCAATGTTAAACTAAGTCCTGCCGTAGCCGCCATTTTGAATTTCATACCGGAACAAAAAACCTAAAGTTTGTAGAGGGCCATCTAATGAACATTCATGTACAGTTTGGCTTTAATCATATTTGTAGTTTCTGAGAAGAAGGCATTTGAATATTTTCCCATAGGGTCCAATGTTAATCTATGTCCTGCGGTGGCGGCCATCTTGGATTTCCGATCGGCATAAAAAACAGAAATTTGTAGAGGACCTTCCAATGATCATTCCTGGGCAGTTTGGTTTCAACTGTCCAAGTGGTTTCAGAGAAGAAGCATTTTGAAACATTTTTCCCATAGGGTCCAATGTTAAACTAAGTCCTGCCGTAGCCGCCATTTTGAATTTCATATCGGAACAAAAAACCTTAAGATTGTAGAGGACCATCCAATGAACATTCGTGTACAGTTTGGCTTTAATCATATTTGTAGTTTCTGAGAAGAAGGCATTTGAATATTTTCCCATAGGGTCCAATGTTAATCTATGTATTGCGGTGGCGGCCATCTTGGATTTCCGATCGGCATAAAAAACAGAAACTTTGTAGAGGACCTTCCAATGATCATTCCTGGGCAGTTTGGTTTTAACTGTCCAAGTGGTTTCAGAGAAGAAGCATTTTGAAACATTTTTCCCATAGGGTCCAATGTTAAACTAAGTCCTGAGGTAGCCGCCATTTTGAATTTCATATCGGAACAAAAAACCTTAAGATTGTAGAGGACCATCCAATGAACATTCATGTACAGTTTGGCTTTAATCATATTTGTAGTTTCTCAGAAGAAGGCATTTGAACATTTTCCCATAGGGTCCAATGTTAATCTATGTCCTGCGATGGCGGCCATCTTGGATTTCCGATCGGCATAAAAAACAGCAACTTGGTAAAGGACATTCCAATGATCATTCGTGTACAGTTTAGGTTCAGTCAGTTCATTAGTTTCAGAGAAGAAGATCTTTGAAATTTCAGCCAATCAGAGCATATTATTGGCCTTGGCAGCCATATTGAATATCCGACTGGAACGAAAAACAGTAACTTTGTAGAGGATCATCCAAGGAACATTCCTGCCAAGTTTGGTTCCAATCGGCCCAGTGGTTTCGGAGAAAAAGCTTGAAATGTGAAAAGTTTACAGACGACGGACGCCAAGTGATGGCAATAGTTCACCTGGACCTGGTCCAGGTGAACTAACAAGATATGATTATAATCTAACGATTATGAAGTCTCCCAAACCAGCCACTGACACTATCTACCCACATATCAAATTTTGATGATATCGGACAATGTTGAATTTTTACCCCCCATTTTTATGCCGTGTTTTGGCAGCCATTTTGAAAATGGAAGACATCTCGAAAATTTTGAAAACGCAGAATTGCTCCTCTAATGGTGACCTATCACTATGTCAAAATTTATGTCTCTTATCATTATCCAGTTAGAAGTTATCAACATTAATGTACGAAATTTCAATTAGGATTCTATAGTAACCCCCACCCCCTTTGAACCCCAAAAAATATGGCTTTGACCCCCTTTACCACAAATCTTTAGGATCAACTAGAAACATATATCTATAACTCCACCAAGTTTCATGAAATTCTGTCCTGTAGTTCCTGAGATCTGCCGTGGACAAGTTCATGGTGCACGGAAAGAAAGGAGAATAACAAGAATAATAATAATAATAATAATAAGAAACGGAGCAAAAACAATAAGTCTCCAAACGTTGTTTGGGAGACTTAATAAAATGATACAGACATGTAGAGAGAAGACACAATTTATGATACAGAGTTGTAATTATAACAATATCTACCTTTCTTTAGTGACAACTGTACAGGCTATGAGATCACTGTTATCTGTAAGAAAACAAAATTTGCATAACACATACAGAAACAAGACAAGAATTCATTGAGAACCGCAACATCAACCATGACTTCAACCCATTACTAGCATATATTTTTATTTAAAAAAAATACAAAGACGTTCTCAAGTGCTTGTTTCACTAACCTGGTTGTAAAAAAAATTAATATTACCTGAAATATCATAATAAAAATAACCTAACCATTTTTAAGAAGAGGTTTGCAATTTTTTTCTAATCAGTCATGGTGACCATATTGGATTTGAAATCTCTTTAAAAATAGAAATACTGTCTAAGGACAAAAGAATTCATGATCTTCATTATGGCGATGTCCCAATGCAACATGTCTACCTTTTTCGTCATAACATTAAAATGTCAGTTCAGATAATTATGATAGTATTTTAAAAGGTATTAGTGTAAACCAAGATGTCTTGTGAGCTGTTCTGTCATTTTATAAACCAGATGTCTTGTGAGCTGTTCTGTCATTTTATGTCTGTTGTGTCATCTTCTTGTAAAGTGTAACAAACAAGATGAGTAGCAAAAACAAAGAATTGAGAACAGAAAGCAAAGATTTGACTGTAAAGTACAAAAACAAATCTTACAGCAATAAATTGATGTGGTTTTCCTGTCTTTAACTATGTGGTCCATATTTCTGAACAACTTGCACCAATTTGAATTTTTTTAATACTAGTAGTTCTTTTTCCAAATTCACTGTTCATCAATGTGTAAGAATAACAGATTTTTTTCATATTTAATTCCACTTTCTGGCATTCTTTAGCTATATCGGGTACAATTTCTATTTGGAAATGTCGATGTCAAACAACATAATCAATCAATCAATGCTTCAGGTATATTATTATAGGGTTATGGTGATTAATGCCACATTTAACAATATTTCAGTTATATCGTGGCGATTATTACTACAATATTCAGTTAAGGAACCCAGATGCATTAATAAGGTCGACCTTCTCATATAAAACGAATTGTAAGCTGTACAAATAATTTTTTCATTATTGCCTACATCAGATTCATATGTATGTAATTATCAAGTTGTAAAAGCTAAGATATAATAAGAGTGTAGATATCTAATTTAGTGCACAATAACCTTCATCAGGTACAACTCAAGGTCAAAATATTGGAATGCCAAATAATTTATAAAAGTCTTTGGGTGCAAGTTAATTATACAGCTTAAACATGATAGCCAAAATCAGCTATTTGTATGTAAAGTTGATATGCATTGTTCGATTATTTTACAATTTTCATTAAAGCTCAAATCGATTACTGTATAATTTTAATAAAAGTTCTAAGATTACTGGTCTTGATTTATTTTTATGGAAATGGGGGCATTTATTAGAAGTAAAAATGTTCTGTTGGCAGAATTAAGTGAGGGGGCGTTAATTAGAAGAAATACGGTATGTACAGTATATTTCATTCATATTTCTTTTCAGCAAACTTAAATAAAACTGTCAAATACGTATACTTATTAATCCGTTAAAATACTTTAAAAAAACAATTTTTAGTTTGACTTTAAACTTTAATATCTCTATTTATTTCTTTTTATCTCACTACACAAATAAATATCTAATTTCATTTTAAATGTGTTGACAAGGTTATAATAAAAAAATAAATGATAACATATTTCTTTGAAATGTATTTCTAGGAAAATAGTGTCGATGAACTTTAATTAGATTATATACAGTTAAACCTGTATTAAGAGTTCACCTTTGAGAAAAAGAAAGAGTGGCCTTTTAAGACGGGTGACCTCTTAAAAGAGGTTCAGTTCATATGAAATTTTCTATGACAGGACTAGAAAAAGGTGACCTTTTAATACAAGTAACTGCTTAATAGATGTGACCACATTGGCAGGTTTAATTGTATACCCGACTTGATTAATCGATCAAATCGATCATCGATCACTAATTGATCAGTTTTCGAACACTAATCGATTGATGAGTTTGGCTAATCGAACACTTATCGATCAAACTCTCTGAGGAGTTTGATCGATTATTGTGATTAGATTTATTTGATCGATACATGATCGATTATGATCAATTTGGATGGATATTGAATTTGTACATAATATAAGTACTTTAAAAAGCTTAAAATTATTTCACATTATAAAAAATCATACATACATGTATACAAGTACAGAAATGTAAATATCATGTAAATATCAACATTTCTTTAAAACCCTAAACAATGTAAATGTTTTGGTATTAAGATTTTGTCAGTTTCCATACAAAAAGTCCCACACACACTCAACAATTTGCATGGAACACATTTCATTAGAGATAATTTTCATAATTAAACAGATTTTCTTATAGCTTTAAATAAATCCTCTGTTTTTCCATCTGACACATGTGTTACAACTGTGAGCATTACAAGGTATATCCACAGCAATGACATTTATGGTATATGTATTATTCCAGAATTATTGAATAATAAATACTTTATTCCACCTTGATCAGATCACCCGGATATACATTGGAAACTTGATACATTCAGTTGACAGATGACATATATACTTGTGTATGTCTTGTTGTTTAAAAGAAATGTTTTATTTGTTTCAATATTCACAATATTAACTAATACATTATTTTGTAATGTACCAGTAATGAATTTTAATTCAAATATTTTACAAATACTTGTAACATTTGAAATTAATTAAAAACTGAAAGGCAGTATGATGAGACTATTTATAAGCATATTTCAAACTTCATTGACATTATAAAATTAATAACTGGGTGCATTCTTAAGAGGATGGACTGTTACATATTGATTTTTTTTTGTGAACCCTTTTGCTTACTGTTTTTATTTCCATATCATGTAACTTAATCCAAATTATTTCAACATACAAATATATGTTACACCCAAGGTTACAGTAATGATGGTCAAAACATGTCTCTGTCTTAAAAGTTACATTCACTCACTCTTTCTACTATCTTAGACACCTCCAATACATGTAATCTATTCAAAGATGCCAAAATATTTAGATGGAACTATTATAAATATGAAGATGTCACTTATAAATACATAGATATGATCAATGTCATATACCAATAATCTTATTATGTGAAAGTTGTATTTGACCAAAGATTTGTAGATAACATCTACAAGTAATTAATAGATACACATTCCATATGTCACTGAGAAAGTTGTAAACCAAAAATATACATGTTTTTTGGTGTTTATAATACAACAAATGATTCTGGCAGTGATACATGTAGTGAAAAAGCTGAAAAAAGTAGTCATGAGACTGATGAAGCAGCATCCTCACAAGAAGAATCTGCACATATTGCTGCACAAAATATAGAAAGTGAAGCAACCAGAAATGCTGAAAATCAAAGTGAAAAGTGCAACAACAATACTGAAAAAAGTTCAAGTGACAATCATTCAGAAACTGGCAACACTGATAGTACAAACAATAGCACAAAGGAGATTGACATAAATGCGACAACTGAACTTTTTATGAAAACTTTAAAAGTATGGAATTTCACAGAGACAGGCTGCAAAAATTTTTCCCAGTCAAATCTGTCAGAAGCAAAAAGGCTGAAAACATCCAAAAGTATTTTCTACTAGAGGGATGTTCCTCTATATAAACAGATGGAAAATGTTTAGGTGATCATTCTGTCCAGAGAAGCACAGCACAGAAAAATGCACAGCAAAAAACAGTAAGTTTGTAGTTATTTTTATGTATAGTTTTATGTCTGTCTGAGTCTTGTAATTAGGGACTGACCATTTAACTTGAAGGAAGGGGGCGGGGGGTTATGGTTTTTTGTTTCGTTCAGAATTTTATTTTCAGACAACACAAGAGTTATAATATTTATTTTTTTTGTCATGCAGAATTTAACATTAGATTATATGACAAAAACTCTGAATCAGATTTTTTTTTTTTCCCTCCACCAACATTGGGAATCAGAATATTTTTTTAGAAAAATACCATAACCCCCCCCTTCAAGTAAAATGGTCGTTCCCTTAGTCCAAACCATTTCTGAATAATAAAATTAATTTTTTTTGTGATAAATATCATGCTGATATCTTTTCCAAGTTCTCTCCTTTAAAGCAGAAAAAATATAATTTTGTGGTTTTAATCCAAATATTTTCTTGTTTTATTTCAACTTAGTATTATATTAATATATAAATACATTGTATATCTACTGATTAAATTAATGAACTATTAATTAGGCACAAAATACATGTCAAGTTTCCCATTAGTTGTCAGTCCAGAAATTATAACCCTTGTCCTTGAAAAAAATGAAGTCTTGAGTGTTTTCAGTATTATTATTATTTGCAAACAATTCTTGAATACATTTACAATATGATATGACACATTGGAGATATGGAGTGGAGAAAAATATTATATAATATTTGTAACTTAGTAATATTATAAATAGGTCAACATTTGTATGAACCATTATGGTAAGGACAGACCATTTTAATCTTACTGATTTCTTATGTCAAAAAATATTCTGATTTTTGTTTTGTGCAAAAAAAAAATATGGCTTGGGGGAAAAAATAACATACTATTACATAATGTTGTATTGAGTATGCCTCACCATGAGTGGGATTCAAAATTTGCATTGATTGCACAGGTAGTTGTAAATTTATTAGGCATATATGATCAGTCAGTTGTGTCTCATTTTTTTTTTTTAAATATGTGCAGAAACCTCTGGGACAATATATATTGTTTAAAACTACATGAAACTTGAAACTTTTTATTTCACTAAAGGCCCCACATAGGGCATGATAGTACAAATAATTATAAACAATTAAACAACATGTAATGCATGAACATATATACAAATTATGAAACATATTTATGTTTGTTGGAAGGCAATATATAAATATAAGGCATATTTATGTAATTCAAATTGCAAGGCAATATTAACACTTGCAAGTATTACTTGAATACAGACATGACTATTTTAGCATATTTTGATAAACCAATGAGTACATATTTATCATCACTGTTCATTAACTCACTAAAACTAATTGTATTTGGAACATTATATAAATACTCAGGAATAAATTTTTTCCTTTCATCTTTGAAAAAAGTAGTTAAACAGAGAGTGAAATTCATCACCCAGTTCTTCCTTATTACATAAATCACAAATTCTTTCTGATCTGTCAATACTAAAAAATCTACCCATTTCTATTGGCAATTTATGACTACCACATCTAAATTTACACATGTTATACATTAAATTAGGCGGTAATATAGTAAAGTATTTTTCCAAACCAAATTCAGATTTATACATTCTATAATTAGTACATTTAGGTGCATTAAAGATTTGCAATTTCCAATACTCAACATAAGAATCATAAAAGTACTGCTTAACTTTCTTCGATAGGTTAAAATTTCTAGGAACAAATTGATCATTCCATTAATTTATAAAACCACATTTGTTCAATATATCTTTTACACAATTTAACCATTTAGAATGGTATACATCACAAAGATCTAATTGATACAAAATATCATACAGTGTTCTAGAAATTTTCTCTTTTTTTCCATTTACAATACGTGCCCAAAAACCAATCATCCTTGCATTTATATGAACAGACATAGGCACTCGACCTAGTTCACCATATACAATATAATTTGGTGTACATTTTTTAACTTTCATAATATATTTACAAAATTCTAAATGCAATGTTTCAGAAATATCATTTTTTTCATAACCCCAAACTTCAGCACCATATAACAAGATTGGTGCAACCATTACATCAAATAATTGCAACAATATATCAATTGGTAAAGACAATTTTCTTGCTTTTCTTAACACATAGAACATGGCTTTTCTAGCTTGTTGTACAAGTCGGGCTTTGTTTCTATCAAAATTACCTTTTCTAGAAAAAATAGTACCAAGATATTGAAATTCATCTACAACTGTTAAACGTTCATTGTTATATATAAAATCTATATTTTCACTCTGTCTACTTTTGGAAAATATAACTACATTAGTTTTGGCTGTATTCACCTTCAATTTCCAAGTTTCACAGTACAAATACATTGCATTAAGAGCTGACTGCAATTCAGCTGCAGTTTCAGCAAATATAACTGTATCGTCAGCATACAATAACAAGTACAATTTAAAATATACTTCAATATCGTCGTTGTCAAATAACAAATGTGAAATATTACAAACATCATTAAGACCATTGCAAGCATGTGACATGAATTCAGTTAAGTCATTTAAGAACACTGAAAACAACAGAGGTGATAGATTTTCCCCCTGCCTTACACCAATATTTGATGGAAAAAAATCTGAACAATTGGAGCCATCTCTAACACAAGACTTTGCATTTTTATACATATTTTGTATTATAACTAACATATTACCATCGATACTAGTACGTAATAATTTTTGCCATAACAATATTCTATCAACAGAATCAAAGGCCTTACGGTAATCTATAAAAGCACAATATAATTTTTTCCGTCTAAACAGATACAGGTCAATAAGACATTTAAGATTAAATATGTGATCAATTGTACCATACCCTTTTCTGAAACCAGCCTGCTCTTCACACAGTAAACCTAAACTTTCTAAATAATTAAACAATCTGTTATTCAAAATACAGGTAAACAATTTGCCATAACAACTAAGTATAGTTATCCCTCTGTAATTATCAGCATTTGCTGGATCACCTTTGTTTTTAAATATAGGGCAAATATAGCCTTCAGACCAGGAATCTGGTACGATACCACTCTCAAAAATAATATTGAAAATTTTAACAAATACAGGCATTAGCTTATCAGCTGCATGTTTCAAAAATTCGTTAAGTATCATATCGCCACCACATGCTTTATTATTTTTCAAAGATTTAATAGCATCAGTAACTTCTTTCTCAGAGATCGTTTCATTTATAACAGTATTGTACTCACTAATATTATCAGGCAAAACAATATCGACATCATTCTGCATATTACTCAACTCTTTAAAATGATTAAAAAATACATTCAATGCAACTTTCTGGGTAACAGTTTTACTTTTATCACAACCTTTATTCAGTAAAGACCAATAAGCCTTAGGATCAGAGGTACGCAGACCTCTTAATAATGTATAAATAAAACACTAATAATGATCTTTTCCTGTCATGTGACAAGGTAAATTGTTACAAAATTGTTTAATTACCAAATTGTAAACAATGTTTATTGTTAAAGGAAGCTTTTCCCTCTTTTGAGCTTAATTGTCCAAAAGCTGTCTGATCTACTACCATCACTTTGTGTCTGTCTGTCTGTTATTAACAATTTACATTTCAATCATCTCCTCTCTACTGGGCCAATTCAAACCATTTACAGGCACTATGCACTAAACAAAAGGTCCTCTATAAGATTACCTCATCTTGTTTTGTTTGGACAAAAACCACATTGGCAATTATTAGTTCTAATTGGCTGAATCTTAAAAAATCTTATAGGAAAGTGAAAGTCAAAATGCTATGTAAATTGGTAGATGTTCTAATTGACTGTCCCTCTTGAAAGTTTGTCTATTATTTTTATTATTATTTTAATAAATAAAATTAGTATTTTTTTATTGCAGTGGTAAATATCATTTAAAAAATATATACACAATATAAATGGATATATATCTTTAAATCAAACATAGTTGACAAGCCACAAAAAAAGTAAAAAATGTTCTACCAGGTATTATTGTTGCCTTTCATCTCAGTCGTGGTAGTTGTAAGGCCTTAATTTCATGCTTTAAAATGTTTGAAGGTGTAAACCCCTCATTTTTCATCAGTACCCTCTAAAACTTGACCATTTATTTGATTAAATAATCAGCTGAATTCCCAAAATCCCCCCAAAAACCTGAATCAAAATACAGTATTAAAACTACAAACGAATCTCATGAAGTGTCTGGTCAACACCAAAATATTAAAAATCTACACCACTCACTTATCAATACAAACATGACCACATGTTAATTTGCTTAGCAGATGATGGGTCATAAGGTCAAAATAACAGTTAGTAAACCCAGATTAAAGATAAAATTATAAAAGTTTATGGTGCTAATTAGAGATTCTTGACCCTGTGTGATAAATTTCAGGAAAGTCTCAAGTCATGCAAACACAAATTTGATGGTGTAGAAATTCTTTGAGAATTATAATTTTGGCATTTCATGCAAGCTGTCCTATGAAGTTAGAGATGCTTATGAAAATTGAGGATAAGAACCCCCCCCCCCCCCCCCCTTCTCATTTTGGTGGATTGCATAATTTGTGCAAATGAGAGTAACACAATAATGAATGAAATTCAAGAATAGAAGACAGATAATTCTTCAACACTAATAATGTTTCTGGACTGTATTAGTGGTGCATTTGATTTTTTAGACAAAAGATTTTTGTGGATTATTTTCCATTCTGAAGAAGAAAATAAATTGGTATAATTCTAATTGGAATTTAGAGTTTTATTTATCTCCATGGAGTAAAATATGACAACTATTTATTACCCAATTTTCACTATGTTGGGAATGAAACTACTTTTTTTTTTTTTTTTTACATAAACCATATATAATTTTACTCAACTTTTTATCTTGTATGTTATTTTTATTGAGGAATTATTCTCATGCAATATAAATAATATCCAATAATTTGATTAACTTGAGTCTTAAAAATATAAATTTGAATTACTCAATTAGATTTGCATAAATTAGAGATCACAGGCAGATTCCTGTTTTTGACATAAAAGGAACCAAAACAGGGGAATTTCAAAATGTTGTTTTCGTTTATTTGCAAAACGATGGGCCTTAAAATGCTATTTTCTTTTCTTTGAATTGATTGTTTAATTATTTTCCATTATATTCCTTATACCATTTACTGTCTATGTTTTTATTCAGATTTGACCTAGCTGGTATAGTGTCTATTGTGGACCCCTTCTCTATGACAAACTTATGAATGAGTTGGATATAATACAGGCTGACATTGAGGCAAGTATATAGATATGGCAAGGAGATATGGGAGATATGAGAGGAAGAATCCTCATTTGATTTTAAAGAAAAATTGACCATCAAAACCAATTCTTGACCCTAAATAGCCCTATTTGAAATTATTCCATTTTGAAACCAAATTCTTCAAAAAGTAAACATTGCGATTGATAACTGTGACATCCACCACTACAACGTTTCCTCATTTTGTTTGTTTTGAGTGGTCATGGTAGCTACAGTGTCACATACCTGTAGGTTCCTATTAATGAACCCTATAGAAAGTCATATTATCAACTTCTTTGAAACTTGCACTTTACCAATTCAGAATTGGGATCAAACTGGAAAGTGTATGGAAGGTCTTTTGTAAAGATACATCACTTCTTGCTGATTGGATAAAGCATGGCCACCAGAGGCAATTATTTATTCCATTTATTTTTCTCTCTCATCTTTATGACTTAATACACACAATATAATGTAGCAAGTTAAGGATTACCTCCATAGTGTGTGTGTGTTTGTTTCATTATGGATATTATTTTACTGAACAGAATGAATTGGCTCTTACTGGCAATCTGATTTTTGTTTTTTATATTTTCAATGGAAGCATAAAAAATGTATGTGTCTTGACCGGTAATACAAGCAATATGATAGGCTAAATATAATTTAACAGTTGCCTATGCAAATAACCAGTAGCAAAATATTAGAATGTTCCCTCAATTATTAGATTGTAATATTTTTAGTTTTTTTATTATTTATTTTTTCAGATGGAACTTTTTTTTGACTGCAAATAGAAGGATCTAACTGCAATTTGAAGATGAAGATCAAAGACCAATTTAGAAAATTGAATAATAATAACAATTATAAATGTGGCTACCTTTAACTGTTGGACTCGATGGTTTTCTTGTAATATATTAAAAAGATGTACATGTTTTGACAATCTTACATGTGTGATCCTATGATATTTACAAATTGATTCTGATGATAGTTAATAATATACTGATATCATTTCTGGATAAATTGATAGTACAAGTTGAGTTTGATTTTTAAAAATTGCTGCAAATCTTCAAGCTGAAACCCCCAAAATCCATGTGAATCTTGCACATCTACAGTTTTGAGTGAAGAAATATGTTTTATGCATGGCTAATGATGTGCATATACATGAACCCATAGCCTATTCATATTAATCTGTTCAAATCAGAACTGATCATAATCGATCATGTATCGATCACTTATCGATCAAATAAATCTAATCAAAATAATCGATCACTAATCGATCAAACTCCTCAGAGAGTTTGATCGATAAGTGTTCGATTAGCCAATCTCATCAATCGATTAGTGTTCGAAAACTGATCGATTAGTGATCGATGATCGATTTGATCGATTAATCAAGTCGGGTTGTATACTACTTGTAACTGTGGTCCAGTGTGAATTCATTTATATTAAATATATAACAGATATATGTAGTCAAACCTGTTTTAATTAAGAGACCCTCCTAGGGAACACTGAAATATGGTCACATAAGACAGGTGGTTGCTAAATACAAGTTTAATTCATATGACATGCTTTGTGCAGGAAAATTAAAATAAAGGTCTGTCATATACAGTCAAACGTGTATTAAGAGGTCACCACTGGGACAAAGAAAAACTGGCCTTATAAGACAGGTGACCTCTTAAATGAAGTTCAATTCATATAAAATTGTCTATGACAGGACTAGAAAAAGGTGACCTTTTAATACAGGTGATTGCTTTTTTGAGGTGGCCAAATGGGCAGGTTTGATAGTATATTTTCTCATAATCCAGTTTTTCTTTGAGGATATGTTCTGTCTACTATTATTATTATTATTATTATTATAATACAATTAATGACTTTTATGAGGTGGATACATATAGATTCTCCTTCAGTTGCCTGTGGGTTACGATATTTCTCCAATCAAGAGAGCTAAATCTAAAATTTTAACCACAAACCGTTAGGCGAGTGGTTAAAAATTTAAATCTCGAGAGTGGAGAAATATCGTTACCCACATGGGCAACTGAAGGAGAATTTGTTTCTCTCATTATTTACCGATTAATTACCGATTTGACAACATGCGGGGAAAGGCACGAGACATTTTAATCCTCTAAAGGATTACAGATTTTTCCACCACTGGTTCAGCGGGGCTAAAACGCCGTAATAATGGGAGAAAAGGATTTATTAACCCAAGAATATTATATTTACTGGGGCCCCTTAGGGCCGAGGTAAATATATTATTCTTGGGTTAATAAATCCTGGTATCCATCGAATTGAAAGTCATTAATTGTTTTATTACATAATGATTTTATTTAAACAATTTTATTGGCTATCATGCTGTCACCTGGCATTCCGTTAAATTTGATATTGTTTGATTAAAACTTGTATTGACTTGGTTTCACTTTCGTTTTCTAACGAAATCTATAAAAAGAATCACGTGAATTATATTTCTATTCGACCAATGGACATTAAGGTAATGTGAAATTTCGTCCAATCAGAATCGTCGTATTAGCGTTACTTTAGAATAAACAAGTAATCATCATGTCCGACGCAGGTGATGGGCTTGCAGAAGTCAAATGGAGATTTGCAAAAATCTCGGAGACTTGGTTTCACTTTCACTTTTCATTTTAATGTAATAAAACAATTACAGTCTTTTGTATCAGTCAATACGAGTTTTTATGGACCTTAGAAATCAATATTCACCTCAGCCTAAAGGCTTCGGTGAATATCGTTTTTAAGGTCCATAAAAACTTGTATTGACCTCAACAAAAGACTATAATTGTATATTTATTATATGACACATTTTATGTTTCTTTCAACCTTAAAATAAGCTTTGATCACCGACATTTTCTTTTGTTTACCTTGTTCCTTGTTGGAATGTTATATTCACCTCACGTGACGTCACACGAGGTGATTATAATGTTTTATCAAAGATCGTTACTAGGGACTCAGCCAATCAGAAAAAGACATTATCTGAAGTCATATAATAAAGTCTGTTATTTCATAGTCATCATTGGCAATGTTCCAGCAGTATCAACATTCAAATCCTGGTGTGATATTTTAAATAAATACACTAAGATCAATAGGGAAATATAGGTCAAGACACTACCTTTAACGCAAAACTATAAAGTGATATTGTCAACAAATAACCAGAGGCCCTCAAATGCCTGTATCACTTTATACAGGCTTTGACCAAAACAAGGGCTTCCTCCTGAAGTAGTCTTAATGAAAATGACTATTGTCAGTTGGAATTTTTTCAAAAGAATTCATGCAAAAACTGCATTAAGAATTGAACAAAAAATAATTATCATTTTGGGTGTCGGCCATTTTTGGCTCCCATATTAACCCCTTTTATCTCAAAATTCATATAGGGCTAGGAGTTATGGTGTTTAATGCCACTTTCAACAATATTTCAGCTATAGCGTCAGAAGCCATATAAGATCTAGGTAAAATCTGTTGATGTTTATTTCAGCTATATTGTGACATAGTAGACTTATTTAAGATCGAAAACCCAGACAGTTATGAAGTTACCAGTGATACCCCCATGGTCCTTAGGTTTGTGTCTGGAAGCTTAAAACCTGCGGTCGGTTTTAGGGCGTGGATTCTTGTCATTGTCAGTGGTGCTAAAATTCCGGTCAGTAGTAAATGACCTTTGACCACAAATCCATCACAGGGCCTCAGTAACCAATGAAGTTTTATACTAGTACTCCACAAAACTGGGGTGGGTCCGTTGTGGTTGTGATCAAATGGTAGTTGGATTTATAACTACCTATGCAATCAGTGCCTATCATCACTAACGTTGTGAGCTTAAATCCCGCTCAGGCGAGGTGTACTCGATACAACATTATGTGATAAAGTTTGTCAGTGACTTGCGATATGTCAGTGGTTTTCTCCGGTTTCCTCCACCTATAAAATGGACCGCCACGATATAACACAAATATTGTTGAAAGTGGCATTAAACACCATAATCCCCATAAAACTAAGTATTAATCAAACTTACTGAGATCTAGAATATCTGACACTTTAATACACATATCTTCTTTTGTAAGTGGTAGCTGATTTTCAGGTTCTTGTAACAGAGTGAGAGACAAATCTCTAACCAGGAAAAATACTCTTATTGCCTGAAAATAAAAAATACACACATTTGGCCTTTTCCATATTATCAAAATTACAAAACAATACAAATGTATATGTAAAAAAATTGACTTTGTACATAATTATACATGTGAGAGCACAGATCTATGTATTGCCTGCCACCTTCAAATTGCTTGTGTAATTTTTTTTATGAAAATGAACTAAATAAAAGGACCACGAAACCAGAGTTCGCAAAATTCGTCAGTCCTGTCAGACATACTCAGTAAAATTTGGGAAAGTTTTGGTAAGGACTGACACAATATTGGTATTTTGCAATAGGAAATTAATAATGACAGACATTTTTTTCACTAGAACCACCAAATCCATATACAATTTCTTGACTGAGTCGAAACATGGGCCAACACTCCTTTCAGATACCATCATGTAACACCATTATAAGGAAGGAGTCATTCTACCCAAGAACCATCAGTGATTGGAATGCTCTGCCCACTGACACTGCCACTACCAAGAGTCTTGAATCCTTCAAGGCTCACTTACTTGATTAATTTAATCAAGTTGTTTTTTACTTGCACATTTATTTTGTACAGCACTTTATTGTTTTCAGTTTTAAAAATTAAGTTTAAAATTGGCATGTGCACCAAAGTGGCAGTATCATCAGTAATTGATGGTGGCCGCAAACTGGTAGAAGTAGAAGTAGTAAATAATGGGCCAAAAGTTTTTCTATTTAAATTTTTGTCATATCTATATAAATATATGTATGCAGTCCAAAGAATTATATCTCATACACAAACATTAACATATCTTGCTTCTTGAATTCAACTTGATAACTTGAAAACATTGATAACACTTCTCTTCAATTTTGAAATAAGTAGATTATGCTTATCATATATTTTTTTATCACAACTTGGTTGATGTCCTTATTTTAATATTATTGACAACAACTTACACGATAAATCTTTTATACAGTTTCAAAGAATTTACCCTCAAAAAGTTTCAAAGAATTTACCCCCAAACAATTTCAAAGAATTTACCCCCAAAAAGTTTCAAAGAATTTACCCCCAAAACATTTCAAAGAATTTACCCCCAAACAATTTCAAAGAATTTACCCCCAAATCATTTCAAAGAATTTACCCCCAAACAATTTCAAAGAATTTACCCCCAAAAAGTTTCAAAGAATTTACCCCCAAACAATTTCAAAGAATTTACCCTCAAAAAGTTTCAAAGAATTTACCCCCAAAACATTTCAAAGAATTTACCCCCAAACAATTTCAAAGAATTTACACCAAAAAAGTTTCAAAGAATTTACCGCAAAAAGTTTCAAAGAATTTACTCTCAAAAAATTTCAAAGAATTTATCCCCAAACAATTTCAAAGAATTCACTCCCAAACAATTTCAAAGAATTTATCCCCAAACAATTTCAAAGAATTTACCCCCAAAAAGTATGGAGATATTCTTGAAATAAAGATTTCATATAAATTTGATGAGTCTCCGTCAAAGAATGAAGTTGGCAAGATGGTCATGCACGTTTCTGGATTAACCATCATCAAGTACAGGTCAAAGTCAAAAGATAGGAAATTCAAATAAATCAAAATCTTTGGGAGCAAGAAAATTGTAGAGAAAACAACATAAAAATTGTAGAGAACTATACGAAGAACATAATACAGCTATGTTTTCATTTAAATGATAAATGGGCTTTCAGAGAAGGAGATTTCCAATACATTTTTCACATCGTTGCCTATTAATTCTAAGAAAACAACTTTTTTACACCTTCATAAATAATAACGGAAATATAATATCTATTATGCACAAAATGGAATCCACAAAGGCTAATAAATCATGGAGCATACACACGATTTGAAGCAAATAACTGATTTTTTTTATTTCTAATATATTTCATCAAAATCATAATAAATGAATGACATTCTTAAAAGTTGTCATTTTCCCTCCATATTGAATTACAGAAAATTATATATAACTGCCTTTATTTGTATTAATCAAACTGTAAAATGTGCATGACAGAGCCTTTTAAATAACACCTTTCTTTCATAATAGATCTCATAGTTCAAACAAAAAATTTACAAAATATTATCTGCCTGACCTAAAAGCACAGATCTAATAATATATACATGCAATCTTTAAATCTGACCTAAAAATAACCATAATCCAGATTTTGATAGTATGCTATATAATACTCTTATCTACAGGTCCACTACATGAATCAAATACTTAGAAAAGAGCCTTAAAGACCGGGTCTGGGGTATAAATAGCAGCCAATGAGAAAAATGAAGGGAAATTCAATTTTCTTAGCAGGTTTCATGACTGGGAAGCATTTTTGTGTTTTACTAAACAACTAATATAAAACTATTATTAGTTTTTGTCTCAGTGCAAGAGCACTAAATTTTGAACAAATACATGTAACAACTATATTATTTCATAATCTAGATTTTATATAATAGGAAAATAAAACTAATACAAGAACACATTTGGGCATCAAATCTCTTCTGTGATAAACATAGTTCCTTCTTCTTGGGTCCTGACGCAATGCTGCACGCTTTCTCACAAGATATCTTGGGTCTTGCCATACATTTCTGTGGAAAAGATTAGTCCAAAAACGTTTATAGTCACTTTTTCTCAACATTGAGTTCCTTTCGTGTGGTATTTGATTTTCTGTCTCCCACCACATTTGCCTATTATTTTCATGTGTAATGCATGGTTTACATAAACAGTATTGGCACTCATCAAAGTCATCATTTTGTTCTATTGAAAAGTCATCAAAATTTGTTGGTGTTCCCGCCTGGTTGATCTCACCTGTTACATTGTTTTCATTAACTTTAATTTCAATTTCATTAAAATCCCAGTTGTTATGAGAGAATAAGTGATAAATTGTTTCCTTTTGTTCTTCTGTTACTTCTAAAGCCAAGATAGTTTTTTGCTGATTTTCAACACCCCCCATTTTCCTGTACACAATACACCCACAGTAAGGTCATATCAAACCAAATATTATGTGACAAATTGAAAAAAGGTACCTCTGGGAATGTGTATATTATTGTTGTCAATATAAGGCTATCTTTAAAAAAAAAATCATATGAAGAATTTGACTATATAGTTTATTTTTGAAACATTTTAATGCTATTAATTTCTGGGTTTATCTTACTTTGTAATATTTTTAATAAATCCTGTAAGAACCTCATGTTTCGATAAGCTTCAGCATCATAACTTATCCCCATGAAAGAATTTACACTACTTTGGCGGGAAATACTTACTGATGTGTTGTGTTATACTAGTATCATATTTAGGGCAAGTGCAATTTAAAGAAAGGGAAAAAAATGAATTTTTATCCTGTTCTCATCTGTCAGTGTATAATGATGGAAATAATTTAAATCAAATATACTATTTTTAAGAAGGATAAAAAAAAGTTTCATGAACATTTTCTTTATATGTCTTTCAATTAATTATGTTTTCCATAACCCCCATCTTGAAATATAAACTAATCCAAAAATGTCTGGGGTACCAAAAAGCAGTAAATTCACTAACCCTTCTCTTTTGAAGACCAACAGATTATGCCCCTGAATATTATTATGATGTTTTATTGGGGTAGCTAACAGGGAAGTGGCTAAGCATTTGTTTATCATGACGATTTTGTTTCCATTTTATTCAACTTGCTTTTCAATCTAAAATTGTTAGTTTCCATGTCATAGTTATTGTTCTTCAACTTCCAGAAATGTATGGTTCCTGGGTACTCTTCCAACAAATAATAGGTCTGAAAATCTTCCAGGATGCTTACCAAAGTTGGAATTAAATTTCAATAAATCCACTTGTTCCATGTCACAGTAACTGTTCTTCCAGTTTCAGAAATGTAGGCTTATTATGCACTTTTTCAAAAATATAACAGTTCAGTCTTTCAGGAATTTACCAAATTTGGAATTCAAATATATTGAAATCCATGCAATTGTTTCATGTCACACCCATATATCTTCTTATTCCATATATGTATGGCTGAGGGGTAGGTACTCTTCCAAAAAATAATAGGTCTGAGATTGTTCCAAGATATTTACCAAACTAGGAATTCAAATATTTAGAAATCTTGAATTTAAGATTCTGTATAATTTGGGGAGA